>NW_004624842.1:2869649-2899275 GCF_000247695.1 Heterocephalus glaber | reverse complement strand
TTACAATTACAGGCCTCGTCAGGTCATACTAACTACAAGGTCACCCAAGATGCCCCCTTTGTTCAGCCTGTCTGCTTCACTGGGGCTCCAAAAATTATGACACAGGGTCTTTTCAACAAAAATTCTGGGTTTTGCAATGGTCGCCATATGCCTTGCGTGACTATACATCCCTGGACTCCTTGCAACACAGCCCCCTCAGTCTCAGAATGCCTCCTTATCCCAATATTTAACCATTCTCCAGAATGGCTTCTGGTTGATACCAGGAGATTCTTCCTCCAATGGGAAAATAGGACCAACAATGCCCAACAAATCTCACGCCAAATACCTTTTCAACCCTTAACAGGCGCTATGTTGGCAGGAATACTAGGAATATGGGAAATGGAGAATAACAAACTCACACATCTTTTAGACATACACAACCAATTCTGTTTACCCAGTCAAGGGATCTTCTTCCTTTGTGGAACTTTGGCCCACCTGTGCCTGCCAACTAACTGGACAGGGACTTGCACTCTAGTTTACCTCAGCCCTAACATTGATATAGCCCCAAATAATCAAACTTTATCAATGCCAACAAAAACACGGGTCAGACATAGACAAGCTGTCCAATTAATACCCTTACTTGTAGGACTAGGCATCACTGCTGCTTTACGGACAGGAGTAGGGGGCCCAGCTACCTCACTAACTCAATTCCAAACTCTCTCTAAAGAGCTAAGTGACAGCCTAAAAGAAATAGCTAGATCAATCACAACTTTACAAAACCAAATAGATTCCTTAGCAGCTATCACTCTCCAAAATAGGAGGGGGCTAGATCTCCTTACAGCAGAGAAGGGCGGTATATGTCTTTTCCTAGGAATGTTGTTTTTATACAAATCAATCAGGTATAGTAGGAGATGCAGCAAAAAGGCTCACTGAAAGGGCCTCAAACATTGATCAACGCATGAACAATTGGGTAAATGAAAATCTCTTTTCCCTAAATAGGTGGCTGCCCTGGCTCCTTCCTCTGATAGGACCATTGGTCACCATCTGCCTTATCTTACTCTTCGGACCCTGTCTGGTTCGCTGTTTTCAAAATTTCTTGCAGGAACGAATGAGAGCATTCACCAACCAGACAGTCACAGAATTCATCACGGCAGGGTACCAGCCAGTACGACAAATAGAAGAGGTCCCCACTTGCCACAGGCCTCATCAGATCCAGGTCTAGCCCCAATCTTCACCCCTGGTCAGCAGGAAGCAGCTCCAGAAGAAGAGACCTTCATCCAACTGTCATAAAACAAAAGCCTGGAATGATAGGTCTCCCACTACCTCAGCAGCTATTATGTATAGTAGCTGCCCTCTTCCTATGGTGCCTTGCCCCCTCCCCTGTATGACGTCATGCCAAAATGGTTGCTCCCACCAAAGAACAAACCCTTCTTCCCAGCATGCCCCTGGTCCCACCTAGAGAGTAACCTAATATTCACTCACCTCCTATCACCTAGTGATGTCACCGGCTCCTCCACTCCCTGATCACTACCTCAACCCCACCTCGGGCCCTACAAGCCCCACCCCTGTCTCTATAAAAGACTCTTCCTGCCCCGGCCATGTTGCTTTTGTCTCTCCTTTGTTCAGAGACAGCCTGGCAGATCTATTCCCCTAATAAAGGCTTGTTGTGGCCTGGTCTGGTCTTGGTCTTCGGCCCTTTTACCTGACACGGACCTTGCACTTGTGAGGCAGGCAGCAGAACCACTCAGCTAAATCCCCAGCCCCTATTTTTTGGTTTGTTTCTTTATTTTTATTTTTTGGTTTTTTTGAGAAAAGGTCTCACTATATAGCTCAGGTTGGCTATAGTTCAAACTCACTATGTAGCCCAGGCTAGCCTCAAACTTGTGGCAAACTTCCTGACTCAGCCTCCCAAGTGCTAGGATCACAGGCATGAGCCACCATGCCTGGCCTCAGTCCTTTATTATTGGTTTTTGTTTTTTGTTCTGGTACCAGGGATCAAACTTGGGACCTTGCGCTTGCAAGGCAGGTGGTGGCACCCCTGAGCTAAATCCCCAGCCCAGTCCTTTATTTTATTTATTTATTTATTTTTGGCAGTGCTGGGAATTGAACCCAGGGCCTTGCACACACTAGACAAGCCCTTTACCATCAAGTTGTATCCCCAGCCCCAGAGTAATCTTTGTAAGATGCAAACTTGATCACTTTACCTGCTCAAATCTTTTCCTTAGCTTTCCCAACTCCTGGGATACATAACATCCTTCAGCATGACTCTTCCCATCCCACTCATGGCTTCATTACTGTTAGCTCACATGGTTTCAACTCCTTGCATGCACTCTCCCCTTCCCTTCCCATTTCCTCTTCTTTCTCTTTTGTTTGTGATAGGGTCTCACTATATAGCCCAGGCTTGCCTCGAACTCGAACTCACTTGTGTGATCTTCCTATCTCAGCCTCCCGAGTGCTGGCATGATAGGCCTACAACACCATGCCCAGCTTATTTTCTTGTTTTAACGTTGTTTTTCCCTAATCCACCCAGATCAGATTCATTATACATCTTCACTTCCAGACTCAGTAGATTGAAAATTTACCATTTGGTCATAGGTTAAGCATTCTTTTTTTTTCTTTTTAGGCAGGATCTTGCTATATAGTTTTTGCTGACCTTGAACTCACAGCACTCCTCCTGCCTCAGCCTCCTGAGTGCTGGGATTACAGGTGGCACAGGTTAAGCATTCTTCCAACACTGTATGACATGATCATTTTGTTCCAGAACTATATGCCACACAGAGTCTGTAAAAGTGATTTGTACCAATAATATTTTCCAAAGTAGAATAAGTTGGTTAAGCTTTACTGTTGCATATGGGAGAGAAACTGGTTCAGGAAATTTGCAAGGCTGAAAAAAACAAGATTGTGAAAATTAGCATTAAAGGTTTGCACCCATATCAAACATTTGGCCCTGAGGCCTGGGATTTAGCTCAGGGGTTTTGCCGCCTGCTGTGCAAACAGAAGGACCCAAGTTCGACCCCTGATCCCCCTACAAAAAAAAAAATTTGGCCCTTCCCTCATTCCAGACAGCAAAGTCTGCTACAGTGTGTAACATCTTTGAGGTTCAGCCCCACTCAATCTTCTGAAACAAGATTTTAGGAGTGGGATTAGCATGGAAAGCACCAGGTCTTGTATCCTGGAAAACTAACTACTCCTAAAGTGAAGAACTACTGGTGACTGTAGACAAACATGCAAAAGAGCTTCTGACCTGATTGATACTCTTTTAAGACTTAGAGCTTACAAGTTAAGAGCACAGATTTCAGTCAGGTAGACCAAGGAACTAGTGGAGTGATTCTGGACAAGTTACTTTCCACAGAAGTGATGTGTTTTGGTCTCTCAATTTACCATGCAGCACCGTGCATGGCACCACCTGGAAGGCTTAATATAACACTGACAAGCCTGGTGTGGTGGCACAGGCCTGTAATCCCAGCACCGTGAGGCAGATTCACGGCAAGTTCAAGGCCAGCCTGTAGCAAGAACTTATCTCAACAACCAACAAAAACCAAAACAACTACAAAAACACCGAGAGGAGCCTTATCCCCAGAATTTCTGAAAGGGTCCGAGAATTGCAGCTCTATTAAGTTGCTGCTGCTGACCCACAAATACAGGGACTTTTTGTGAACCACTGACCTACCTAGCACACAGGGAGGATCCAATAGGTCAACATTCGGAAAGTATTTTCTATTTCCCCCAGAAGAGTCCTGAGTTGGTTCCAACTTGCCTTAGAAAATAATTTCTCCTCTTGGTGTCTCACATTTGTCAAAACAGTGCTGGGCAGGGCTGGGGATTTAGCTCAGTGGTTCTGCTGCCTGCCTCGCAAGCACAAGAACCCGAGTTCGAACCCCGGTACCAAAAAAAAAAAAAAAAAAGTGTTGGGTAAAAGGAGACGCTTCGCTATTATAGAAAAGAGTTAACATCTTGAACACGTCTCTACAAAATTTTGCACCTCAGGGGAAACAGCAGGCTGAATCCTGAGGGGCAGCTTAGGGTTCTGGGGAGCACGGTCTGGTCTTGAGCAGGACTCAAGGCTGCGGCTCCAGAGAACGAGCTGTGGCCGCCTGGGGATGGGCACTGGACTACGCTCACATCCAGCCTCCACTTTCGCCTCAGCCGGAGTTCTTCAGTCGCCACAGCGCCTCCTCGCGCTGCGTGATCCCTTCCGCCAAGTGTTAGGCCCCTCACCATTTCGCACGCTGGGCGGAAGCTCGACGTCACTTCCGCTACGCACATGTCGTTTTCACCTAAGCGACGGGGGCTCTTTCGCTCCCTCGGCTGCTGGGCTGCCGATTGGCTGCGTGGGCACGTCGGCGACCGGACGCGCGGCGCGGCGCTACCCCTCTCTCCGAGGCGCCTGCTCTGGGGAGTGAGCCGAGCCGCGCCGCTTAGCCTAGCGACGGGGCAGCGGTGTGCCGATCCTGTTCCTGTCGCCGCCGTCTCGCGTGCCGTGACCCGCGCGACCCCAGACCCCGACTCGCTTTGGCTCGGCCCGCGCGCCCCAGACCGGACCCGGGCGGCGCGACGGGAGGATGAGCGGCGGGCGGCGGAAGGAGGAGCCGCCTCAGCCGCAGCTGGCCAACGGGGCCCTCAAAATCTCTGTTTGGAGTAAGGTGCTGCGCAGCGACGCGGCCTGGGAGGACAAGGTGCGGGGGGCCTGGCAAGAGCGTAGGTTCGAGGATCCGGCTGGTACTTGGGGGACGGGAGGACTGGCCCGGGCCTGCCCCTACACGGTCCGGGCGCGGTGAAGTGGGGTGCTGGGGTGGTGGGGCGGATGGCGCAAGGGCGCGAGGGCGAACTTGGCGGGCTTGCCCAAGAGTGAAGCCACTAGGTCGCGCCGAATCAGGCAGGTGGGAGCAAAAGCATTGTTATCCGCAGGCTGGGTGTGTTGTCTGCAGGACGTGAGTGAGCTGAATTCGATTGGGTCTCCTTTCACCCCAGTAGAATCTTAGCACAAACAGTAATGGTGCCAGACTTGGACTGGATACTCTGTGCCAGGTGCTGTTTGTGCACAGTCCCACTGAGTTGAATTCTCAGACCAGCCCTGAAGTGGGGATGCCGTGGTGCATTAAAGCATTTAGCACATAGTGAAGTTTGCTAATGGTGAACTGCCATCGCTTGGTTGTTGAATGGGAAAGACAGTGCTGTACTTTCTGTGGCGAGTGTGTGTGAGAGAGGAAGAAATGCCCCACTGGATGTGTGTAAGAAATAGTTGGGACTTCAGGATGTTCTTGCTGGTCACATTCAGAGGATCTTGAGTGTGGACACACCTCAGTTCCATGATCTGGAAGGGGGTGATCAAGCAGCTTGATTGCAGTTGACTTGAGTGTTACATTTGCAGTCCTTCTTTTGTTTTTCCGCGCTGCTGAAGTTGGGGTTTCTTTCCTGAGTTCCAGTAAAGGGGGATGGGAGGCGCTTCCTGAAGGTTCTCTTGGCCTGCCCCCAGCCCTGCCCAGCTCTTGCAAAACCTGCAGTCTGTTTGTGATCTGCTGTGTCATTTCTTTTCTTTCCCTGGTATAAGGACTGGTAATACAGGGCAATTCAGAAACCTTAGTTTCCTGTGTCTTATAAAATTTAGGTGTGCTGGCACCTGCCTCCAGCACTTTTTTTCTTAATCCTTTCTTTGCTCTGTGAATTACTCAAAATTTAGTGTACTGAAAGGAGGTACAGGTAAGTATCAGCAGTTTTGCCTAAGGACTGTCTAGGTCTTCCTGGTCAGCTAAGAGTTACCTGTGGCCAGTAGCAGTTATTAGAGCCATTTCATTACACAGTTTCTCAAAAGAGGTAAAGATTTCTCTGAACTTTTGACCTAAAACACAGGATCTGGAAGTAATAACTTAAGATGTCTAAATATTTGTTTCTAACCACATTTTACTCTAAGCAGTGATGCAAGAGCTACATACCATTGCTTTTGGGGAAAAGTTCCCAGAAAGATACATTTAGCAGCAAACTTTTCTGTTTCCCCACTAATAGCTGCCCTGTGGCACCCACTCCAGGTAATATATTCATTGCCTGTCTTCTACAGGATGAATTTTTAGATGTGATCTACTGGTTCCGACAGATCATCGCTGTGGTCCTGGGTGTCATTTGGGGAGTTTTGCCATTGCGAGGTTTTTTAGGAATAGCAGGGTAAGTCTTGGGTAGCATGTGTTTTCATGGTTTCATCTCTCTTTTGCTCTTTTTGGGGGAGGGGTTTGGAGATATTCGAGACAGTGTCTCAATATGTAGTCCAAGCTGGTCTTGAACTCACTGTGTAGCCCAGGCTGGCCTCAAACTCGCAGTGATCCTTCTGCCTCACCCTCCTGAGTACTGGGACTACAGGTATGAGCCACCACACCTAGCTCTTCGTCTCTTTTTAAAGAGGTTTATGTTTTCTGTTTATGGAAAAAGCCATTGCCACTTTTAAGTTAGACACCTTGTGTGTAATGACAGAAGTGGGCTCCATAACAGCTTGCTCACCTGAGTCTGTTGCAGCAGTGCTCAGTTCATCAGACTCAGGAACATCTCAGGTGAGGCAGGCTACCTTCCTGAAGGCTTAGGCCAGTCCATTCATTCATGACCCTAAAGTGACTTTACGAAAGATGCTACCATAGTACTTGTTGGAGTATGTACTCTTGGCACCTTGCGCTTGTGAGGCAGGCAGGGGCACCACTGAGCTAAATCCCCGGCCCTTGAAGTATGTACTCTTACTGTTTTTTTGTTTTTTGTTTTTTTTTTTTTGGTACCGGGGATCAAACTCAGGTCCTTCACTTTCAAGCCAGGCGGCAGAACCACTGAGCTAAATCCCTGGCCCTGGAGTATGTACTCTTAATTCTGTTGTGATCTGTACCTGTGGAAATTTGGGAAATAGAACTTCTGTGCTGAATGGCCGTCTTCCTTGTGCCTGCCACTCTGTTGGATCTGCTGAATCTTGGCTTTGGCAGAAGATACATCAGGCTGGGCATAGTGGCGCATGCCTGTAATCCCAAACATTAGGGAGGCTGAGGCAGGAGGATCGCTGCAGGTTCAAGGCCAGCCTGACCTACATAGCAAGACCCTGTCAGATTCCTGCATTTTAAGAGCAGCCCCAGAGCAGGTGGTTGGGCCTCACGTGTTGTATTGTATTCCCCTGCCCAGTGGCAGTACACTTGATGCCAGGCCCTGGTCTGTTAACACACTACTGAAAGTGAGGCTTTATGCCCATCAGATTGGATTTAAAAGAGTGTGCACTATTTTGGAAATGGAGGACTCTGCGTTTTCTCTTCTCGTGCATGGAATACTAGTGGTTGCCCTCCCCCCAGTGAAAAACCACATCAGTTCCTTTTTTTGGTTTTTGGTTTTTGGTACTGGGGATCAAACTCGGGTTCTTGAGCTTTGGCCTCAGGCGGTGAAACCACTGAGCTAAATCCCCAGCCCTACATCAGTTCTTTTAAGGGTGATCATATCTCGTACTATTCCATTTCCTTTAGGGACTAAAGATGAAATACATACACTTGAGTTGCCTGTTTTCTCAGAAGATAACCTAAAAGAAAAAAAAGAAGATAACCTAAAAGGAATGTACATTAGTCCCCACCTTATCCACAGGGGACATATGAGTGAATGTTTAGATTTTAAAATTTTATTACATTAAAAGACACATTGGGCCGGGGATTTAGCTCAGTGGTTCTGGCGCCTGCTTCGCAAGTGCAGGGGTCCCAAGTTCAGTCCCCAGTACCAAAAAAAAAAGACACATTGCCATCAACCCTCTTCAGAATCCTCCGTGCTTCAAACACTTATCCCATCACTCTTGCCACTTTTTGAAGCTGTTCTACCAGTTTCCTTTCATGAGTGACTTTACAGGTGCAATGAGCACTGCTTCCGTGTGCCATCCAGCGAAAAGGCAGGCATGTAAAAACATGATGGTGTGTCCTCATCCACCTTATTCATCAGATCTGGCACCATGAGACTTCTGGCTTTTCCCCAAAGTCAAAATGATTGTAAAAGGTAAACATTTTGAATTGATTGACAACATCAAGGCAAACATGAATTATAGAGCAGCTAACTTCCAGAACTATTCCCAGTGTCAGGAACGATGGGATAAGTGTGTTTGAGGCAAAGAGAAGTATAATGGAAATTGATGGTAATGTAGCTTTTACTGTAATAAATTTTAAAGATTTTATATCCACTATATTTTTCTATCGTACCTCATATTCCAAGACTCCTAATAGATGCCAGAAATCATGGAAAGTACCAAACCCTATATTACTATGTTTTTTCTATACTTATTTATGATAAACTTTAAATTACAAATTTGGCACAGTGAGAGATTAACAGTAACTCCTAATAAAATAGAACTAAAGAATGATACAGCCATTATGTGAATGTGGTCTCTCAAGATACCTTATTGTCTTTTTTTTAAATTGAGAGATCAACCTTATTGTCTTCTACTTCCTTTCTTCCAGTGAAAATGCAAGATATTCACTTACTTTTTGTTTGTATGTTTGTTCTGAGACAAGGTTTTACCATATAATCCAGGCTGGCCTTGAACTCACTATGTAGCCTATACTGCCCTTGAAGTCACATTGCTCCTCCTTCAACCTCCCTAAAGCCACCATACCTGGCTGAGATGATACTTAAAGGAAGCACTTCACAGCTTCTCTACAGCATATCCAAATTGCCAGCATCACTATTCTTGCTCTTTGGGGCCATTGTAAGTAAAATTAGGGTTACTTGAGTACCATCACTGTGATACTGCCCAGTCATTTCAGTAATGGAGATAGCCACTAAGTGACTAACACAAGTAGCATTTACAGCATGGATCTGCTGGGCAAAGGGATGACACATCCTAGGCAGGATGAAGCAGGACAGCACGAGATTTCATCACACTACTTCAAACAATGTGCCATTTAAACCTTACATATTTAACCTTATATTTAAACCTTATATATTGTTATTTCTTGAATTTCCCATTTAATATTTTCAGACCATAGTTTGTTTTTTGGTACTGAGGATCAAACTCAGGATCTTGTGCTTGTGAGGCAGGCAGCGAAACCACTGAGCTAAATCCCCAGCCCTTCCAACCATAGTTGACCAGGGGTAACTAAAACTACAGAAAGCAAAACTATGCTTATAATCCTAGCAGTCTAGGAGGCTGAAGCAGAAGGCTCACAAGTTCAACTGTGGCTTGGGAAACATAAATGATTTAGTGAGACCCTGTCTCAAAGTAACAAAAAGAGCTGAGGATGTGGTTCTCGGTTTAATGTACTGCAAAAAAAGTGGCAGAGGGGTAAGGAGGATCAACACAGAGACTATCCTATATGCCATATAATTCCTTCTCTTAATTAAAAAGGATTTTTGATGGATGATATTAAGTGCAGTGAGGAAACCAGAAAGAGTTTATGCTGTGAACTTGACAGAGTAGACACTTAAAAAGACTGGTTGAGTGTGATATGACACAGGACCTGGCATTCATAAAGGTCTCCCCAGGTGGGAGATGACATACAGATACATTTTTAGAATCTTGATCACCCCATCTCCACAGTCTGTGAAAGAAAAGTTAGAGGATTCCAGAGAAAAGGAGGCCAACCTAAAGGCAAGAGGTTGTTTCTCATTTTCCAGGGCCACTAGTCTAAGGAAGGAATAATACTAGTTCAGAACCCCTACACCATCTAATCTTGCAAGATTTTTAAGGTATTTCTCTAAAGTCACCGAATCTGGTAATCTAGCAAGGACCAGAGTTAGTTCAGTATCCTTTCTCCTGTATTCAAACAGATCCTAAATCTCCTCCCTCCCTTCTTTTCTTGCTCCTTCCGTCCCTCCTTCCTTCCTCCTTTTTTTGGAGGGTGGTACTAGGGATTGAACTGAAGGCTTTCTCACTGAGCTACATCTCTAGCCCCCTTTCCTTATTTTTTTGAGACAGGCTCTTACTAAATTGCCCAAGCTGGACTCAATATTGTAATCCTCCTGCCTCAGCCTCCCAGAGTGCTGGGATTATAGGTGTGTGCTACCATACTTGGCACAATTTTTATTTTATAAATGAGAGAAGCCAAGTGTGGTAGTGCACGCCTGTAAATCCCAGCACTCTGGGAGACTGAGCCAGGAGAATCACAAGTTTGAGGCCAGCCTGCATGATTTCATTACTCAGCAAGATCCTGTCTCAAAAATAGAAAAGGAGGCCAGGGATTTAGCTCAGTGGTTCTGCCATCTTCCTCTAAAGCACAAGGTCCTGAATTTAAAAAAAAAGAAAAAAAAAGGGATAGGGATGTAACTCAGTATGAAGCCCCTAAGTTCAAGCCCTAGTACAAAATCAATCAATCAATCGATCCATCCCAGAGACTGGAGTTAAAAGACAATGAGGGCTGGGGATTTAGCTCAGTGGTACCGCTGCCTGCCCTGAAAGTGTGAGGACCCAAGTCAGATCCCCAGTAGGAAGAAAAAAAAAAAGACAATGAATCTCTAACAAATAACAGGCCTCAGAGCTGGAAAATTACATGTCAACAGTAATGTAATACTCTCTTTTCAATAGTCAAAGGAACTTTCTTTTTTTGGGGGGTGGGTACCAGGGATCAAACTCAGGACCTTGTGCTTTCGGCCAGAACCACTGAACTAAATCCCCAGCCCAGGAACTTTCATTTTTGAGACAGGGTCTCACCATGTAGTTCAGGTTGGCCTTAAACTATGTAGCCCAGGCTGGCCTGGGACTCATGTTGATTCTCCTCCTTCAGCCTCCTGAGGGCTGGGATTACAGGCTGCACCACCACACCCAGCCCAATTGTATTTTTAAAAAATGTTTAAGTAATCTTAGCACTCAGGAGGCTAAGGCAGGAGGATCACCACAAGTTGAAAGCCAGCCTAGGGCCGGGGATTTAGCTCCATGGTACCGAAGCCTGCCTCCCAAGAGCAAGGTCCTAGGTTTGATCCCTGGTACAAAAAAAAAAAACAGGACTGGGGATTTAGCTCAGTGGTTCTGCCTCCTGCCTTGCAAGCAGAAGGACCCGAGTTTGATTCCCAGTACCAAAAAAAGGGGCAAAATACAAAAAACAGATGTTTAAGAAGCATTCTACGAGTACCTACTAAACCATGTGCTAAGCTCTGAAAGAGATCCAGAGACAGGAGGGGATGGACTTTGCCCTGCGCTGCTATTATAGCTTGTGACTAGATGTCCCCCCAAAAGCCTCATGTGGTCACAGGCTGGGTTTTTCAGAGGTGGCTGGATATAGGGTGTATGATCCTGGGATTAAGGCATTTGCAGCTCCCATGAGTAATCTATAGCTAGAGCCTCTAAATTGGCCTGTCCAAAAACTTAGTTCCTGTCAGAAGGAAGTGGCTGGGTTTGGCTGGATCCCAAGATTTCTGGCAAGAGGTAAAGATGTGGCCAAGTCAAGAACTATATTTTGGGGCTGGGGATTTAGCTCCGTGGTTCCAGCGCCTGCCTTGCAAGCACAAGGTCCCAAGTTCAATCCCTAGTACCAAAAAAAAAAAAGAACTATTCTGTGTGAAATCCAAGAAAAACCTTCTGTTCTTCCTTACTCCCTGCCTCTGTTACTGGAACCATTGTACTCCCAGGCTTGAAGCTTTTGGCTCTTTTTACCTCCTTATTCAGCCACTTGCCCTGTCCCTGTCCTACAAACTACATTTGTTCTCATGTCCTGAAATGTGTGGCATCTACAAGTCTAAACCAGACTTCCTCACCCATGATTTTTTTTTTTAATAAATTTTATTTTATTCCACCCCCCCCCAAGACCCCTGCTGCTTCTGCTCTCAAGAAAGTCCTTACGTTTATGAGCTAACTCCCGAAGCTTCATATCCTTCCCAGCTTGCTGACACAGCCTCAGGCTCTCCCCAGCCCCTCATGCTGATACAGACTCCTGTCAGGCTCCACTACACAGCCCTACACCAGCCCCCTTCATCCACTGGCCAGAGCCTGTTCTCTTTGCGTTTTTCTTTTGCCACTGGGGATTGAACTCTTGGCCTTGTGCACAATAAGCACACTCCCTGCCACAGAGCCTTTGCATTTTCCACCTCTGCCTTCAGATGAGACGTGGCCTGAGACACTCAGTACCTCCTTACATGGGTGCAGTAACTGGAAAGACCACTGGAAAGTCTTGATCACTTCATGAAACCAAGAGATGAGTAGAGTAGGTTATTATGCTTCTCCTCACTGCATTCCAGTTCCTACATGAGCTAAATCCATTATGGGGTCAAAGACTTTCTGGGAGGGGTGAGCATGGCAAGGAGGGTGATAGGGGAAGTGAAAATGTTGGAAGTATGTTATGTGCATGTACAAAAATCTGTATAACCAGTATGCAGTAATAAAAACAGATGTGAAACAAAAAAAGAAATAGTTGGGGAGGCTTTCCTGGAGATGTCCACAGACTTCTGGCTTCACTTCCACTTTTGTTGCTGTGTTTCTGTTTTATTTTGTTTTGTTTTGCTTTGAGATAGGGTCTCACTATGTAGTTCAGGCTATCTTCAAACTCACTTCTATCTTTGCTGCCTCAGGCTCCCAAGTGCTGTGATTACAGGTGTGTACCACCACACCTGGCTGTTGCTATTCTTTGTCCCTACTAGATGATGGGCTGAGGGCAAGGACTATCAGATTCACCTGATCTAGTGCAGTGGCAGACGCAGACATCCAGAATGATCTCCACTGAGGAATCATGTAGGGGCCCATGCTGCTTCGTGTTTTATTAGTCCATAAAGGAGTCATTTAATACATTTGTCCCACAGTGGCCCCTCATCTGGGGCTATGTGGAAGGCCATGTTTGGTATAGTTTCTGTTTGGGGTGGCTCAGCAGCCATTCTGTTTTACTTCAGGGAGCTTGGAGAATATATCAGTATATGTTATTTTTTATGGTATTGGAGATCTAAGCCAAGGCCCTGTGCACACCAGGCAAGGACTTTGTCAGTGAGCTATACTTTTTGTTGTTTCTGAGAGAGTCTTGCTACATAGTTTAGGCTAGCCTTGCACTCAGTGTAGCCCAGGGTGGCCTCAAATTCATGGCAATCCTCCTGCCTCAGTCTCCCAGTAACAGGCATGCACCACCATGCCAGGTTCACTAAGCTATACTTTATTTTTTATTTTTTGGTACTGAGGATCAAACTCGGGACCTTTCACTTGCAAGGCGAGTGCTGGAACCACTGAGCTAAATCCCAGGCCTGCTGAGCTGTACTTAAATGTTTATTTGTTGCTTTCACTGGGTCACTAAAAATGGTTGTTCCTGCTTTAAATCGTTAGTTCATCCAGGTGAGCTCTTTTTGAGAACCTAGCCATTTTTGCATATTATTTTGGGCATACACCACCACACCCAGCTTTTGTGTATTATTTCACCGCTCTTGATGCCATAATATTCTTCAGCCTCCCCATTTTATAGATGAGGGAACTGAGGCTCCTGGCAAGAGACTGGCACATATCCTGATAACAATGAACAGAATTCATAAAGCCCATCTTCCTGAGCTTGAAGCTTCTTTCTGTCCGGGTCACCCCTGCCTGGTGGGAGACACATGCAAACAATGAACTGTAGGACAGTACGCTCTAATAGCTAAACAGTGTGGTGGGAGCTTTGAGTCTGCCAAGCTTACAGTTTGTTTGGTGTCTGTCCTCCATTGCTCCAGATTCTGCCTGATCAATGCAGGAGTCCTGTACCTCTACTTCAGCAACTACCTACAGATTGATGAGGAAGAGTATGGCGGCACGTGGGAACTCACAAAAGAAGGGTTTATGACATCTTTTGCTTTGTTCATGGTATGTGTACCTGGTAGTTCTA
Source organism: Heterocephalus glaber (assembly GCF_000247695.1). The sequence continues at coordinate 2,885,542 of NW_004624842.1, read as the reverse complement.
CAGCAGATTCTGTTCCTTTCATGAGATGTCATTCATTCAAGGGGAGCCTAGTAAATGCATTAAGATATGTGATTGAGGTGTCATTGTTTTCAGAAGGCTCCTGAGGTTGGAGTGCATAGCTTCTCTTGAGCCAGGCTGTCCCAGAAGATGTGGGGTGGGATACTCTACAGATGGGCTAATACAACAATGTATTAGCAGCATGGGCCCCTGCATGATTCCTCAGCGGAGATCATTCTGGATGTGTCTGCCACTGCACTTGATCAGGTGAACTTGACAGTCCTTGCCCTCAGCCCATCATCTGTTACACTAACAGATGTAATACTATATAGGGGGCTAATAGAGTCTATTAATGTGCAAATCCAGGGCCCATTGTCAGCTCCTTTATCTGATACCAAACCTTGGCCTGGCTACATATTAGAAACTGGAAAACCTTTAATATATTATTCATAATAGATAAAAAATACAAAAAACTCAAATAGCCATCCCCTGATGTAGAATATTATTTAGCCATAATAAGGATGTAAGTTTTCCGCCATCCCAAGCTCCTAGGGCAGAGAAGGTGAGCCGCATGGGCGCCAGAAGCGCACACACACACCCCCGTGGAAATGAGAAGACACATAAACAAGCCTCAAAAACAGTTCCAGATCACCTACAGCAAGCCCGAAGGGAAACGAGATGGAACAATCTGATACTCAACCACCTGGACTCTCTGAACTGGAAACAAAAGAGGATCTGGGAAAAATGAAATCAGAAATAATTACTCAGATGACAGCAAAGATTTTGCTCATGGTGCAAGACATGATTAATAAATCTAGAGAGGACACAGATAAAATAGAGGATCTGAGGAACATGATGGAATCCCAACATAAGGAAACAAATGGAATCCATAAAACAGATACAGATTTCCAAGAGATTAAAAACTCCATCAAAAGTCTGCGCAGCAGAATGAACCAATGTGAGGATAGAAGTTCACATATAGAAGATAAGATTGCAATTAGTGACCAGGAAAAGAAAAATTGCTTTAAAATTGTAAGGGAACACGAGAAAGCAATCCAGCAGCTGCTAGACAATCCAAAGAAGAATAACATAAGACTGATTGGAGTCAAGGAAGAAACAGGAGAGAGTCCAGATGACATACAAAAACTGTTCACAGAAGTGATGGCAGAAAACTTCCCAAGGAGGGGAAAAGAACTTGACATACAGATAAGTGAGGCATATAGGACTCCAGCTAGCCTTAATCAAAAAAAATCTACACATAGGCATATAATAGTTAGGATTCCAGAAATCCAACAGAAGAACAAAATTCTACAGGCAGTGAGAGAAAAGGATGTAAGTTTTGATACGTACTACAACCTTGAAAACATGATAAGTGGAAGAATCCAGACACAAAAAACCATATATGAAAGGCATAATGCTGTAATGTCAGCACTCTGGGAGGCTGAGGAAGGAGGATTGAAAGCTCAAGCAATTTAGGAGCCTGTTTCAAAATAAATTTTTTAAAGGGCTGGGGATATAGCTTGGTACGTAGGATCTAGGTTCAATCCCCAGTTCAATCCCTGTTGATGTGAAATGTCCTAAAATAGACAAGTCTATGGAGACAAAGATTAGTGGTTGCCAGTGGCTGAGGGAAGGCAGAAATAGGAAGTAAAAATTGATCATGGGAACAAGCTTTCTTTTTGGAGTGATATTTTGGAATCAGTGGTTATATTGGCACAACTTTATGAATATACTAAAAATTTCTGGCCAGGTGTGGTGGTGCACACCTGTAATCCCAGCACTTGGGAGACTGAGGCAGAAAGATCACCATAAATTCAAGGTTTACCTGGGTTACATAGTGAGTTCAAGTCCAGCCTAAACTACATAGTGAGACCCTGCCTCAAAACAAATAAAAAAATTCTGAGTTACACACTTTTAAAAAGTTCAGACTTTATAGAATGTGAATTTCAGTTTTACAGAAATTCAAAGCTGGGCATGGTGCATGTCTGTGATCCCAGCTGGTTGGGAGCCTTGGGCAGGCTGATGGTGAGTTTGAGGCTAGCCTGCGCAGCATAGCAAGACTCTGCCTCGAAATAAAAATTATACACATACCCATATGTGTCCATACCTATCCCAAACCAATAAACACTGAGAAGTGGTATCAGGGCATCTGTTTTTGGTGTTTCTCGTTTGTTTTTGTTTTAATTTTTTGGTTTTTTGAGACAGGATGTTGCTTTGGAGTTAAGACTGGCCTTGAACTCACTATGTAGCCTAGGCTGGTGTCAAACCTCCCCTGCTTCAGCCTCTCGAGTACTGGGATTACACACCTGGCACTTATTTTACCTGTGTGCGTGCGTGCGTGCGTGCGTGTGTGTGTGTTGAACCCAAGAAGCACTGAGCTACATCCTCACCCCTTTTTTTTTTTGGTACCGGGGATCGAAGTCAGGACCTTGCGCTTGTGAGGCGGGTGGCAGAACCACTGAGCTAAATCCCCAGCCCCTCACCCCTTTCTTATTTTGCAACTGAGTCTTGCTAAATTGCCTGGGCTGGCCTCAAACTTTCAGTGAGGCAGCTGGGATTATAGGTCAGGGCTGCCATGTTTGGCTGTCTGGGTTTTTTTTTTTGTTTTTTTGAGATAGTCTCCGTGTGTAACCCAGGCTGCCCTCAAACTTGAGGCAACACAGCCTTATGTGTATTGATTCCACATCTATACCTCCATTCCCTAGGGCCAGGGTGGTGAGGGCAAGGAGTTGTCAGATCATCCCTTTGGGAGCATAGGTGGGCTGTCCCAAACTTTGTTAGAGACAGCCAGAGTTCAGTGAAATAACTTAGGCTTCCCAGTGGGTTGTGCATTGGGTGGCAGCTGGGAAGTACCCTCTGTGCACATCCTCCTTTTGTGGAATTGGTAACCTGTAAGCATTGCTTGTCTCCCCTCTAGGTCATTTGGATCATCTTTTACACTGCCATCCACTATGACTGATAGTGGACAGCTCCCACCTGGTTTCTGTCCAGTCCAAAGGACCCTCTTAATTACAGCACAGAAAAATGATTATTGGGGCACCCCAGCCACATGGAACCTGGAAGACCCATGTTTCCTGGACCAAGAATTAGAATGTTGGGCATCACGTGTTTTCTGCAAGGGCCATGACCCGAAACTTTCTAAAGAATCATCCGCTTTGAGGAAAGCATTTCTGAATTTATCCATCACCACCTGTTTTTTGGATACCATCATGTAACAGCTATTTGCAAGTGAACCTGTCATTTAATTTGATGCACCTCTGGATGAAACATTAAATTGTCTTCCTTAGTTCTCTATCCGGTGTACAGTTTTTAAACTATCAGTGGCATTTCAAGCCTTCTGAAAACAGTGTGGCAGGATGTGTGTGGTCCATAGCATAGTACAAACAGCAGCTAATGTTTCCATTGTAGAATGTTTTCAGATACTTGAATAAACAAATCTTTAATGAGAACCTGTTGATGATACCTGATAAACCCTTTCCCACCTCACTGCCTCAGAGCAGCATCAGAGGTGATAGCTTCTTTCCCTCTGTGCTCCCTTTGCCACTCCACCCAGGCCTCTATTTCTTTGTGGGCACCAGGGAAATCAGGCTGTGCCTGGGTGCACTGTGGAGAATGGGCTCACTACTTTCCCATGCCCCTGCCCTGCACACTGCACTCTGCGCTCACCTACAGTGTGTTAGGCTCAACTGGTGTCACTTTGAGCCAGGTGTGGTGGTGCACACCTATAATCTTGGGAGACTGAGGCAAGGGACAAGTGTGAGCTACATAGTGAGACCCTGTGGGTTGGAGGGGAGGGGAAGAGGTGTCATTTCGTATTTGGCCACAAGATGGCTAGGCCAGGGAGATGGGAGAACTTGGCTGCTTTTGAATAAGCTACAAAATGAAACATCTGAAAGCTGGGGCTGTCCAGAGAAGGGGCTTGCAGGGAACATTTGAGGACCTGGATTTTAAGTGGTCCTGCTTGTTCTGGAGGTCAGGTGGAGGCGGAAACCCAGGATCTGCTGTTGTGATCAGTCACCCACCACTTGTTTCCTTCTCCTTCTGGGCCACAGTCGCCCTCCAAGGTGTGTTGATGTTCTGAGACCTGTCAATTTTCTAAAATTATTTTTTCTCCTTGATGTTAGTGGTGACTTCTCACATTGTACGTAGGGCTGGTTAATAGCATGCAGAATGGGACTCACCAGGACCTAATGAGCCCAGTGGAAGTTTATTCTCTTCTGGAGCCCTGATCCTGCTCCCAACTGCCCTGCACTCCAACTAGAAGTTGCAGGCAGGGTCATGGCCAGGGGAGGAGGTAAGTGACTTTTTAGGGCCGAGAGGAAGAAGCAGAAGGTCGGGTGGAACCCTGGATGCACCTGTGTCCCAGGCCTCCCCTCAGAGTGTACACAGCCTTGTTTCCAGGGTGCTCAGCTTGAGCCAAGTTGGCCTTCTAGGTGCTACAGCCTTGGTTCCCCTTCCGACCTCTGCTTTTGACCTCAGCATCATCCAAGGAGACAACCTCAGTCAGGCTGATGTAGGAGCTGAGGGACTCCCGGAGACCCTCGCTGAGAAGAGATGCCTCCCCGGTGGTAGGTCCTTCAGAAAACAGGAGGGAGCTGTGGAGTGGAGGTTGGGAGCAATGAGTGAGGGAGACACCTGCCCGCACACAGCTCTTGATCTCAAAACATCTCCGTGTTACTCCTGACAAACAGGATCTCTTCCCTATCAGATCAAACCCTACCTTGACCTCCCCACTCAGGTCTCCAGCCTTTCCAACCTTCTACCCTGCCTCCCTTGAGGTCCACACTTACTTTGTCCTCCCAGAGTCACCCTCCTGCCCTGCCTGCTGAGCTTGGCAGGGCTCTAGTCAGACAATTCTGGCCCAACTGTCCCTAAGCACTACAGGGCCCCCTTTTTTTTCTTTTCTTTTTTTTGTAGCAGGGATCAAACTCGGAACCTTGTGCTTTCGAGGCAGGCGGTGGAACCACTGGGCTAAATCCCTAGCCGGCCATACACTCCCATTTTGTGTTGTATGTTCCCAGAGGTGGCTCCTAATGCTGCCTTTGTTCTGCTTCATTTTTCCAGGGGTCCCCTCACCTGTCCAGTTCTTTCCAATTGAGTGATGTCCTCTGCACAGTCACAGGTAGGGGTATGTCCTTGACAGGGAGTGAGCCACACCTCTGCAAGGCACAGGGCTCCTTGAGGAGGCAGCATATGTCATCTGCCAGCTCTGAGGAAGAGAAATGGACCTTTGACATTGCTGATACAACCCTACTTCTCCCCCCCTGCCCCCCGCCCCCGGCAGCTTTCCATACTTGGCAGGTTGGGGCATGGTCCCTAGAGTAACCGGACATGGCCTCAAGTTGTTATGGAGGCTGAGATCCACTCAAAGGTCATTCTGTGGTAAGTTTGAGGAGACTGCATTCACTTGGGGAGACTGGTGGACCTCTGTGGCCTCTGTTAAGAAAGTTCTTTGGGAAGAAAAGAAAGCTAAGGAATGTTGTGTCTGCATGTAGCATTGTTGGTATCCATTCTGTGGAGCAACTTGGCCAGTTTCCTAAGAGTGGTCTTTCCTTCTGCCTGACACTGCCCTGACGACCACATCTTCCAGTGTCTGTTGTACAACAGGCCCAGGAAATGCTAAGAGTCAGAATTGGAGAGAGAACTCTGCCTGCTCCTGGGCACTGATTCAAAACAACTGGTGGATGAGGCACTGGCTGAGTCCAAGGCTGGCCTGTAGCTCCTCTGTCAGTGTGGGATGAAGACCAGGTGCCCATTTTGTCACAGCACAGGGACTGGCATGGAGATAGGGTTGCTCTTCTGTATGGATAATCGCCAGCAGGTCAAGTGTCTAAGGGTGCAACTGCCTACCCCCCTAGACCCCTCATCCAGTCTTTGAGGGAGGCAAGAAAGGCCATACCAGAGTAATGGTCCACCAGGTCCTGGAGTGAGGGGAAGGTGAGGCGAGGGGAGATGTACACCCAGCCATTGTCAAGGCACTGGATCCTGTAGTGTCTGATCTGGTCCCAAGATGCAGGGCGGCTGAGTCGGACTGTAAGGGAGTAGCAGCCTGAGAAGGAAGGGATCCAGGAATGGTTCTGAGGCCCTGCTAGGACTCAGCTCCACTCAGGCAGGGGGAAGGAAAAAATGCTGTGGCCCAGGCACTGGAGAATGGTATTGGTGAGAGACAGGACAAAGACTTACTGTCTTCTTTCTACATGACATTTTCATTATATAGATAGGATCTGTAAGGAAGAGGTGGGCCTGGCACACACCGCTCTCAGTACAGGGACAGCACCTATCAGTATGAAGACTGAGGCAGCAGAAATGGTAGAATGTGCAAATCTGTGAAGTAGGTGTCAGTAAGGAGGTAAAGAAATAGAAACTCTTATCCTGCTGGCAGAAAGAGAAACTAACACAAGCCACTTTGGAAACAGTTTGTGATTTTCCTGCCTCATCCTCCCAAATGGGATTACAAATGTGCTACCACGCCCTGCTAAAACATTTTAAATTATGAGCAGGAACAAGTCACAGCAGACATTAAACATGAGCCTATTTAAGGTTTGTTTTTTTTTCTTATTCTTTTTTTTGAGACAGGATCTTGCTATGTAACCCAGGCTGGCCTCAAACTCAGTGCTCCTGCCTCAGCTTCCCAAGTGCAGGGATTACAGGTGTGCACCTCCACATCTGGTTGAACCTATTTAAAGTTGAAAAACAGCTAAGACTGTTACATCCTGTGTTGCATAGGATTACCTGTATGCCAAGGCTATAAAGAAGCATCTCAGTAATAGATACAGTAAAGCATGCAAAGGGCTTTAAAAGGATGGCTACGGTACAATTTCTTGATTTGACCAGTGAGTACATGGATATTAGCTTTACTATTCTTCTTCTTAAAAATTTGTTTCCTTTTTGAGACAGGGTCTCATTATGTAGTTCAGCCATGCCTTGAACTCATGGTGATTCTGCTCAGGCTCCTAAGTGCTAGGATTACAGGCATGTACTACCACGCTCAACTTATTCTTTTTGATTTTGGTTTTGGTGGGGGGTTTTTTTGGTACAGGGGACCAAACTCAGGACCTTGCACTTGCAAGGCAGGCTCAGCACCACTGAGCTAAATCCCTGGCCTTCAATTTATTCTTTAACCTAATCATATTCATTCCACTGATGTGTGTGATAGGATGTTTTCAGTTTTGTTTTTTCAGTTTGTTTTGGCTGTATTGGGATTATCGGCATGCCAGGTTTATTTTATATTTTTTAACTTTTTTGAGACAAGGTCTCACAGTATAGTCCAAGCTGGTCTTGAACTCACTGTGTAGCCCAGGCTAGCCTCAAACTCACGGCAATCCTCCTGCTTCAGCCACCTGAGTGCTGGGATTACAGGTGTATGCTACCATGCTTGGTACCTTCCTGGTTTAGATTTTTCTCTCTCTCTCTTATTCTCAGTACCAGGAATTGAACTCAGGATCTTGCACTTGCCAGGCAGGCGAGGCACCACTGAGCTAAATCCCCTCCCCATATATTTCTTTTTATTAATGAGCTTTATTAGGTATAATTTCTTTTCTTGCTGTTTTCCCCCCGTGCTGAAGATTGAAACCAGGGTCTTACACATGCCCAGGCACATGTTCCACTACTAAGATATATGCTTAGCCTCTAATATAATTTCTATATGCACACACCTAAACTGTACAGTTTGATAAATTTCAACAAAAAATTTTATTTTATTTATTTATTTTTTTTGGTACCAGAGATCGAACTTGGGACCATGTGCTTGCAGGGCAGGTGCCAGAACCACTGAGCTAAATCCCTGGCTCTCAACAAAAAATTTTATTTTTAAGAAGTGGCTAAAGGCAGAGGTATGTAGCTCAGTGGTAGAGCACTTGTCTAGTATCCACAATGTTCTGGATTAAAAAACAAAAAATAGGGCCGGGGATTTAGCTCAGTGGCACTGTGCCTGACTCACAAATGCAAGGTCCTGAGTTCAATTCCCGATACCAGAAAAACAAAACAAAATCACAGCAAAAAATTGCCAGAAGGACAAAGTACACAATTGAAAATAAAGGAAAAACATGTAAAATTGTATAATACATAGGCCTCCATTAGCAGATTTTTTTTTTTCCAGAAAATGATGATGCGTGGCCCAGGGATTTAGCTCAGTGGTTCCGCCACTTGCCTCGAAAGTGCAAGGACCTGAGTTCGATCCCCAGTACTAAAAAAAAAAAAAGAAAGAAAGAAAATGATGATGCATATGAAAGCATTTTATAAGCTTAAGGTAGAATCCACTTCTTTTATTTATTTATTTATTTATTTTTTCACTTCTTTCCCAAGCTACATCCCTAGCTGGAATTCATTTCTTAAGCCACCATGGGAAGAGGGTGTGAAGTGAAATAATAGTAACAAGTTATCAAACTAGATTTTATAAACCAAAACCTAAGGATACAATAAACATACCACAAATATTAAAACATAGGCTAAAAGTAAAAGATGGAAAAAGATAATATCATGCAAACAATGACAGGAAACTTGGAATAGCTATATTAATATCAGACAAAGTGGAATTTAAGACCAAGAATAATATCAGAGATAGTAGTACATACACTCTAGCACTTGGGAGGCTGAGGCAGAAGAACTGTCATGAGCTGGAGGCCAGCCTGGGGTACATAGTTTAAGGCCAGCCTGAATTACATAGTAAGACCCTGTCTCAAAAAAAAAAAAAAAAAAAGAATATTATATATTATCAGAGATAAAAAGAAGACAGAAAAATCTTAAATTTGTATGCACCCAATTACAGAGATTTAAAATATATGAAGGAGGACAGGTGTGGTGGCACATGCCTGTAATCTCAGCACTTGGAGGCTGAGGCAGGAGGATCACCATGAGTTTGAGGCCAGTCTGGGCTACATGGTGAGTTCCAGGCCAGCCTAAATTACAGAGTGAGATCCTGTCTCAGAAAAACAAAACAAATATATATATTTATATGAGTATATATATATATATGAAGGAAAACTGACAGAATTGACCAGAGAAATTAGACACCCGTAAATGGCTATTTCAGTGCTCCTCACAGAAAACCAGTGGAGATAAAGAAGATTTGAACAAAACAATCACAATGAACCAGTTTGACTTAACAGACATAGAACCCTGCACCCAACAAAGTTTTCTTCCAAGTGCACCTGGAATATTCAAGATAAACTATAGTTTGGATCACAAAAACAAAAATTTTAAAGGACTGAAATCATTACAAGTATGCTCTAGAGGCAACCCACTTTCTGGGTCCCCCTTCTGTCTCTCTTAGACAGAAGCTTTCTCTCAATAAATATTTCCTACTCTTAAAAAACCAAAAGGCCGGGGATTTAGCTCAGTGGTTCCACTGTCTGCTGCACAAGCGCAAGGACCCAAGATCAATCTCCAGGACCAAAAATTTAAAAATTTAAAAATAAAATAAAAATTAAAAAACAGGGCCGGGGATTTAGCTCAGTGGTTCCAGCACCTGCCTCGAAAGCGTAAGGACCCAAGTTCGATCCCCGGTACCAAAAAAAAAAAACAACCAAAAAAAACCAAGTATGCTCTTTGACCTCAGCAGAAGTAAATTATAAGTTAATAACAAAAAGGTACTTAGCTGGCTGGCCTGTAGCCTCAGTGGTAGAATGCATGCTTGGCATGCACAAGATCATGGGTTTGATATGTAACACAAAAAAATTATGGGTTGTCAGAATCAGTGCTTAGAATTACTTTTGTAGCTTTAAATGCCTATATTAGAGAAGAAATATAAAATGATTTAAGCTTCCACTTAGAAGGAAATTTTAAAAAAAAAAAAAAAGAAGGAAATAAAAGCCAGACATGGTGGTGCACGCCTATAGTTCCAGCACTCCGAAGGTTGAAGCAGGAGGATTGCCATGAGTTCGAGGCCAGGCTGGGTTATATAGTGAGTTCAAGGACAGCCTTAACTACACAGCAAGACCTTGTCTCAAAAATAAAACAAACAGGGGCGGGGATTTAACTCAGTGGTTCCGCCCTCTCCTTGCAAGCACAAGGTCCTGAGTTCAATCCCTGGTACCAAAAATAAATAAATAAATAATAAATAAATAAAATAAACAGGGCTGGGGATTTAGCTCAATGGCACCGTGCCTCCCTCCTAAGCGAAAGGTTCTGAGTTCAATCTCCATTACTACAAAAAAAATAAAATAAAATAAACAAACAAACAAAAAGGAAGTAAAGTAGAAATAAATGATACAGCTGGGGATTTAGCTCAGTGGTCCCTCTGCCTGCCTCGTAAGCACAAGGTTCCAAGTTCAATCCCTGGTACCAAAAAAAGAAAAAAAAAAAGAAATAAATAAATGATACAGCAAATAGAAAAGAATCAATGGAACCACATTTTTTATTTTGGTATGGGGGATCGAAGTCAGGACCTCACGCTTGTGAGGCAGGCGGTGGCACCACTGAGCTAAATCCCCGGCTCTTTTTTTTTTTGAGCCAGAGTCTTGCCATGTAGTTCAGGCTGGACTCAAACTCAGTGATCCTCCTGCCTCAGCCTCCTGAGTGCTGGGATTGCAGGCATGTGCAACCATGCCTGGCCAAATGTCAATTCTTTGAAAAGATCAATAACAATTAGGCACATCTATAATCCCAATCTATAATCCCATCTATAATGCTGGGAGGCTAAGGCAGGAGGATTCCAAATTCAAGCCCAGTCTGGACAATTTGGTAATTTAGCAAGACCCTAGGACTCTTCCTCTTTTCCTTTTTCTCAAAAAAAAAAAGAGTAGAGCCAGGGATTTAGCTCAGTGGCATCATGCCTGCCTCAAAAGCAAAAGGTCCTGAGTTTGATCCTCAGTACCAAAAAAAAAAGTAAATAAAAAAGAACTGGAACCCAGGCATGGTGGTACACACCTGTAATCCCAGCACTCAGGAGGCTGAGGCAGGAGGATTGCCTTGAGTTCGAGGCCATCCTGGGCTACATAGTGAGTTCAGAGCCAGCCTGAACTACAAAGGAAACCCTGCCTCAAAAAACAAACAAACAAACAAACAAAAAAATGGAGATGTACCTCAGTGTAAAGGCTCTGGGGTTCAATCCTCAGTACTAAAAGAGGGGGGAAAAAAAGACAAAAACATTTAAGAAATCCATAACCTAATATCACTCACAAAATCCTTAACAAGCTGGACATGGTGTGCACATGCCTGTAATCCCAGCTACTTGGTTTGTTGGGAGTTTTCTGTTGTTGTTGTTTGGTACTGGAGTTCGAACTCAGGACTTTGTACTTGTGAGGCAGGCGGCAGCACCACTGAGCTAAATCCCCTGCCCTGTTTGTTTGTTTTTGAGACAGGGTCTGGCTATGTAGTTCAGGCTGGCTTTAAACTACTATGTACCCAGGGTGGCCTCAAATTTACTGTGATCCTCCTGCCTTAGTGCTGTGATTACAAATGTGTGTCACCACACCCAGCAATCCCAGCTACTTGGGAGCCTGAGGCATGAGGTTTGCAAGTTTGAGGCCAGCCTGGGCAATTTAGTGAGACCCTGTCTCAAAATAAAAAATAAAAAAGGATGGGGGATGTAGCTTAAGTGCTCCCTTGTTTCAATCCCCAATAGTCAAAAAAATAAAAAAGCATTGTTTGTAAGATAAAAATGTGAAGACAGCCCAAGTGCCAATAATACAAGTAACAAAATTTTGATACAACCATAGAATAAAAAATATACCAAAAGCCAGGCGTGGTGACCCACATCTGTAATTCCAGCCCTCAGGAGGATGAGGCAGGAGGATCACCATGAGTTGGAGGTCAGCCTGGGCTACATAGTGAGACCCTTTCTCAAAAACAAAAAATAGGGCCGGGGATTTAGCTCAGTGGTTCTACCACCTGCCTCATAAGCTCAAGGACATGAGTTCGATCCCTGGTACCAAAAAATAAAAAAATAAAACAAAACACACACACACACACACACACACACACACATAAAATGATATATGTAACTATATATTGTTAAATTTTACTTTATTTGGTTACTTAAAGATATTAAAAAATGGGCGGGGGATTTAATTTACCTCAGTGGTTCAGAGCCTGCCTGGCAAGCACAGGGTCCTGAGTTTGATCCCCGGTACCAAGAAAAAGATATAAAAAAAGAATACAAATGTAATTCACCAGATTAATATACTGAAGGAGAAAAAAAATCACTTCAAAAAATGCAAGCCAGGTGTGGCAGTGCGTGGCTGTAATTCTAGTATGTGGGAGGCTGAGGCAGATGGATTGCCACAAGTTGGAGGCCAGCCTGGGTTATGTAGTGAGTTCAAGGCCAGCCTGGACCGCATACTAAGACCTTGTCTCAAAAAAAAAAAAATGCAGAAAAATAATTTTATAGATTTAACACCCATTATGATAAAAACAAAACAGAAAACTGCAGTTACTAAGGAGAATAGTCTCCTGTTGCTACCATAACTAATTACTATCAGTTTAGTGGTTTTATGTAACATAAATGTATAGTTTTACAATTCTTGAGGTCAGAAGCCTGAAGCAGGTCTCACTGAACTGAAAAGGTGTCCACAGGGCTGGAGTCTGTGGAGGAGAATTCATTTCTTCCTCTTCTCCAGTTTCTAGAAGCCATCTGCATCCCAGCTGATGGCCCCTCTTCCATCTTCAAAGCCATTGGCATCTTCCAGTTTCTAAGTCTGACACCCCTGCCTTCCTCTTGTAAGTATCCTCGTGATTATACGGGGTACATCTGGATAATTCCAGATAATCTCCACCTCAAAACCCTTAACTTGAGGCTGAGGTGCAGCTCTGTGGGGGGAGCACTTTCCTCCCAACACCTATAGCATCTTAAAAAGGCCTCTTCTGTAGCTATAGTAACACTCCCTTCCCCAGTAATAGGGCTTGAACTCAGGGCTTCACATGTTAAGCAAGTGCTTTACCACTGAGTTACATTCCTGACCCTTAAATATATTGCTTATTAAAGCAAATCAGAGAGCTAGGCATGGTGCCTGGAATGTACAAATTCCCAGGTTCAGTTCCCAGCACAGGACAGAGGTGTTAAAGATCCTTAACTGTATGCAGACTCTTTCAATGTAAGGTAATAAATTCACAAGTTCTGGGGATTAGGACCTGGACACTTTAGGGGAGGCTCTTATTCTGCCTACTTCAGAAGGCTACTTCCTCTTGACCTTTCTGTGAAAAGTATATATCATACTAAATGGAAAAGACTGAATTTTCTCCTCATAAAAATGAGAGCAAGTTGAATATGGTGGCGCATGCCTGTAATCCCAGCACTCAGGAGGCTGAGGCAAGAGGATCATGAGTTTGAGGCCAGCCGGGGCTACACAGTGTGTTAAAAGCCAGCCTGAACTACACAGTAAGACTCTGTCTCAAAAAATTAAAAAAAAAAAAAAAAAAGAATGTAAACAAAGCAATAATGTTCTTACCACTTCTACTCAGTATTCTATTAGTGAGTGCAATAAGAAAAAATAAAAGGTATATGGATTGGAAAATAATCAATAAAACTGTCAATTTACAGGTAAGATGATCATACTAAAGTCACTTCTTTTTTTCCAGTAATGGGAATCGAACTCAGGGCCTTGTGCTTGCCAGGCAGGCATGGCACCACTGAGATATATCCCTGGCCCAAGATGATCATATATATACAAAATCCTAAGGAATCTACAAAAAAAAAAGATACTAGAACTAAAAAGTGAATTTAACAAGGTGATCCACAATCACTATATTTTGAACCCATTCTTTTTTTTTTTTTTTCCAGTACTGGGAATCCAGCTCAGGACCTCGTGGTTACCAGGCAGGCACAGCGCCACTGAGCTACATCCCCAGCCCACTATACTTTGAGAAGTGTACAGAAGGGATCTGTTTATTTTTGTTTGTTTTATTTGCCTGACTCGCGCTCCGTGCCTTTAAGAAGAGTCTCTCTTTAATCATGTAATAGCTTATCCAACTCAGGCAGGACTTGTTTCCCTCCCGGCCACATCCTGAGCATTGTTCAGGCAGGCATCATTTTAACCAGTTGATTCTTGTAGTGAATAAATTTGATAAAATTGCCATTTTTATATTTCCTGTTATAAAAATTAACCAAAAAATATCCAATTTTTGGTCATCCTATATTTAAATCATTGGACTAGTAAGGGGTTAAGTTGTACCATGACCCTAAAAAAGCCCTGTGGTTGAGAAAGGGCTGAAGATCTGAAATAGCCCCGGAAGGCTAACCAACCCAGCTGAACTTTCGGTCAAGACCTTACATCCTTTGCATGCTCTTTAGACACCTGACCCTGGCCACCATCACCACAGGTTTTTGGTTTGTTTGTTTTTTTTGGTACCAGGGATCAAACTCAGGACCCTGTGCTTGCAAGGCAAATGCAGTGCCACTGAACTAAATCCCTGGCCCAATGTACCTATTCTGCGTGAGTGGCTATTTTGTTTTTTTGTTTGTTTGTTTTGGTACCAGGGATCGAACTCAAGACCTTGTACTTCACCACAAGTATCAGAACCAGAAAGGGACGCCATGCTGGGGATCCAGCTGGTAGGCTCAGATTAAGAGGCCAGCTCTGCCACCTCATTATGGGCATGTCTTACCAAGGCCACCTGTGACTGGCCTTGGCCTGCCCTGCCACTCTGGAATCCTGCTAGTCCTTCCTGCAGAGTCCAGCCAGTCCCAGGCACCGACTGCTCTCTCAGTTCCAGGAAATCTGCTTATAGCTCAGACTGCCTGGGTTCCCACACAGAGCCACACACTGCATGGCCCCCGAGGCCCATGCTTGTTGGCTGCATCTCTAAGACACAGTCTCTGACTCGCTGATGTATTTCTTCACCTGTAAAGGGGGTAATAATGACCCTGGTCTCACCAGATTGCCATAAGAATTCGCGTGGTGCAGCAGGTAAAGCATCTGGCACAGTGGCACACAGCCAACACCCAGTACTCACTATTTGGCCTCTGGGCCTTTGCTCATGCTGTTCCTTTTCTGGGGAACATTCCTTCATAATCCCTAGCTTCCTGTGTGTGTGTGTGTGTGTGTGTGTGTGTGTGTGTGTGGTGCTGGGGCTCAGATCCAGGGGACACTGAACTACATCCCGATCTCTTTTTTATTTTTTTATTTTTATTTATTTGTTTTTTATTTTTTGGTACTGGGGATCGAACTCAGGTCCTTGCACTTGCTCAGCAGGTGGTGAAACCACTGAGCTAAATCCCTGGCTCCATCTCTTTTTTATTTTGAGATGGGGGTCTTATTAAATTGCCCAGGCTGGCCTCACACTTGTGATCCTCCTGCCTCAGGGATTACAGGTGTGCACCACAGCACCTGCCATCCCTGCCTGCCTTCTCAGATTCAATTCTACTCAGACAGTTCTTTCTAGAATGTTTTCCCTGCTTAAAAGAAATCTCAGCTTTAGGTTTGCCAGCCACCAGTGCTCCGTGGCACCAAGTAGCCCATTCTGCCATCACCTGTCTCAACCTCACCCCGTCACACAATCAGGAGCCTCCTCAAGGACAGTTCTGATTTACCCTCCCACCATCTTCCCATCTCAGCAGACCATGTCACTAAGGCCCAACCCTGGAATCACCCCTGATTGCTTCCTCTCTTGAACACCTCACATCCAACCCTCAGCCCTTTGGGGGCAGTCGGAAAGCCCTACTATCTCCATTCAGAACACATCCAGAATCTGACCACGCTTCACACAGAGGGAGCTTCCAACAACTTCCCACTTCCCTCCCACTTCAGCATTACCACCTCCAGATCCTCTCTGCAGGTCAACCTTCCTGGTCCCATTTAAAATCAGTCTGAAATCCTCACCCAGCTGGGCGTGATTGCTCACACTTGTAATCTCAGTACTCAGGAGGCTGAGGCAGGAGAACTGCTGTGAGTTAGAGGCCAGCCTGAACTACAGAGTAAGACCCTGTCTCAAAACAATAAATAAAATAAAATATAATAAAA
>NW_004624842.1:2831601-2869423 GCF_000247695.1 Heterocephalus glaber | reverse complement strand
TTTTTTTTTTTTTTTTTGGTACCAGGGATCAAACTCGGGTTCTTGTGCTTGCGCAGCAGGCGGCAAAACCACTGAACTAAATGCCCAGCCCAACGGTTTGATTTTTCTGTTTACTGTTCACCTGGCCAACCAGATTGTGGCAGGGACCTTGCTTTTTATATTGCCAGCTCCCTTGTATGTAAAACAGTGCCTGACAAGCTGGGCGTGGTGGACAGGCTGTTATCCCAGAACTTGGAGGCTGAGGCAGGAGGACTACATAGCAAGGTCTTATCTCCAAAAACCAAAGTAAAATAAAATAGTGCCTGAAAGACTCACAATATGTATTTATTGAAGAAATGAATGACTATCTGATAGACAGAGTTGTGATTACAAGCAGTTTTTGTTTTTTTAAAACAAGGTCTCACCATGTAGTTTGGGCTGAACTTGAATGGCCTTAAACTCCCAGAGATCCTCCTGCTGAATTTTAGGCATGCGCCACCATGCTGAGCCCTACAAGCAGTGTTTTGTTTGTTTGATTATTTTGAGGCAGGATCTTGCTATGTAGTTCAGACTGGCCTTGAACTCACAGTGTAGCCCATGCTGTCCTTGAATTCATGACGATCCTCTTGCCTCAGCCTCCTGACTGCTGGGATTACAGGCCTGTGCCACCACACCCGGCCCTACAAACAGTTTTAAGGAGCCCTCATCACCATTTGCACTCCTACTACTGTCAGTGAGTACAGATGGTATTGTGACAATTTTTTTTTTTTTGCTTTGCTTTTGAGACGGTCTTGCTATGTAACTCAGGCTCAGCTCAAACTAAATATCCTTCTGCCTCAGTCTCTCAAGTGCTGAATTCCAGGCATGCACCACGACACCCAGCTGATTGTTGAAGATACCATCGCTGAATTATTTGAAGCAAACACATATTGAGCACTTACTAGCCCCACTGGCCCTGGGAACTGAAGGTTCTTTGGGAACCAGCCCTTTGCTGAGCTGGCTGATGGAGTATGGGAGCCAGGGGTGGTAGGGAGGTAGTTTTGGTTCAGTCCTTGGCAGTCTGATGCTAAGTGAGCTGAACTTTCTTCCTGGGGTGGTGCACGGGGTAGGGTGGGGTGGGGCAGTCTATCCCAGCTCTTCAGCTTCTCTACATATATAGGTGAAGTCATTCATTCATTCATTCATTCTACAAACAGCTGCTGAGCACTTACTGCATGCTAGACACTGTGACGGGCCACACACAGGTATAAAACTGACACAGTCTAGGGAAATAACTGTATCGCCAGCACATCCCACAGTCAGGGTTTTCCTTAATGGTTTTTAAGTGTTTAGTTCTTGTATTTATGTTATCAGACTACATACTCAGATTTTGCTTGCATTTATGTATGCATGGATGTACTTTCTTTTGGTACCAGGGCTTGAACTCAGGACCTTGTACTTGCGAGGCAGGCAGCAGAACCACTGAGCTAAATCCCCAGCCCTGTATGGATGTACTTTTTTGTTTGGTTTGATTATTTTTATTTTTTTTTTTTGAGACAGGGTCTCACTATAATAGTCCAGTCTGGCCTTGAACTCATGGTGATGCTCCTGCCTCAGCTTCCTGAGTGCTGGGATTACAGATGTGTGCCACTGTGTCTAGACACCTTTTTAAGAAGCTATAGGAGTTGAGAGCAAAAAATGGCAAACACCCTGGGTAGATGACACTGGAACCAGTCATGAAGGATAAGTGACATCTGCCTGGGGGAGCAGTGGAGGACAAGGCTTTCCAGGCTGAGGGAGGACTGTGTGTCAGAGGGCAGCACTGGACAGAACAAGTGTGTTCATGGAGTACGTGGAGAGCACAGTGATGGCTGGACACTAGGCCTAGAGGAAGATCCACAGGAAAAAGGCAAAGTACAGCACAAGGTCCCAGATTTTAGAAAGCTCCAGCAGGTCTAGGCAACATCATGTTCAGCACCTCCAGGATTAGTATTCCAACAACAAAGCCAGGAGGAGGTGCAAGGGACTGGATTAGGGCCTGGGTGTGGGAAGCGGGCCTAGCAGGACTCAGCAAACTTCTCTGCTCAGGCCTCTGAGAAGCTGCCCCTCAGGCCATTCTGATGGTAGCCTGAGGACAGGAGCCACAACTTTGACCTGGCTGGGAGAAGATGCTCAGGAAGGGTTTCCCACCTGCCAGATGGGCAGACTCAGCACCCAGGTGGCAGGAACCCTGTTTGCTCATCAATCTTCTTTACAGTGCCCAGAACAGAACAGACACAGTAGGACAGTAGGAAAGCAAGGGGGTAATGCTGTTGGGACCTGGCCCTAACCTTGGTCCTGACCTCTAGAGCAGGTTCTGGGACCTCCACAGTCTATAGTGAGTTCAAGGCCAGCCTGAATACACAGTGAGACCCATCTCAAAAAACACAGAAAGAGACATCTGGGGCCAGATGTCCAGTGTTGCTGATTCAGTAGGTGAGGGTTGGTTCTCAGCACAGCCCTTTCTAACAAATTCTCAGGTGGTGCTAATGCTGCTGGCCTGGGGACTTCATTTTGAGAACTGCTAATCAGCTGCACATTGGAATCACCTAAAGGACACTTAGAACCTGTGAGTGGCTGGACCCCACTCCCAGCTTTCTGATTTAACTGGTCAGGAATGCACCCTGGGCACTGGAATCTAAAATCCCACTCCCCAGGTGACTCGTCTACACCAAGAGTCAAGGCTGGTCCATGTGTGTTTGAGGTGAAGTAGGGCAGAAACCCCAGTGTAAGATGGGAGGGCAAACACTGTTGCATGAAAGTTTTGTTTCAGATATTGATATGTCCTGAGCCACAGCATAAAACTTTATTCTGCGGTTTGTGGTCAAAGAAACCTTGACACCAAGGCTCTGGAGGCCCAAGTGACGTCACAGACATCATATTTGAATGTACAGGAATTGTCAGGGTGCTTGTTGACAATGCCAACTCTCAAACCGTATTACAGACCCACTGAATTGGGCTGCTGGGGACAGAGGCCAGAGATTTGCTTCCTTTACAAGCTCTCTGGATGGTTCTTTTTTTTAAATTTGAAAACACAGTTCTAATCTAGAGAACCCAAGATAAAGTAACAAGAGATAAAGTCAGGGTAAGGGTGCAACTCAGGGGGAGTACATGTGCTTTGCATGTCCACGGCCCTGGGTTCCACCCCCAGCACTGAAAAAAGCAGTGGTGGTGGTGGGGACCATGTCTTTTACATGTGCATCTTGTTATTTGTATATATAATATATATAAATATTTTTATCACAAAGAAAATGTATATATAATGGAATTTTGACCTGAATCTTTAAAATATATTACTGAAGTTACACGAACAAATTTCTAGGTGAAGCATCAAAAAAATCAAACAAACAAAAAAATCAAACAAACTCAAATTGTCAGTTATTTAAAAGTTGAGGTTTTTTTTCTGGTACCAGGGATCAAACTCAGGACCTTGCAGTTGCCAGACAGGCACAGTACCACTGAGCCACATACCCGGCCCTATCTAAAACTTTTACAGGGTCTCCCTATGTAGTTCAGGCTGGCCTCAAACTCAGTGATTCTCCTACCTCAGTCTCCCAAATGCTGGGATTACAGATGTGCACCACCACCACCTGAGTAATCTAAAACTTTTTGGAAATGCCCATTAGGCATATTATGGGCTCAAAATCATTCAGAAAGAAATTAATTTATTTAACTTTAATTTACTGTCTCCCAAACTTACTTGAACCTGGAATCATCTGATATATATATAGGGAGTTAACCATTGACTCTGAGTTCCACGATCAGCTTTCTTGAGCCCCTGATCCAGATACAGCTCTGGGATTAGAGTCTGTGTGTGGATCAAGGAGCAAAGCTGGGGTCCTGAGAACACCAATCAGGCCAGGCCTACAGGTGGGAGAGTTGCCCCACTTCCCAGTGTCAGGTCATTTTCTAGGCCTGGGAAAGACATGGACAGGCTCAAGTTGGGCCTAACGCCTTGGTTTGGCCTTGAACTCCTGACAATCCTCCTGCTTCAGCCTCCCAACTGCTGGGATTATAGGTGAGCAACCTCATGCCCGGCTGTTGTCTTCAATTTTACAAGTCTAGATGACTCTGATGCACTCCTAGGTTGAAAGCCACAGTGAACTAAACAATAACACCAAACTAAATTGCTTTTTTTTGGTACTGGGGATCGAATTCAGGTCCTTGTGCTTGCAAGGCAGGCGGCAGAACCACTGAGCTAAATCCCCAGCCCTCTAAATTGATTTCTTGACCATGACTGGTCAAGAGGTTAAGCCTACAGCTTAACATGTTTCCACTGGCTTGTACACCTATGGGACAGTCATGCATGTATGGCCCTGTCGTGATTGTGTTAAACACTTCTCAAAAGGAAGCCTCAGGTAAGAGATTATATTTAGCACTGGGAAAACATCAACCTTTCTTAGAGGATTGGCATGTATCTTCCCCGTTTCATAAGAGATGCATTCTGATCTGTCCCCTTTTGGTGTTAGCCATGGGGACCTTAATCCCAGCAAATATGTGGGTCCTTAATCATTTTTTTTTTTGGTACCGGGGATCAAACTCAGGTCCTTGCGCTTGTGCAGCAGGCAGAGAAACCACTGAGCTAAATCCCCGGCCCCTTAATCCTTTTTTAAAATTTCAAATTTTTATTTTTGCGATAAGGTTTTGCTATGTATTCTATGTAGCCCAGGCTATCCTTGAACTCATGGCAATCCTCCTGCCTCAGCCTCCTGAGTGCTGGGATTATAGGTTGCACCATTATACCCAGTTTAAAATTTTTCTTTCTTGGGGGGTGGGGCAGTACTGTGGATTGAACCCAGGTCCCTTGTACTGAATTACATTTCCAGCCCTTCTTTACTTTTTATTTTGAGACAGGGTCTCACTAAACTGCTAAATTCCCCAGGCTGGGTTATAATTTGAAGTTCTCATGTCTCAGCCTCCCAAGTGCTGGGATTATAGGTGTGCACCATCACACCCGGCTCCCCCTTGTACATGTCCCTTCTTGGGACAAGGGCACAGTGGCAACAAGGGTTGGTCACTAGACTCTGGGCTGAGCCAGGGCAGAGAAGGGGTGGGGCAAGACAGCTGAGCACTTCCTGTGGCTTCTCCAGCTAGCTGGTCGGTGTGCAGGGCTCCTATCCCAGTCAGCACTGCTGCTGTGGTTTCCTGTTTGCAGCTGCTGCACTGGGGCCAGCCCCCCTTCCTGCAGTTAGCACACGGAGATATGCGGAGATATGCGACAGAGGTGCCAGTGCTGTCTGGAAATTAGCAGGAGGAGCTGGGGAGCAGTCCCCTCAGGTTGCTCGGAAGGGAAGGGGAAGAGGGGCAAAGTCAGGCTGGATGGGCCCCAGGGGGTGGGCTGGGGGGAGCCTGAGGTAGAGAACTAAGGACCCTGCCAGTTCGTCAGTCAGTTCACATTAGGGCAGGCACAGGAGATCTGCCTTCTGTCCGTGGTGCCTCTTCCCTAGGCTGTAACTGTATTTGAAATTCCCACATTACTGTCACCTGATGTCTGTCTTGGGGGCCTGGAACAAGAACATTTTGCCAAATCAGGATCCTGTTACATCTTGGGGAGGAAGGAATCCTTGGTGATTAGGGTAGGGGAATCCTGGCACTCTACGTCCAGGTACCAAAGTGTTGAATAAGCCTGAATCCCTGCTATAGGCCATTCATACCCACTTTTATTACTTTTTTGTGGTACTGGCAATTGAGCCCAGGGCCTTACACATGCTGAGCAAGTGCTCTTATCACTGAGCTACACCCTCAACCCAACTCCCTGCTTTTACAAATGCAGATTATTACCCTATTGTTGATGGGCTGTCATGGAAGCAAAACAGCAGTCAGATGCCAGACTGGCTGACTCCAAGGCTACATACCTGGCCCTTCACATTTGGCTTCCCTCTACCTACCTGTAAGTCATACCACAGTTGGCTCTTGGCATTGAGTGGACAAGCACTGGCACAACTGCAAATGTCCAACACAGCTGTTCCCCGATGTGCGTGCCATGAAACGCTGGCTTCTAATGACCTGGGAGCTGCCTGAGTAAGGACCAGGTCCACTTGACTCACGTGGGGAGGGGAGGGCCGGTGCATACAGCAGCCTCTTTCCCCTCTCCGAAGCTTCCCCACAGGTTTGGAACTTGAGAAGCATTTGTTGAAAGAATGGATATGGGGGAATATTACTAGGTGCTGTATGATGAAAAGTTTCTGTGTTCCAAAGCATTTGGGAAATGCCCAGTTAGACAAAGGCAAAACCCTCAGAAGTCCTGAATTAAAATGGATTGTAATTTTTAGTGTCACAGAGATTTCAGTATCAGAGGATATGATTCTCAGTGTCCCTAACCTGCCCATTCCTTCCCCTCCATCTCTAAGCAGGTGGCCCACAAAGCAGTCACTGTCCTGAGAGCTAACCAATCTCTGCTGACTCCTACCACCCCGGGGAGAAAGTGTGAGCTTATCACTGACCTTGATCACTCCTCCTCATGTGTCCTGCAAGTGCTGCTCCCTCTCTACCCCAGAACAACTGTGCCTGGCAGCCTGTGCTCCTCCAGGAACACACTTCTCATTTCAACTCCTGCAGGAAACCTTCTTTTATTATCCCAATTAGCTGCTTTGCTCCTGCCATAATGGGCTGTCTCCATCTCCCCCAGCCCGGGCCCCACAGAGTCACATAGAAATCTTGGCTTACTGAGTGACAAGGAGTAAGGGACAGCCTGCTCTCTGTGGCTCCTCTCCTGAGACCACCCTGAGAGGGAGGC
Source organism: Heterocephalus glaber (assembly GCF_000247695.1). The sequence goes on along the minus strand of NW_004624842.1, from coordinate 2,862,690 downwards.
CTGGGCTGGGGCTGGGCTCACCCACCTCTCCTGGTCTGGCTTTCCCGGATGAGGAAGGCCCCTCCCGGGTTCCCAGGCAGCAACAGCAGTTCCTCAGCTTTCTCCCGGCTCAGGCCCTCATACAGCCACCTGGAGGAGCAAAGCAGTGGGACAGGGTCAGCCTGGGGGCAAGATGGGACTTTACTAGAACCCCTCCCCACTATGTGTGACCTTGACAAAGCCCTCCCTCCTTTGCTGCAGTCTGTACCCTGAAGAGCAGCCCCCCAACCCCTGGGGCTCCAGAAACCCAGGAGGATGACCTCATTGGGTCAGCCTCAGTTTTTTTGCCTGAAACCTCATTCCCAGGTGGCATGGGGGGCTATTAGAGCGATTCCAGCATTTCCTACCACTCCTCAGTTTCCCCAGCAGCTCTGTCCACCCATCTTTCCAAATCCTTCACCTTTCCAAGAACTGCCCCTCTGTTTTCTTGCCTAAAGATGTTATGCAGACTGTGCCTGTCTCTTGCATGTCCCTGTCAGAGTTTTCCACTAGATCCCAGCCACCCTCTAAACTCAGACCAGGGCATCTTCTCTGTGGGGCCTTCCTGAGTGCCTTCCACAAAGGGACAGTTTGCTAGAATTGGTTGTCATCTGCTCCTCCGGAGGACAGGGCCAGGCCTGATTCTCTTTATCCCCAGCTTCACTCAGTGCTGGGCAAAGCATAATGGAGAATGCTTGTGGGAAGAGAAAACAGGAAGGCTCCTAAGGCAGGCCGGGTGGGCACTCACCCATGGGAGACTTTGGCTACATGCACGCTGGGGACACTGTACTCTCTACCGGAAACTTGTGACAGTACTGTCCACCAGTCTCCATCCCTGGAGAGAGAAAGCAGAAGGGTACCTCCTTCAGAACAGCCAAGGCCCTGGGAACCATACCTTTGGGGTTCACAAGGAGTCCCTCAGGCTGGAGCCTTCAATCACTTTTTTCCCAGGTTTCCCCTGGCCAGGGTGGTGCAGATGGCAAGGTCCAGGGGCCTAACCCCACTTCCTCTCCCTGAAGCTGTGCTGAGCTGCTTGAAACCTACCACGGGGTCACAGTCCTGTGAGTGCTTCAACAAAGGCCTTGTGCTTTTTTGGTGAGACCCCTTCTCCCATTAGTGCATCTTCAGGTCCCCAGTGCCCCCGGACTTACTCAGAGATGATGGTCAATGGCTCTCCCAGTCTCAGAGACAGCTCTGCCTGCCCGCCTGCCGGGAAACTGCCCAGGGCCACAGCTGTGGCCTGGCACCTCTCTAGATGGAGGGACAGAGAAAAGTCACCCTCTTGGCCAGTCTTTGCTCCAGATGTGAAATCTAGTGGAGTCTGGCTCCCCTCACTCCCCCTCCCACTGGCATCTTGCAGGGAGGCCACCCTGGAATTGGAAGCTCTTCCAGCAGGCAGGCTCTGCAGAGCCTGGGGAACCCAGAGAGGTTGTGGGATCTCTGTGGAGGCCTCAAGCTCAGGTGGCAAGAGGAATGCAAGTCTTGCTAAGGTCACTTTCCAATAATGGTGGAACAAAGAAGCCTAGAAAGCCTCCTTCCCCTCCTGAAAGTCCTGGCCATGATATTTTTTTTTTTTTTTTTTTTTGAGACAGGGTTTCACTTTGTAGTCCAGGCTAGCCTTGAACTTGCCATATAGCTTAGGCTGGCCTCAAGCTCGCAGCAATCCTCCTGCCTCAGCCTCCTAAGTGCTGGGATTGTTAGAGGCATGCACCACCACACCTAGCACAACATTCTCCATTTCTAACAAGCTCCCAGGCCATGCCTATATTGCTACTCTGGGGACTACACTTTGAATCTTGGGGATTACAGGCATGTGCCACCATGTCTGGCCTTCACAGAGGCTTTAAGGAAGGGATTCTGCTGCTTAGAGACTCAAAACCTATAGCTCTTTGGCTACAGCTCAGTGATAGAGTATTTGCCTAGCATTTGGAGGGCCCTGAGTTCAATCTTTAGCAACATAAACAAAAGCAAAAATCCTCCACCTCTGAGCAGGGATCAGTTTGGACCTGAACTCAAGTTCCTGAGTGTTAATGGGTTTGGACTAGCTCAGAAGGCTGGAGAAGAAAGCTCCAGAAGGCTAACAGCTGGGCCTGGGACCTTGTGATATGGAGGCCCTGGGACCTTGTGATATGGAGGCCCTGGGGTGGGCCCGGGAAATGCCACCTAAGCATGTGCTGTTGGGACAGGAGAGGAAGACTCTGGAGGCTGACAATGACCTTCTCTGCTAATGTGCTCCCCTCACTCCTGGCCTGGGTTTTCTCATTATGCCTCATGATGGGTTTCCTTTTTTTTTGGTACCGGGGATCAAACTCAGGACCTTGTGCTTTCGAGGCAGGCACCAGAACCACTGAGCTAAATCCCCAGCCCAGGTTTCCTTTCTAGGCTCCTAGAGGGGCCTGTGAAATCATGGTGGGTTGAGCTCTGTAACTCTTAGAGTACTGTGCAAGGGCCAGAGTGGCTTTCCCATGGCCTCTGTCCAGGACTGTGGGTGGAGGTCAGTGCTGCCCTGGAAGAAGAAGTGCTACCAGGCCTTTGTTCTATCCTGGCCTAGAGCAGATGTCCCCAGGGTGTGGCCCATCAAGTACTTGGCCTTCATCCTGCCACCGCTGAAGGACCTGCATGTCAGTCCCTGCGTGGATCTGTATGCATCTTACTCAGCCCTCACCACTGGCCTGGGTAGTCTCTAGTCACTCCCGCTGGGCACTGAGGTCCTGAGGCCCTGACTGGGCACTCAGTAGGGGAAGTAAGGGCACAAGTCCCAACCTTACTACCCTGTCTCACAGGTCCAGGGGGATGAGGCTGGGTAGCAGCAGCAGCAGCAGCACTCTTTGGACCCCAACTCCCTGGGAGGCTGAGGTTTAGATTGGGAGCAGTCCTGAGGATGTGGTGATGTGAGACCCAATTTTGGGCCAGGCAGCAGGCAGCTCTGTCAGCACAGGACCTGCCTCCACACCCACCTCAGAGATCAGCCTGCCCAGTCCCACAAGTTGTCCCTACGTGCATGGGGCCCTCTGGGCTGAAACCTGCCTTCAGTGGCTGCTGCATACCCCTTCACCCACACTCCACCCTCTCTGTCCTTCCTCCTGACCCTCTTCAGAAGGGTCCCTAAAAGAGAAACTGGTCAACACGTGAATTCAACAGTCAAGGTCAGTGAGAAAAGTTCATCTGTCTCCTAGGGGCTCCCAAAGGAGCCAAGGTTCCAGAGGGCCTTGGGACACCCTCTAGATGGAGCAGGGACCCATGCACTGGGGAGGGGAAGCAGATGACAGACAAGAGCTCAGGGATTGGGTGGAGGCTGAAGGGTCTGCTGCGGATGGACATGGGAAGAGTGAGACTGATTTAGAAAAAGAACCCTGGGGCTGGGGATTTAGCTCAGTGGTTTCACCTTCTTTGCCACCACAAGGACCTGAGTTCAATTCCCAGTACCAAAAAAAAAAAAAAAAAAAGAAAGAAAAAGAACCCTGTTCCCACACATACGAAATGCCTGGATGTCCATACAGGGGGCTCTTCTCAGAGCCCAGGCGCTGTCCTTCTCCAACCCTTTTTTGTAGTCCAAGGCTCACCACACAGGGAAATGCCTGATGCTTGAATAAATGATTCAAGTCTTGCTGATGTCACTTTCCAATAGTGGTGGAACAAGAGGCCTTGAAGGGTGCCCTTTCCTCCTGAAAGCCTTGGCCTTGTACCCTTCAAGGCAAATCTCCCTGAATGGTCCCCACTTGACCTGGCTGCGTCATCTTCACCTTTTGTGGTACACCTACCTGACTTCCCCCTTTGCATACTCTGAGTCCCTTTGAACATACTGCTGCCAAATCTAACACAACTGGCACTGATTGTTGGTTATCTCTGAAGGCAGGTACTGTGCCTGTCTTATCCACTCCTATGTCCCCAGGTCCTATCATATGGCCTGGCACATGGTAGAGCCTCTGGAGGCTGAAGCTGGCAGCAAGGCTGAAGGATGGCTGGTTCCTAGACAGAGTTGCCCCAAACTCTTACTCCTCCCGGGCCAGAGCAGATGTGCCCAGGAAGGCCCACCCTCAGCAGCCCTGGGCATGACTCAGAGCAGCCTCAGGACTGCTGGCTGTGGCTAGATTCAGAGGAAACCAAGGTGGAGGTCTGTGTGGTTTCCCAGTCTCTTCCTGTGGGGCCTCTCAGTGTAGATGAGGTAGCTAAGAGGATCCCAGCTGCCTCCCCTACAGGTGTCAACAGGGCTCAGGGTACCAACGGTCCTGGGGGAAACTGGTATTAAGGAAATAAGGGGCTTGGGCAGAGAAAAGGAGGGAAGACCTGCCATTGTAGGAGAATATTCTGGTTGGGGACAGCACCTGCCCAGACCCATATATCTAGCCATCTTGGCTGCATAATCTGTAGTCCAGTTTAATTGCCCTTGTCCTCCTCCTAGAAGTGCTGCTTGGCTTGGAGGGATCTTGTTGTCTATAATGTTATGGTCATCATGGCTTAGCCACAGTACTCAGACAATATTTGGTCAAACACTAGTCTAGATATTGTGAAGTTATCTTTTCAGATGAGATTAACTCTTAAATTGGTAGCTTGAGGAAGGAAGGCAGGAGGCCTTATCCAATCAGTTGAAGGCCTTATGAGACAGAGACTTTGAGGAAGAGGGGATTCTTTCTGCAGGCTGCTGTTGGACCCACACTGTGGTGACTCACCCCCAGGGACTCAGCCTGCTGCCAGACTTCAGACCAACAGGCCCCACACTCACAAGAGCCAATTCTGACAATAAATCGACTCCCCTCATACCCTACTGGTACTGTTTCTATGATAAACCCCAATGCATTAGCCAAATGCTGAATCAAGATGTAAATTGAAAAAAGATTTTTGATTTTTTTTTTTTGATTTTGGACTGTTTTGAGGAACAAGAAATAGAGCAGGAGCCATAGTTTTGACATAAAAATATTAAAAATTCTAGGATATTTCCACTGTCCAACTGTCCTAAAAACTGGGATATTTTAGTTAGGATTATCTTAGAAAACCATGGTTAAAGGCTCAGCATAGGCACTGTGCATTTTTTTCACCATTAAGAGAGCCCTGAACTGGGTGTGGTGGTGCATACCTATAAGCCCAGCACTCAGGAGGCTGAGGCAGGAGGACAGCATGTTGAGACCCTGTGTCAAAAAATCAAACCAAAATAAAACAAAAAGAGGGCTCTGGTTTAAATCCAGGAGAATTTTCTGCAGTGGTGGAAATGTTCTACAGTTCTGTGCTTTCCAATAAAATAGCCACTAGCTACATGTGGCTACTAAGCACTTGAAACAGGGTTGGTGTGATTGAGGAAGTGGGGTTTTATTGATTTGTTTTAGTTTTCTGTGGTGCTGGGGATTGAACTTGGGGATTTGTACACACTAGGAAAGTGTTCCACCACTCTAGCCTCTCCTATTTTCTCATCTGTCTGTCTGGCTGATATTTTTCTACTAATATAAACTCCTCAGCAGCAGGGATCCTGCCTGTATGGCTCACTGGGAAGGGCCTAGTATACTTAGGGACTCACTGATACCTGGTCAGGGAGAGGTGAAGACTGGGACTGTGAAGCCTCTTGGGGAGGACCTACCTGCTTGCAAGGGCTCAGGTCCCTGGGCTTGGACACAGGGGATCACGCTTGGGCTTGGCAGGGTTTTCCTTCTGCTGGGCAGACTTCCCATTGCTCCTCAGCTGAGCTCTCAGAAGCACATTGCTGAGGGGAATCTGAAAGAGTTGCTGCCATGAGGACAGAGCCCGTGCTTTCCAGCCTGGTCCCAGACACCTGTTACTCTTCAGCTTGGCCCTGCTGATCACCTCAAGGACACAGGGGACTGACCTCTTAGGACCAGGCTTCTGTTAATGGACACTGACACTGTTTTCTCTTCATCCTTTTTTTTTTCTTTGGTACTGGGGACTGGGGATTGTCTTCTTCCTTTTTTATCCCTCTGGTATAGGGGATTGAACCCATGGCCTTTGCACTGAGCAACATCCCCAGCCCTTTTTATTTTGAGACAGGATCTCACTATGCAGCTCAGGCTGGGTTCAAATTTGTGATCCTCCTGTCTTGGCCTTTCGAGCTGCTGGGATTATAGGCATGTGCCACAGCATCCCATCTTTCCTATGTTGCTCTGGGTCTGCCTGGGTACCCTCTCAGGCTCCTGGGCTGGTCTGCCTAGATCCCACCTTACCCCAGGAAGTTTTCCTTGAACCTTCTGTCTTTGCTGTCCTCCCTTGAATTCCTGTGGCCCACTTGGAATCATTTCTCTGGCCTGAGGTCTTTTTTTGGGTTTTTTTGGTACTGGGGATTGAACTTGGGACCCTTGCACTTTCAAGGCAGGTGGCAGAACCACTGAGCTAAATCCCCGGCCCAGTCTTTGTTCTATTTTATTTAAAATTTTAAATTTTTATTAGTATATGTTTGCAGTAAATAATGATTACACTCATCATGCGGAGTTGGTAAGTGTATATAATACATCTTAATTCTTTTTACTTCCCCTATCTCCCTACCCTCTGGGGCTTTGTTTCTCCCCTGGGTAGCAGGGGACCACACTAGGAGAGAAGCTCAGTCCAGACACACCTAGGGTCAGAGGTGGAGAAGAGGGAGGGGAGGAGGCTTGGGACTGTTGTCACAACCAGCAGAGCTGACCTGGAACATAGGTATTGTTGTCACGGGGCAGAGTGAGATTGGCAGGAGGCTGCAGGACATACTAATGACTTGCAAGGATCTGGCGGCCTGGCCGTTGGGTCAGATCCCCTCTTGGTGCCTCTTTTCCCCAATACATATCTTGGAGGAAATGCCCTGAAAAGGCTTCCTGCCTGGGCCCACATTTCCTTTCTCTTGCCCTGAATGTCTCTTCTCATTAACTCTCCAGGAGCCTCCCCTTTCTTACTCCTTGTTGCATTCCTTCCCATGTTAATTATGTATTCATTTATTCCAATGCTTGCTTAATCTACCATTATCCCAGGGTCCAGCAGCCTTTTCTTTGGCATTAGTAAAGCCCCATAGAAGGCCCTCACACTCAGTAAATAACAAATGGACAGGAGATCATTAGCTCTTTCACAGGAGGTGCTGTCTGCAGGATAATCTAAAGCCCCGGGTTTCTAAATGATGTTGTTTTTTTCAAACACTCTATCAAAGTGTTGAGGGTGTGGGAGGCTGAGTTCTGTACTTCTCAGATGGCTTTATTCTTTTCAATGAGGTTCCATTTGCTGGTGTTTATGGAGTTCTGCTCTGTGCCAGGCACCTGCCAAAGGCTGGGCTGGGATTGGGGAGAACTCAGAACAGTGTGGTGGCACAGTGACTCCTTCCTTGCCTTTGAGCCCCACACTGCCTGGGTGACACATGCCACATCCATTAGTTTCATGAGATAACTTTCTGGGCCTCCTGGAGGCTGGGCCACCCTCTCTCTCTGCCAGGCCCCTGCCCTCTCTGTTCTCTAGCCTCGTGTCATCACTGGGAAGAACAAGACTTGCTTGCTGTTGCCTTTCCATGGGGAGTTCAAAATTTACAGGGACAGGGGCTCTTTAACATGAAATGTGCCTGTCATTCAAAAAATGGTTCTTGACAGCCACTTCTAGCGCAGCCCTTTGGGACCTGGCAGCCTTGGTTTGTGAGCCAGTGCTGCTGCTCTTGAGGGCTCTGTTCCCTCACTGCTGGGGTACCCTTCAGCTCAGGTTGTCAATAGTCTGCAGTGCCCCAGCCTTTCCTTGTGTATGAGGTACAGAATAAACACTTCACTTTGCATCTGCCTTCGGGAACACGGGTGATTAGTCCAGCCCAACCTCTGGCAAAGTCTGTGAACTTTCTGAGTCTGGACTGTGAACTGGGAATCACACTACTGACTTCACAGGGTTGTGGGGAGAATTCGAGAAGCATGATACGGAGCAGGTGTCAGTAAGCTGTTTCCTTTCTCCTCCTTTGGCAAGACCACAGTCATCAACTGCAACAAACTCAGGGATGCAGGTGGAGCTTGGAGCTGGGCCCTGGGCCAGGGAGAAAGGGGAGGTGCAAGGACTCGGGAGCTTTCTCCACCTGGTAAGGTGAAGGCCAGGAAGCCTGTGGGGCAACATGAAGGTCAGGCAGCTGCAAGGCTGCAACGTTTATAAGAAAATCTGATCATTAACCACATATTTGAACAATTTACTCTGTGCTAGGCACTTTTCAGGGGACTCAGACAAGTGAGTGGTAGGAAAGTGTTAGTAAAAGGCAGCTGAGATCAGCACACCACCCAGAATGATATTTTTTTCCCTTTTTGTGGTCCTGGGGCTCTACCACTGAGCAACATTCCCAGCCCTGTTTTTATTTTGAGACAGGGTCTCACTATGTAGCCCAAGCTGGCCTAGAATTTGCAATCCTCTCATCTCAGCCTCCTCAGTAGCTGGGATTATATGCTTGTGCCCTGTGTCAGGTTCGACTTTTTTTCTATCTCAGTTCAATCCCATTTCAGAGGCAACGTCCCAGGGCCCCAAGGGCAGCTCTGACAGCTGGTTGTTAGTGCAGAGCAGGGACTACCACCTGCTCTTTTTTGTTTGTTTCTGAAGATCACTTCTAGTGTTTGGGGTAAGATTTGAGCTAAAAGGAGGTCTCTCTATTTATTTATTGGAGCCACAGCCCCACTGTGCAACACTTTCAGCCACCTTTCCCTCTTTCGCCCGAGAATCTCACCCTTTAGAACTATAGACCTCAGCTGACAGTGTCATCAGAGATGATACTACAACCTGTAAATAAAGCCCACACCCAGCCTTGGAGGGGACTACTCACCATCCCAAGTTCCTCAGGAAATAGAAGCAAGTGTACTTACTGGTTTCTTGTCATCAGAGGCTTGGGGAGGACACTCTGCTAAAACGCATGCTTCAGCTGGACATGTTAGCGGCTTCTGGAGGATCTTCAGAGAGGCTCTTGGAGTGGGCTTGGGAAGCTCAGCATCTGTCCGTGGTCAGCAGTACACTGGGGTTGGGGCAAAAGCTCAGTGCTCCTTAGTGATCTCAGACTTGGCGGCCTCCCCAGAACAGCCAGCCAGGGAGGAAGGTCCAGGGCTCTGAGCTGTGTCAGAGACACAGGTGTAGGTCCTTGGAGCACTGGCTTCATCTGCAGACCCTGTGGTTCTCACAACCACCCACTTCCTCTGAAGGCATCACAAAGGATGAGGAGCCACCTTGCCCAAGTTCCTGTTTCTGAGAGCAGCAGCTGCTATCTCATCCTGATCCTGGAGGAGGTGGTTCTGGTTTTTGTGGCTTGGTCTGATCCCAGGAACACAATGAAGGGATATGAACAGGAGTTGCCTTTGTGGACCTAACCATAGTAATCACTGGAGAGATGTTTTTGTTTTGCTTTTGAGATAGGGTCTCACTACATAATTCAGGTTGGCCTTGAAGTCACTAGTAGCTCAGGCTGGTGTCGAACCTCCTTCTGCCTCAGCCTCCCAAGTGGGATTACAGGCACGCACCACCATGCCTGGCCCAGAGATTAAATTTTAGCAATTTCTAGAGTCTTCGGACACCTTCTGAATCTAAATTGCTAGAGGAAGCCTAGCAATCTAAACTCGGAGACTCCCTTGGCATGTTTGGGAAGCATAGCCTTCTCTTTTTTTTGTACCAGGGATCTAACTTGGGACCTTGTGCTTGGGAGGCAGGTGGCAGAACCACTGAGTTAAATCCCTGGCCCAGGCATAGCCTTCTTTTTTTTTTTTTTTGGTACCAGGGATTGAACTCGGGTCCTTGCGCTTGTGCAGCAGGCAGCAAAACTACTGAGCTAAATCCCCGGCCCAGGCATAGCCTTCTTGCATAGGAACTTCCTGGGATCTTGTTAAACTACAGATTGTGATACAGTAGGTCTGGAGTGGGGCTCAAAATTCTCCATTTCTAGCCAGGTGTGGTGGCACATGCCTGTAATCCCAGCACTTGGGAGGCTGAGGCAGGAGGATCACTGTGAGTTCGAGGCCAGTCTGGGTTATAGAGTGATTTCAGGGCCAGCCTGAACTACAAAGGGAGACCTTGCCTCAAAACACCAAAAAAAAAAACCCCCCAAAACAAAAACAAAAAAACTTCCATTTCTTAACTTTTTAATTTTTTTTGTGAGACAAGGTCTTGCTATATAGTTCAGACTGGCCTCGAACTCATGGTTATTCTCCTGCCTCAGCCTCCTGAGTGCTGGGATTACAGGCACATATCACCTTGCCTGGTTGCTCTTGAAATAATTTTATAATAGGGCCTGGGGTGTAATTCAGTGGTAGGACATGGACTTATGCTCAAGGGCCTAGGTTCAATCTTCAGGGAGAAAAAAAAAAGAATCCTACTATATCTCTCTTCTTCTCCACTTGAGGAGGCACCTAAGAATTAGTCTAAAATCCTACACTGTGATATATATTTGACATTTGGGGCAGCTGAGGATCACAAGTTTGAGCCCAGCCTGGGCAAGTTAGTGATACCGTCTGAAAATAAAAAAAAAATAAGGGGGCTGGGGATGTGGCTCAGTGGCACCATGCCTGCCTCACAAGTGAAAGGTCCTGAGTTTGATCCCTGCTACCAAAAAAAAGGGAGGGGCTGGGAGTATCACCAGTACCATACAAGAAAAACAAACTTCCTCCTTGGCTCCAGGCCAGAGCTCCTAAAACTTGTGATTTTCTAACCAACAGGGGTGCCAGAAGCATATTTTGTTCTAATATTTGGTCTTTGATCCAGTTCCTGAAAGAGTTCCTAAATCTGTTGGTATCTCCTGGGTGACAGGAATGTCTGTTCTAATGAGGTAATAATTCTCAGTGGGCTCTTGGGTGGAGGCTGGCCACCAGAAAGACCGAGTCATGATGAAAAGCTTGGAACTTTCAGCCCCATCCCCCAGGGTGAGAGGAAGAACTAGAGACTGATAAATATAATCAGTCATGGCTAGGTGATGAAACCTCCATAGGAATCCCGAACAAATAGGGTTCAGAAAGTTTCAGACTGAACACATTCATGTGCTGAGAGGGTGGTGCACTCCACCTCCATGAGGACAGCAGCTCCTGTGCTTGGAACCTTTCCAGAGCTCACTGTATGTACCTCTTTTTCTAGCTGTCCATCTACAGTCTTTGTAAAAAACTAGTACATGTGTTTCAGAGCTCTTAAGCCACGACAGCAAATTACTGCACCTAAGCATTAGGTTGTGGGAACCCCCAATTTTTTTTCTTTTGTACCGGGGATCAAACTTGGGTCCTTCTGCTTGTGAGGCAGGCGGCAGAACCACTGTGCTAAATTCCTGGCCCTGGGAACCCCCAATTTGACAGAATTGGACAGAAGTGTGGGTAACCTGGGGATCTACTACTTTCCACTGTTGTCTGAAGTACGTGTGGGGCCAGTCTTGTTGAACGGGTCTTTTAGCCTGTGGGGTCTGCACTAATTCCTGCTAATGTCATAACTGAATTACAGTAGGACACTTAGCTGCATTGTGTTAGAAAGTTGGTTGGTATGGGGGAACACTCCACACATTTGCTCACAGAAGTGTTGAGTGTAGTAGATGAAACTGTTTCCCCTATAGCCAATTACTAGCTTTATGACCACTTGTAAACTAACTCTGGGCCCTTTTTTTTGCATACATAAAATGGGAATAATACTTATTACAATGGGTCAATATAAGACTTATAGAAAGGTGCTAAGGCTCTGGCCTGTGGTAGGCATTCAACAAAAAGATGAATAAAATATAAAAATGCACCTTTTTTGAGACTGGGTCTTGCTATGTAGTTCAGGATGACCCTGAACTCACTATGTAGCTCAGGTTGGCTTCAAACTCACAGCGATCCTACTGCCTCACTCTCCCAAGTGTTGGGATCACAGGCATGTGCCACCATGCCCGGCTAAGGACTGCTTTGCAAAGAAGTGCAAACAACTTTGACAAGATAGATGAAGTGTTAAATCATTCAAATTTCCTAAACAGGGCGTGGTGTACACCTATAGTCCTAGCACTATGGGATGCTGAGGTAGGAGGATTGCCATGAGTTCAAGGACAGCCTGATTACAGAGCAAGACCTTGTTTTAAAAAACCAAACCGGGGGCGGGGATTTAGCTCAGTGGTTTCGCCGCCTGCTGCGCAAGTGCAATGACCCGAGTTCAATCCCTGGTACAAAAAAAACCCCTCAAAAACCAAAAAAACCCAAACCAAACCCAAATCATGCAAACTTCCCAACTTGTTCTTTGTGTGTTAAACAAAAGCTTTATACAATCATCTGTGTAGTTTACCTTTTTTTTTTTTTGGTACCAAGGACCGAACTCGGGTCCTTACGCTTGCATAGCAGGCGGCAAAACCACTGAGCTAAATCCCTGGCCCCTTCTTTTTTCTGAGACAAGGTCTCACTGTGTAGTTCAGGCTGGCCTTAAACTCATGGTGATCTTCCTGCCTCAGCCTCTCGAGCGCTGGCTATTACCAGCATGTGCCACCACGTCCGGCTTAAGTCTAGCTCCTTACCTCTCACAAAGCAGCCACTTTTTTGGGGAGTGGAGTACTGAATGGGGAAAAAAGGAAATGTAAGTCAGAAGAGGAAAGAGGTAAGGACCAGTCAGTATAGGCAGTTGAGGACTATCTCCAGACACAGGCAAAGGTGGGAAAGCAGGTGGGTATGGCCAAGTATGCTGGCAAACCCTGTAAGTCTGAAGAGCAACCAGAGCCATCCTATCAACTCCAGGTTCGGCACTGTGTATTAGGCACTCAGCATGGTAACTTTGTCTGTTCATGCTTTTATTTCATGTCTGCTACCAGAACAGGCAGGGTCACGTTTTTCATGAGAACCTCCCAGGGACACAGCAACCTAGATGTACTTATGTGTAGGAACCAGGCTATGAGCCAAGCTCGAACCTGACCAGGGGGTGAAGAGGATGAAAAATAAAGACACAGAAACAGGTTAAAATCTGGGGGGCCAGGGGTCTCATGTCTCCCTTTGACACAGAGCCCCAAATGACTGGTGCACTTTGGCTTTATTCATTCAGACGTGGGCACAAGCAATTACTTTCACAGGATTCATTTGTCTCCCACCTTCCAGTTCTTCTCTGAGAAAACAACTTAACCTCAGGTGTTTTTACTTCTCCCTGTAGCATGTTAGCATACTTGCATGTCATCTTTCTTCTCAGTGCTTGCCGAGGAGGCCAATTAGGCCTCATTCTTCCCATCTCATTTCTCCACTTATGGTAGCAGTACCCCTGAATCATTCAAGACTGATCGGAGATGATAGCTTCTTCAAATTATTCTTGATGGGTACAAATATAGCCACTGGGAGGAACCCAGTAAAGTGACTTCAGGTTATTACATGGCAGGCAGGAATCAGCAATTCTACATAAGATGGCAAAGCTGAGATGTGGAACACCATTCATAAAACTCAGCTTCTTCTCTTTCATCAACAGTGCTGTCAGGTTTCATATGATTCATTTTTTTGTTTGTGTTTTTGGTACCAAGGATCGAACTCTGGTCCTTGCGCTTGCGCAGCAGGCGGCGAAACCACTGAGCTAAATCCCCAGCCCTGATTCATTTTTTTTATATGATTCACTTTTTTTTTTTTTTTTTTAGTACGAGGGATCGAACTTGGAACCTTGTGCTTGTGAGGCAGGCGGTGGAACCACTGAGCTAAATCCCTGAACCCTCATATGATTCATTTTTAAAGAAAAAAATTTTTAAACCGGGCAGCTGAACTGAGGGTCTTTACACTGAGCTACATTCCCAACCTTTTTAAATTTGAGATAGGGTCTTCCTAAGTCTCTAAGTTGCTCAGGCTGGGTTCTAACTGGAGATCCTCCCACCTCACACTCCTAGAATGCTTGGGATTACAGATGTGTGCCACTATGCCCAGCTTTGCATGATTTTTGATTGGCGGGGAACATGGGAATGTCAGATCGACCATGATCAGTCTGAACTCAATGGCTGTATGATTTTGGGCAAATGATCCTGAAGTATCACTTTGTCCTTATAAATACACAGTGTCTTTGGGTGGGATTGGTGATCACAAATATAAAAATACATGGCAGAGAACTAGCATAGAGTAACTCAGTCCTTGCTTCAACTCCAGTAAGTGGCTTGAGAGAAATAACACCAGCCATCAAGTAACAATGAGACATATACAGCTTTATTTAATAATTTGTAAAAAGTCATACTCTGACAGAGTGACGCATTCCTTATCTTAGCAGAAAGCAAAACAATGTGTCTGAAAAGTCTTCTCCCAAGATTCGGAACGGTGTAACCCTGAGCTTATAGCTAAATGTTCCCAAGAGCTGGGCTCCAGCTGTGTGGCAGCTGTCTCCAGGGTTCTTTTTTCCTCTTCCCAGTGGTGCTCTCTGGCTGGCTGGGATCCCCTCACTTACAGCAGGCAGAGAGCAGAAAATAATTTTACCTGTACAGGCTGCCCTTACAAATTGGCTCCTTCCCTCTTACAAGCCAGAGTTTATAGAATTAAGAATCTTTCTCAGAAATGGGTTCTGCTTCTATTTAATTTAGCTTCTATTAAGTCTGCTAAAATCAAGGCTGTAGTTACTCAACATGATATTGTCAATGGTTGTTCCTCTCCTCCCATACATATCCTCACCACTGATATGGTTTTTAGGTTACACCAGTCCCTTGTTTTGGGATCAAGGGATGGAGAACCACTCTCTATCACACAGTGGAGAGGCTCTTCTTGCAGATGGGTGCATGTCTGGAAAATGGTAATCAGATGGTAGTGACAGCAGTTTTGCTCTGTGGGTGAAGGCCTGACATTTTGTTTTCTACTCCCTATGCTAAGACAGTCTAGAAATAGAGCCACTCCTTCAGAGAAAACTTCATGTTGTGTCAGAACCTCATCGTTCACAAGCTTCCAGCAGGATGTATTTCTTCCCTTTTATTCGTAGAATAGGCTATGTGAAGCCATTTGGAAAGAAGGAGGTAGCTGGCCTCCTTGCCTACCTCTCTATGTAAAAGACAACCCTTTTGCTACTGGTCAGAATCAATCAATAGTCCAAACAGTAATTACAGTTTTCCACATTGCTCAGAGTTGCTCTCTCTAGAAATCATTCTGCAAATCTTGTTGACCAATTTGGAACAAAAAGAGAATCTAGTGGCCTAGCTCATCTAGGTATCTGTTTTGTAGCTTTCCCTTAAAAAACACCATTGAGAATGCAAAAAAAAAAAAAGTCCCTTTTTTTTTTTTTTGCAGAAGCACTACAAGAAAGCATGTCTAAAATCACAGAACTATGCACACACAAACATGGATACATGTGCTTGCACACACAGAGTCGGGGATCAAAGAATCGGATCAGATACATAGTTGAGGGAGCACAGAAAAAAGCTGGCAAGAGAAGATATGGAAATCAGATCAGTTAAAGATGTTGGAATGTTACAGTAATGGCACGGATGTGGTTCTTGGTACACACAAAAAAGGGGTGAGTGGGCAGAGAATGATAAATCCAGGCTACTAGAGAAAGGTTTAGTGGCCATGCATGAGTTAAAGATAGTGGAGGCCAGTTTACAGATGAAATGTGGTATGGAGTGGTGGTCTAAAGAAGGATGGATTTGCATGGTCCGGGGAGGAGCATCTGCTTAGCAGGACAACTCCACGGTCTGATGTCTGTCCAGGGCATCAGGGGACTCACAGGATTCTTGAGTTCCATCTGAATGATTGCTGGTGACAGACCGGCTGAAGGGACTTTCTCCAGAGCCGATGCTACTTGAGGTTGAGTGGGTTCGTGATCGGGCGAGCCGGGTCATGCCAGCAGATGGTACTGTAACAAAGAACCAAGAGCACTAGAAGATGAAGCTTGGTCAAACTCAACGAATCTACATGTTTACCAAAAGCTTTATGTTTGGACTTCCCAAACCACTTAAGATAACACCCAGGACAAGACACAGCCATCCCCATTTTGCAATATTTGCTCTAGGTGAGTGACTATATGCAAGTTTGTTTTAATCCTCTAGGAATGGTTGGAATCTCAGCTGATTCTACTCTACAGCACAAGGGGAAGCCCTGAGTCCGGAGTACGGCCTCTTTAGCTGTGCCCACACCATTCATACAGTGATTAGGAAGGAGGCTTTGGAACCCATATAGGTAACCAGAATCTGCAGTGCATGCAGAACTAAAACAAACGAAAGAGAAAACACACAAGTATGAAGATGTTTCACAAACACAGTGCAAGCCCGATACAACAAGACTACCATCCGGGTCCACAGGGTACACTTGCTGTGCTGTCTGGGGAGGAGTAGGAAGATACAGGTGGAGGGGAAGACAGGTAGGCTTAAAGCTGTTCTCTACACTGGGGGTTACCTGGCATGGGTTACCTGGAAGGTAAAAGCTCTGGTAGTATTTAACCCAGACTCCTGGTTCTTCCACTAGTTCGGTCCTAAGAGCTTCCCAGCTCGGCTAGGACTGTGCCTTACCCGGCATAACCTCCCTGCCTATCTTGAGGTTCCAGCCACTACTCCAGAGTTCTTCAGGCTAACATTTCTGCTCACAGTCAAGGCTACCCTTTGATTCCCATGTCAGGGTTATCTCAAGGATCAGGATAGTAGGTGGTGGTGGAAGAGGGACCCTGTCTCTCAAGGTTCAGCTGATGCCATGAGCCTGGACTGAGGATGATGGGAGGAGGCCTAAGTATTACAACCTGGTCCCTTCTTTCTCCTGGGGAACCAGAGCTGGAACTGTGGGCTAAACTTTTTGGAGCATAATGAGCCACATTCTATCAGGCTCTCACTGCACAAGAAAACCGCGGACATGCTGCAGACAGCCAATGCAGCCAGGAGAGCATGGCTGGGAGGCGGGTGGGGCCAGCACAGAGGAAAGTACCTGACTCGGTGCTGAGGTGACTGAGCTGCACATACGGGACTGGAAGCAGGATGGACACAGGAGAAGGCAGGTTAGTGATCCAAGAGTGCCAAGTGGCAACCTTGGCTGCCTAGTAGACACGGACAGAATACTCCTAAGCGAGGGATGAAAGCTTATTTTAAGGTCCCTAAGAGGTGGTAAGGCTGAGGCTTTAGTATCATCCTGAATGTCACTTTTCTCATGTAGACAAAGACAACTGTTTTCCCCTCCACTCTGAACAGTTACCTTGCTTTGGATCAGAAACAGGTTGCAAGATGATCAGTTGTTTCATAGAAAAGGGCTGAGAACAGGCTATAAGGGACTTCTGCTCCTCCCAGTGAGCTAGAAGGCTGTGGCTGTGGGCTCGGTTGGTAGTGGCTTTCAGATGGGACAACAAAGCCACTCTAGACAAGAGACACATGGTCTGCCTGGCAGGTACAGGGCTGTACCCAGGGCCCAGCTGGACAGGGAAGCTGTCCAGTCAGCTTATCAATGGCCATCATCCACTCTGATTCCAAAGACAGGAAAATCACCCTGTTGGGTAAAGAGCTCTGTACCTGGGTGAAGAGGATTTTCTTCTTAAAACTCCAAGAATGGAGCAAGTGAGGGATTTCTATGACAAACGAGAAAGCTCAGGGGTCTCACAATACACGAGACCAGGACAATGGCAGACAATATGGACATATCCTTGGACTTGCTATGAAATACTCTGCAAGTTCAACTACTGTGGCAAACAGATTTTACTAAGAACACCACCCTTTTCTTCTGTAGTCTCCATAATGAGCTGGAATTCAAATAATAACTTCCAATACATGGGTAGACAGCAGAAGCTTCAATGGTTAAAAATGTGCACTCTGGAGCCAGAGTGTCAAGGTCTGAACCATAGCTCTGCAGCTTGTTATTCTGGGAAATGTGCATAGCTTCTTTGAGGCGCAGGTTCCTTTTTTACATATTGGGACTGATAACAGAACTTACCGCTTAAGTTTAAGAATACATAGTGCCTGACACAAGATAAGTGCTTAAGAAGTGTTAGCTTGGGGGCTGGGGATTTAGCTCAGTGGTTCTGTCGCCTGCCTCGAAAGCAGAAGGACCCGAGTTTGATCCCCAGTACCAAAAAAAAGAAAGAAAGAACTGTTAGCTTGTCTTATTAGTCTTACTTTCTTTTTTTTTTTCTGGTACCGGGGATTGAACTTGGGACCTTGCACTTGTGAGGCAGGTGGTGGAACCACTGAGCTAAACCCTGGGCCCTAGCTTGTCTTATATATATGCAAAAATGAATGTTCCACAAACATTTGGCTTTCTACTTAAGGCTGGCTAGCACAGAGGTTAGGCCCTGAGAGTTGTGGCCACTCAATGTCAAACTGCTCCCATTATACTGATCCCCTTATACACAAAATGTTTTGTCAGACAAAAAGTTGTGCACTACTCACTGTAGCCCATTCCCTGCAAAAAGTACTTGAAGGCCTCGGTGAGCTTCCCAGGCTGGGGGAATAAAATAAGAAGGCATTAATCTTTTGGACAGGCAAAGAGATAGAACTGAATGATTTTTTTAAAAACTGCTTACCTGAACTACTTGGGGTAGTCCCCCACAGTCTGCCATCTAGAAGAGGAAAAATATGTCAGTCAGCCAAAACTTATCCTTAAGGGAAATGCTCTGATTATCCCAAATGGGACAGGATTATTAGGTTCCTTAAGATTTAACAACATCCAAGTTTACATTTCCTCAGTGCACTCTGTGTAAAGACTTAGATGCTGACAATAATCTTGGATAGAAATCTGAAATTATTATTCAGCACTTATTCACCCATAAGATGTCCTATTTTCTATTGGGGTAAAAGTGAAGTCAGTCACTACTTTCAACTTTGGCTCTGCCTCCACCTGAAGAATATTACTTTCATAGTTATCAAACAGTATTACTTCTCATTGCTTCATGGTTTCTAAATTCCCTTTCAACTCTACATTGTCCTTATTCCAAGATGAATCAGGAGCTGATGCTGAATTCTCCCAACTCGTTTGATCAGCTACTAGCCTCTTTGATTTGGTGGGGCTGTTTTCTTCCTCATAAGCCTTTACACTGTTTTTGTTTTTTGAGGTGCTAGGGACAGAACACGGGGCCTTGCACATGCTGGGAAAGCACTCTACCACTGAGCTACACCCCAAGCCTGTTTGGTCCTGGTCCTGGTCCTATTCTGTCCTATCCATTTCAAGACCATGTCTTGCTAAGTTGCTCAGTCTGGCCTCAAACTTATGATTCTCCTGTCTCAGCCTCCTCAGCTGAGCTAACAGGCATGCACCACTGCGATTGGTGCACACTGGTTATTCTGACAGCTTCACAGGGTGTCCACTGGAAATAAAACTCAGATTCTTAGCCAGGTCAAAGCAGAAGGATTCTAAGTTTAGGCCCAGCCTGGGCAACTTAGTAAGATCTTGTTTCAAAACTAAAAAAATAAAAAGGGCTGGGGATGTAGCTCAGTATGAAAACTCTGGTACTCAATCCTCAATACTATAAAAATACAAAACCTGGGTTCTTGAGGTGGGGCAGATAGCTCAGTGGTGAACTGTTTGCAAAGGATGTATGAGGCACTAGGTTTGATCCTCAGTGATCCCAAACAATCAAACAAACTAACTTGAGTTCTTGCCCTGGAGATT
Source organism: Heterocephalus glaber (assembly GCF_000247695.1). The sequence continues at coordinate 2,843,263 of NW_004624842.1, read as the reverse complement.
CTGACTGAATAGCTCTGAAGCAAGGTTCAGGAACTTGAATTTCTCTCCCTCCCTTCTCCCTGTTTTTTTGTTTTTTGGCAGACTAGGGATTAAACCCAGGCCTTCACACTGAGGTATATCCTCAGCTAGCTAACCTCTCTCTTACATTTTTCTTTTACATTTAGTTTATTGGTACATTTTAGGTATACAATACAGTTACATTCATCATTGGGATCTTGTGCCTTTACATGATGTCTCTTTCTTAAATTTTGAGGCAAGATCTTGCTAAGCTGCCCAGCCTTGGCTCAAACTTGTGACCCTCCTGTCCTAGCCTCCCAGAGTGCTGGGATTATAGGCATGCACCACAATGGCCAGCTAGGAACTTGCACTTTAAATAAGATTTTAGAGATACAGAGTCTGCCAGTGTGCAGACTGCACTGTTTCTAGGGGATGATGTCCACCTAGGAGCCCAACCTCTTCCTTTCAGCTGTTACACACTCTGAGCTAAGAGTGTGCTATAGGCTGGCTCTTTTCTTTTCTTTTTGTAGTGCTGGAGATTGAACCCCAGGCTTCTTTTTTTTCCCATTAAGTTTATTGGTACATTTTAGGTATTCAATACAGTTACAATCATCATTGGGATCTTGTGCCTTTACATGATGTATCTTGGTTCTTATTTTTTCCCCATTCCCCTGGCCTCCCTTCACCCCCTCCACCCCTCCCTATTTACAAAAACTTTGTTTCCATTTTTTCCTTTTCTGTATTTTTTCTTTTCCTTTCTTTTTTTTCCCCTACCCCTCCCACTTCCCCTACTCCTTTAGACCTTTTCTTCCTATTTCACAATATCATATGCATTTTGATCTTTATTTACACTTTCAGTTTTTCACATCAGAGAAACTATTCAGTGTTTACACATGTGTGTCCCATTTATTTATTTATTTGTTTGTTTGTTTGTTTATTTATTTATTTATTTATTGGTACTGGGGATTGAACTCAGGTCCTTCTGCTTGCAAGGCAGGCGGTGGAACCACTGAGCTAAATCCCCGGCCCTGTCCTATTTATTTCACTTAAGAGTATGGCCTCAATGTGCATCTGAACCCCAGGCTTCTTGCATGCTGTGTAAGAAAACTACCACTAACTTCTACCTGCCAGCCCTTTTTACTTTTGAGATAGGCTCTCAAGCTGTACTAAGTTGTACAAGCTAGTCATCTCCTGCCTGTTTCCCAAGTAGCTGTGATTGCACGTGTGCATCACCACATTGGGCAAAATGACATTTTAACAACCCCCCCCCACCACCACCACCAGGGATCGACCTCAGGACTTTGTGTTTGCTAGGCAGGCGTGGCGCTACTGAACTAAATCCCCAGCCCTAACTTTTGTTTTTTTGAGACTAGGTCTTGCTATATAGTCTAGGCTGACCTTGAACTCACTATGTAGCCCAGGCTAGCTTTGACCTCACATCGATCCTCCTGCCTCAGCCTCCCAAATGCTGGGATTACAGGTGTGTGCCATCACACCTGGCATCTCACTGGAATTTTACAAAAAGGGCATGAATCCCATAGTTCAATTCACTGGCATTAAGATTTTCTTTGAATGGGGACTGTTATTTAGGAAAAGGGAATGCTACAGAAGGCATAAGAGTTTTAGATTGAAAAAAAACAATCTCCTGAAAATTCTAAAGAGGAAAAACAAACATCCGGCCTGACAAATACAAATAGACCAAAATGGTACAGAGGCCATATTTTTGTTGAAACCTGTCTAGAATCACAAAACAGTTCCCATATGAGAAATACTGGGAGAAACTATTTCTAAGACTGCTACCTATCAAATAGTTTGAGAATAAATTCAATCAGTCATAGAAGCTATCTACTCTGTTCCATATTGTTTGGCCAGAAATAACCCCATCTATGTAGTGAAAAGCTGAAAGCACATTTTTATTCACATTTTAAACAGCCCATCAATCATCTGGAGCCCAGAACACTTGCAGTTTGGTCACCTCATATAGCATTAACCTCACAGTGTATTTCTAGAAAGTATGGGCTGGTTTTGGTGACAAGGCCACCCTACAAGCACACTTTAAAGAGAAAAGGGAAGAAGGAAAAGTCTTTCAGACTGAAAGAAGCAAAAAGCAAGAAAAGATCAGTATTTAAATCTACAGTAGTCAGGGTAGGAAGTAGGAGGTCAGCTACCTAAGCATGTTAGTAGAGACTCTGGGAAAAGCTAGGCTGAGACAACACAGATTGGAACTCTTGCCTGGGGTACACTTGGAAGGGGAGGAAATTTGATAACAGCCCTAGCAATTTAGTACAGGATTGCTCTCTGCTTGTCTCCTAGGAGAACAAAATGCATCCACTATTATCACTAGACTGTTTTTAGAAGCTCCCTTACTAATACAGCAGGATTTAGCATGTAAAGAATTTCCATCTATTATTTTGATTTTCATAGTAACACTGAATATTGCTTCTGAAGTTTTTTAAAGGCATGAGAAAATGGTTATGTCATAAATGTGAGGAAAAGAGATATAAGGGCTATAAATATTCTGATCTTTTTTTGTGGTGCTAGGGACTGAACCTACCCCAGGACCTCAAGTATGATAACTATAGCCCTATCCCTCTCACTGAGCTTTTCTTGTCCTTTCTTTTTTTTTCTTTTTGGTACTGGGGATTGAACTCAGGACCTTCCACTTGGGAGGCAGGCGCAGTACCACTAAACTAAATCTCCAGCCCCCTGTCCTTTCTTTTTTCCCTCCACTGTTACTTGGGGATGAAACCAGCGCCTTTGCACTGAGTTACATCCCAGCCCTTTATTTTTTATTTTAAGAAAGTCAGGGTCTTCCTAAGTGCCAGGCTGGGGTCAAACTTGCCATCCTTCTGCCTCAGCCTCTCAGAGAGCTAGGATTACAAGTGTGTGCCACCACTCCTGGCTTCTACACATTTGAGTATCATTAAGATCAGAGGGACAGGGAAGTGTGGTGGTACAAGCCTGTGATCCCAGTACACTGGGATACTGAGATAGAAGGATTACAGGTTTGAGCTCATCCTGGGCAACCCTATCTCAAAAAAAAAAAAAAAAAAAAAAAGAGCATAGGAAAATGACGTCTTTTGTTTTTTTGGTTTTTTTTAAACTGGGGATTGAACCCAGGGCCTTGTACCTGCCAGGAAAGTGCTTAATCACTGAGTCACATCACGATCCTCTTTTAAAATTTTATTTTGAGACAGAGTCTCACTAAGTTGCTAGGATTACAATAGGTATATGCCACCACATCTGGCAAGACATCAATATTTTACCAGAGTTACTTTTGGTTAATAGTATTATGGTTAAAATTTTTTATTTTTTCCTTTACATTTCTGACATTTCAATTTTTTACTATGAAAACATATTCAGAAAAAAAAATAAAAAGAAGAGAGAAAATGAAAGAATCATACAGTGAAGCTTTGCTTCTTTCTGGGCAACTATCACAGAATATACATTAATTTGAAGCATTATAATTTTCTCACAAGTGGGATGCAGTGAGGAAAGATGACACATTACCTTTAGCAAAGTTGTATTTATAGGACTGAGGCGAGAATTACATTCAACCTAAAAAAGAAAAGGAAAAAAAAAATTCTCAATTTTACAAATTGGTAGGAAAATAAGAACAATCTTGTAAGATCAACAACTCAGTTTAGTGATGGTTGAACTAACCAGATTACCAAAGTATACAGTGGGAGATATACATACTACATTTTATATCTGATATTTCTGAACAGTTCTAAAAATCGGGCTAATTTCATTTTGTCAGTCTGTTATACATAGAGTCTTTAAATAACCACATGCTGCAACTAGATTCTTCCTATGGCTACATAACATGGAGCAAGTCACCTTGCCTCTTTCAGAAATGAAATGAACTGTGACCCTCTCCTGGGATCTCTCTGATACCTTTCCAGCACAACTGGCTCTAATGATTGAAGCCTATGTACCCTTCTCCTGCCTCCCTTCTATACCTTTCCCCAGGCCCTGGAGTGGGTTTACCATTCCTTATACCCTGACTTCTCTAACAAGATCTTTATGGTCCAGTCTAAAGCTGAACTTCCCTGTGATTTTTTTCTCTCAAAGCAGTCATGATAATTATTATAGCCCGGTGCATTTATGTTTGGGAATATAATTTCTGGGTTCAACAATGTTTTTTGTTTGTTTTTGGTGCTAGGGATTAAACTCAGGGTATTGTGCGTGGTAAGCGTGTAACAATGAGCTATACAATTCTAGTTCCAAAAGTTCAGCAATGTTTTATGGCTAATTAGATCAACTGGATCTCCCCTTTCACATGTTTATCAAGAATACACATATAAAGCCCATTCTAAGTTTGGAATCCAGTGGGATGAAACAGATATCACAAAGCCAAATGAAATTAATTTAAATATTTTGTAACCAACTACACTGAATATTGAACAATGAATAGGATTTCTATAGATAAATAAAGAAAAGGTAGGTATTCTGAAGGCTTCTGCAGTTGGGGGAAAACATATACAAAGACACAGGGCATGTGAAAGGAACATGCAGGGTACGTGTGGAGTTACAGAGGCGAGTGTGATGTGAGGACACACATAGAGGTGAGGCTGGAGGTGACCGTGGAAGGCAAGAAGTCATAGGTTTCTGAAGTGATGGGATTTAAATTGCTTTAGAACAGCAGTGGTTCCGAAGACAGACTGCAGAGTCATCAAACCAGTTAGGGAGCAATTAAAATTACTGAGGTAGGGCTGGGCATTTAGTTCAGCGGCACAGTGCCTGCCTGGCAAGTGTGAGGTCCTGAGTTCAATTCCTGATACCCAAAAAAAAAAATTACTGAGGTAAGATCCAGATGAACTTTTAATCTAGGAATTTCTGATGAGTAGGTATACAAAACTGTTCTATAATTAGGGGATGATATAAATGCCAGGATCACCGCATCAGAGTTTTGATTTGCTCCATATGGATGACAATGCAGGCAGCGATAAACATGTATACTAATTTACTATAGAATATGCTTAATTCTAAAGGTAGTTTTTTTTTGTTTTTTGTTTGTTTTGGTACCGGGGATCAAACTTGGGACCTTGCGCTTGCAAGGCAGGCACTGGAACCACTGAACTAAATCCCCAGCCCTCTACAGGTAGATTTTAAAAACTGGATCCTTGGGGCCGGGGATTTAGCTCAGTAGTTCCACTGCCGGCCTCAAAAGCGGAAGGTCCCAAGTTTGATACCCGGAACCAAAACAAAACAAAACAGAACAACTGTATCCTCAACTGCCAGGCACAGTATTGAGAATATAGTAGATATATTATAAATATTTTCTGGAAAATGGATGCACAAGTTTGAACCCTTTTTTTGTACAGGGGATTGAACTTAGGACCCTGTGGTTGCGAGGTAGGCACAGCACCACTGAGCTGAATCCCCAGCCCAAGTTTGGACTTTTTAAGGCCTTGGATACCACTGAGCTACATTCCCAGCTTCTTTTTTTTTTTTCCCTTTTTATTTTTTGAGACGAGTTCTCACTAAGTTGCCTAGGCTTAGTTCAAATTTGCAATTCTCCTGCCTCACTTTTCCAAGCAGCTAGGATTAGAGGCATGTGCCACCATGACTGGCTCAATTGTTGGTTTTTGACATCCCTACTCTCTCTCCAAACTCCCCTGAGGCACTTTATCATATTCATGTTTATAGTCTCCATAACATTAAGCAAACCAGAGAAGCTAAAGTGATGCTGAATAAGCGAGTAAGAACAGCTGGCAATCCTGCCTAAGACTTGTGGAGTTTCTCCTGGCTCTTCAACATGTGGATATCCCTCTAATCCCTCCCATAGTAGGATGAAGCGTTCTGGCAGGGGAGCCAGGTCTGCCTGTGAGTTGGGGAACATCTACTCTGTGCTACAGATAGAGCCCCTGAAGTTCTCTATAAATGCTGGAGTGTGGAAATCAGAAAGAGGAAGAGACCTTATCTATGGGCTAAATCACAGTTCTGAAAAATAACTGTAATATGTCACTTTAAGTCCACACAATTTTATTTTTTTGGCAGTACTGGGGATTGACCTTAGGACCTTCTGCTTGCAAGGCAGGTGCTGTGGCACTGAGCTAAATCCCAGGCACAAAGACCACACAATTTTAAAAAGACAAATAACTTAGATACAAGATTTACAGAAATATTTACCATTATTATTGGGTTTTTTGGATTTTTGAGACAGGGTCTCACTAGGTAGCTCAGGCTGGCCTTGAACTTCCAGTGATCCTCCTGCCTTAACCTCCCCAGGCATGCATCACCATACCCTGCTGACTCAGCATTACTAAAGAATTCTAATTATGGATATTTTCGAAAAACAATCCTATTTTCTTGTTTTTAGTTCACATGCTTATGAAAAATGTTTTTAGTATATATTTTGTAATACATATCTCTCTTTTGTTTTTTTCTTTTTGGAGACCAGGTCTCACGATGTAGTTCAGACTGGCCTTGAACTCACTATGTAGCCCAGGTTAGCCTCAAACTCATAGCAATACTCCTACCTCAGCCTCCCAAGTGCTGGGATTAAGATGTGCGCTACCATGCCTGGCCTGGTTGTTATCTATATTTTTAGCCAGAAAAGACTAACATTCATAACCTCCCACTCCTACCCACAGTACTGGGGATGGAACCCAGGGCCTTGCACATGCTAGGTAAGCACTCTGCCACTGAGCTACACTCTCAGCCTATAAAACTCCTTGATGAACTGGAATAACCACTACAGCTTTATTACCTTTCAGAACGTTTTAGGGCTGGGGAATTTGCGAAATGAAGATTATGTATCTCCATGTATAAGTCACACCATATATTTTACACCAGACATAGAATGGTTTACTGGGAAATTCAGGGAGATGTGAACATAGCCTATTTTCACTTCTATCTCACTTTACAAACACTCTCCTAACCCATAAACCTTGCTTTCTGGTTACTTTATTAAATTTCCTTTCCAAAAAGTCTTATTCCTTAACATTCTGCTCTAGACAGGGCAGAAGTGAAAGTTGCCCAAGAAAATCAAGCAAGGACATACATATACTTTGTTAAATTAAGGTACAGAAAAGACATAATAATCATTTGAAAACTTTCAGCTTTATTTATAATCAAACAAATGCAAATTAAAATAGTAAGAATACCATATTTTATTTTTTTGGTTTTTTTTTGGTATTGGGGATCAATACCATATTTTACTTTCGAGAGAGGGTCTGGCTATGTAGTTCAGGCTGACCCTGAACTCACCACAATCCTCCTGCCTCAGACTTCCCATGTACTGGGATTACAGGGGTGCACCACCACACCTGGCCAAGAATACCATTTTTTTTTCCAGTACCGGGGATCAAACTCAGGACCTTGTGCTTGCCAGGCAGGTGCAGTGCCACTGAGCTACATCCCTAGCCCTAACAAACTGGTAAGTTTTAACCTATAAAATTAATTACTAGGGACATATCTCACTGGTGTAGATCTTCCTTATGTGTGCCAGGCTCTGGGTTCAGTTCCTAGCATCGTAAAAATAAATAAATAAATTTAGTGCTGCATAGGGTACAGTGAAACAAGCAGTTTTCTTTTTTTCTTTTTCCTTCAGTACTGGGGATCAAACAACAGGCAGTTTTCATATATTGCTGGTGGCAATATACTGATACGGCTTTTCTGGAAATGAATCTGGCAAAATTATTAAAATCTTTATAAAAGTTCATTTTTACTTTATTTGCAATAGTGGGGATTGAGCCCAGGGCCTTGGGCATGATAGAGTTGCACTTTAGCACTGAGCTACATCCCCAAGCCTTTTTTTTTTTTTTTTAATTTTTATGTATGTATGTATGCATGTATGTATGTATGTACCGGGGATCGAACTTGGGAACTTGCGCTTGCAAGGCAGGTGCTGGAACCATTGAGCTAAATCCCTGGCCCTTTTAAAATTTATTTTATTTTGAAACAGGTCTCACTAAATTGCCCAGGATACCTTGAACTTGTGATCTTGCCTTAGCCTCCTATCTGGGATTGCAAGCATGTGCCACCATATCCAGTAAAAGTCTATGTTTTTTGGCATGGTTGCGCATACCTGTAATCCCAGTACTTGGGAGGGTGAGACAGGAGGATCACAAGTTTGAGACCAGCCTGAACTACATAGTGAGACCCAGTCTCAAAAAAAAAAAAAACCAAGATTTTTGAACCATTAACTTTACTTCTGCAAATAGCCTCAAGGAAATAAACATTCAGTCAAAGATTTAATAAGGATGTTCAACATTAGTAATGATACAAAATCAGAAACAAACAACAGGAGAAATTAAGTAAATAAGGGTATATAGACAATAATATACAGACATATTGATTTTATAATATGGAAAAATGCTATCAATAGTGTTAAATAATAAGGTCCCCAAATCTTTGGATAATGGGCTCATAGTGTGCCCCACACCTGACGAGTTTTTGTATTTCCTACAATGAACATATTATTTTTGTCAATGTACTATGTACCTGAGGAGGAAGTAGTGAAAAAGCACATAGGCTTTCAGCAGTCTTCTAGCCTGCTGTACTTATGGTGGTAATCTATTTTACATTGAAGGCTAGGTGGCCTGGAATCTGACAATAAAGAAATGGTGCTTCATTGTACTCCTTGCCACAAAGTGAACTAGACCACACAAAGCAATCAAGGGCAACAATGACCCTATCGGATGAAGCCTAGTGACTGATGAAGAACTAATTTTCTAACATGTATAACAAAAAGCAAACTCTGAAAAGCTAATAATAACTGTTTCAAGTGTGTCGGCAGAGTGCTCTACACATTTTACTACATTTTAATCTGTCCTCACTGCAACACCAGGACATACTCACCACAGCTTCAACAGCAGGTGAGTTGTCTCCTACCACAAGTAAAGTAGAGCACCTAGGTACAGGCAAAAGAAGAGGTATCACTCAGTAAATAAGCACACATACTCCACTCAACACTGAATTAGTCACAACAGGCAATTCAGATACTTAGCAATTTAAGGAGAAACTGAGGGACTTACTTTAATGTTTTTAATCTGTTATCATTTTGGCCTAGTATGGGTCTTTCAATTTCCAGGTCTCTGCGTCTAGAAGAAAAAAGCAAAAATCAATGCCTTTGAAAACCAAAACGTATCAAGGAATGTGAAAAGTGTCTTTCTTTCATTCCTGAACATTGTTCTGGAGTAGCCATTTTAGTGGTCTCTTGAATGGTACAGAGTAGGAACAAGAGACTGGAGTGCTAAAAGGATACAACTTTAAATTCAATAGCAAAACTACTAAGATTCTCAAGTCCTAACTTTTTAATTTTCCAACTAGTTTACAGGAATAAATTCATTAAGAGAAGGGAATTACTAACATCATTTTTACTTGGGGGGTGCATTTTGCTTGTAACAGTAGCATAAGACTTTATTTTCCTGATTTCAAGTTAAAATAGGGAGGAGGCTGTAGAGAACAAGTTCAAAACCTGGCTTTGGTTCTTGCTGGCTGTATAACTCTGACCCATTTCCTCAGTCTTTTTCCATGTTTCCAGAAAGCAAGAAAGAGCTAACATTTTTAAAGTCTTGCTCCTATTTTGCTGAAACAGTATAAAGCCAATCCCATTATTAAAAATGGGAGAAGTGGGCCTGGGATTTAGCTCAGTGGTTTCAACGCCTGCTACGCAAGTGCAAGGACCCGAGTTCGATCCCCAGTACCAAAAAAAAAAAAAAAAAAAAGGGAGAAGTAGTTTATTTCCCCTACCTCTTCCCTTAAAAGCCAATTATCTTTTTAGACCTCATCTATACCTAAGTGAAGGAATGAGAAACAACTGTACCCATTATAGGAACCCAGGAAGAGCTGTAGGTTTTCTTGGTTGATATCTTGAGCAATATGCAGTCTGTAGGTTTGAATCAAGTCCAGGTTGGCCTGCAGTTCTTCCTAGAATAAGTGAAAGAAGACACAAGTAAACTTCTTGAAACTACAACTGGTATGTGAACATTCCTGAAATGACTTTCAGTTCACCCAATCTTCCTGAAAGCTATTTTCACATGTGTCTTAAAGTCCTTCTCCAAAAGCCAACTTTCCCTGTCCACAATGGGAAGGGTGGTGGGGACAGGGGGCTATGAATGTGCTGCTAGTCTGAATGGATAAATATGTTTATTTGCTTCAGCCTGGTTTGATCCCAATATTCTGTGTCAGTTGAAGGCACCAAAGAACCTATTATGGGGAACTTAGTTCATCTAACTATTCTGAACCCAAGTTTCCTTATGTGTGTGTGTGTGTGTGTGTGTGTGTGTGTGTGTGTGTGTGTGTGTATTTTCAGTACTGTGGATTCAACTCAGGGCCTTCAGACTGAGCTATAACCTGAAGTCCTTAAAAAATTTTTTTTTAAAATTGTGAGACAGGGTCTTGGTTCCTCAAAATATTAAACACATCTGCCATCTGCCTCGCAAGCACAAGGTCCCGAGTTCGATTCCCGGTACCAAAAAAAATTAAAAACAGAGTTACTATGGGACCCAGTAATTCTATACCTTGGTATGTACACAAAGAGAATGAAAACATAAGTCCACACAAAAACTTCTACATAAATGCTGACAGCAGCATTACTCATAATAGCCAAAAAATGAAAACCAACCAAATAACCATCAACTGATAAAGAAATAAACAAAATATAAGAAAATATTACTAAGCTAGGGCTGGGGACTTAGCTCAGTGGTTCTGAGGCCTGCTGGGGTCCCAAATTTGATGCCTGGTACCAAAAAAGAAAATACTACTAAGCTATAAAAAGGAATCAAGTATTGATACATGCTACAACATGGATGAACCTCAAAACATGCTAAGTGAAAGAAGTCAGACACAAAAGCCATATATGATCACATATATATGCTGACCTGGAAATCCTCCTGACTCAGTCTCCCAAGGGCTGGGATTATAAGCATGTACCACCATGTCCAGCCTAAGATTACATTATTGAGAACTGGCAAATTCATAGAAAACACAGATTAGTGGTTGCCAAGGGCAGGAAGAAGGGATGTGCCAATGAGTAAGGGATTTTTTCTGGAGGCGATGAAAATGTTCTGAAACAGGAGAGTGGTAATGGTTGTACAACTCTGTAAATACACTAAAACAAATGAGTTGTATATGTTAAGAAGGTATATATTGTACGATATGTGAATTTTATCTCAATAAAGTTGATTTAAAAAATGAGTAACATGAGCTGAGCATGGTAGTGCATGCCTATAATCCCAGGACTCAGGAGGCTGAGGCAGAAAGATCCCAGTGAGTTTGAGACAAGCCTGGGCTACACAGTGAGGTCAAGGCCAGCCTGAACTACATAGCAAAACCCTGTCTCAAAAAACAAAACAAAACAAAACAAAACAAAAACAAAAGAGTAACAGAAGCCACGTGTGGTAGTGCATGCCTATAACCCAAGCACTTGGGAAGCTGAGGCAGGAGGATTTCAAGTCTGAGGTCAACTTGCTGGGTGGGCTACATAACAGGACCCTGTCTCCCAAACAACAACAACAACAACAACAACAACAACAACAACAACAACAACAACAACGAGACAATTCTACTCCAAAGCACATAGCCAAGAGATTCTTGCACAAGTGTAACAGAAGGCATGTACAAAACTGTTTGCAGTGACCCAAGAGTCAAACTACCACAACATGTAATAATGTGGATGAATCCTAAATCCTAGCAATTGTACATATATATATAT
>NW_004624842.1:2808875-2831264 GCF_000247695.1 Heterocephalus glaber | reverse complement strand
ATTTAGTGAAAGTATTAAAAGATACAATAAAGGCCAGGGATTTAGCTCAGTGGTTCCGGCGCCTGTCTCGCAAGTGCAAGGTCCCAAGTTCAATGCCCGGTAACAAAAAAAATCCAAAAAACAAACAAAAAAGATCAATAAAGGACTGATAAACCAAAGACGATGGTGGTGTGACCATGAACTAGACGATATGATTATTTTAATTATCCACACCTTAGGTCCAATGGAAACAAGCAAGAAGCAGTCAGAGCCCCAGATATTCCTGCATTCTAGGGGACTTCCTTGTCTCCATCCCAGGAGAAGACTAAAGGGGTATTTTATTCTCTGGAAATATTATAAGGTCTTCAAATTGGGAGACCATGGGCCTAGGTGGTAGTAAATATATCATTCTGAAAACATGGGAATGAGGGGAGTACATATGTCTAGCATATGTGAGGCCTAGGTTTGATCTCCAGCACTGCAAAACAAACACACACACACACACACACACACACACACACACACACACACACGCACGCAAGGTTATCTGAAGCTTGAATGATGAGGCTCTCGGTATTTTTCTGCAGTTGGCTCCAAGAACACATTTGCATCTAGTATGTAATCTCAAAGCTTGTCTAGGGAACCAAAATACTAGTCCCAGAGAAAAGCCAGAAAGGTATTAACATCATGGGTTCCCCAAAGACATGGCCTCGTGAACGCCCACAGTGGTAAACCTCCCCTGGTACACACCAGGCTTCAATGATGTACTCTTACGGAATAGGGGTAGATTCCCAGGGAGTACTAGTCATTTGGGAAAACCTGGCTAGTTATCAATTTATGGTTTCTCATCCCCAAATCCATCCTTAATACTTGAGCCACACTGTATAATTAAAAACTTGAGCATACGAGGCAGTGGTTCAATGCATCAGAAACTGAGAGACTAGCTTCAGTAGTGTCCTTGATCTGCACTCTCTTTACTCAACTGCAGTTTCTGCAGCAGTTCAGTCCTTCCTTTAGGCAACTGTCTCCCCAACCTAGTCAGCAGTTCTAGGACCAGTTAATAGCCCAACTTTATGCACTATTAACAATGCTGTTTCCTATGGAAATGTGGAGAGTTTGAGGGATTTGGAACTGATCAAGCAAAAACAGACAACCATGAGAAGCAGTAATGTATAAGTTTTACTGGGTAATATTTAGACAGGGTGTTTTTTTTCAATACCGGGGAGTGAACTAAGGACCTTGCGCTTCAAGGCAGGCACGGCACCACTGAGCTAAACCGCCGGCCCTAGACAGGGTGTTATAAGTTCCTAATAGCACAAGACTGTCCAGCAGTTTATCACAAGGGGACTGCCATTTAGAACAGGACAAAGGAACTCCTGAGGAACAGGGAAATGATAGACATGACAGTATCTATGTGATGTAGCTCAGCAGTGCTGCAGTGGGAGTTCTCTGGGCCAGAGAACTCTGAAGGACCATGGTAGCATGAGGTTTTATACCTACAAAGTTCTATCTTATTCATATCCAGCCAAATGTGGGTTGAAGCTTCACAGCACATGCAAAGCAGGCAGGCAATAAATGGCTAAAATATACTTATCTGGATTTTTAAAAAATTTGGATTATTTAAAAAATAATTAGGGAGGCCAGGGATTTAGCTCAGTGGTTCTGCCACCTGTATTGCAAGTGCAAGGTCCCGAGTTCGATCCCCAGTACCAAGAAAAAAAAAAATTAGGGATAGGTGTGTTGACACATCCCTGTAATTCTGGCTTAGAGGCAGGGGCATGAGGCAGGAGGATTGTGAGTTCAAAGCCAGCCTGGGCAACTCAGTGAGAATCTGTCTCAAAATTTAAAAAAAGGGCTAGTGGTGTAGTTCAGTGTGAGGGCACTTGACTAGCATAGCATATATGTAGCCCTAGGTTCAATTGCAGTACTGGGGGGCAGAAAGGAGGGATGTGTGAAAACTTAATTTTGGTACTAGAGGGGTTTTGAACTAATGGGTCTAAGCCTCCCATGAGAAATATACCACTTTGGGGTCAACACCCAGAGGCCAATTTATATTGGTTAATAAACTAGTTTAGACTAGAGTAAGTAAGAATGCTGTGGGAGACTTCTTCAGTAAGACAAAAATGATACAATATCAATGTGCTTTAATGTACTCAATAAAGGGATTTAAATAACTAGGGGAGAGAGATGACAGGGAAGAGTAAGAAACTGATACAAAGAAAATAATACCAAAATATAGGACATTAACTCAAGAGAAAACAAAATGTTATACAGAAAAAAAAGGCCAGAGGTATAGCTACGTGGTAGAACCCTTGCCTATGTGAGGCCCTAGGTTCTAGTCCCAGCAACAGGAAAAAAAAGCAAAAAAGAAAGAAAGAAAGAGAAAAAGAAAAAAGGACAGAGAAGACACAGCCTCATAGCTGAATAGTGTGAGTGGTGGTATTTGATCTTGTCCAAATGATGTTATGTTTTATTACGAACATGAAGTAGAAGGAAATATTGTACTAACATGTCATGGGGGGGGGGAAGAGAGGGGGAAGGGGGAAGGGAGGGAGGGAGAGAGGGGGAGAGAGAGAGAGAATATGAATGAGAATGCGCAGGGAAACCATCTTCAATAAGGCAAGGCAACAGATAATGCCTATAACTAAAAATCCAACAAGTGGAAATACATGCATATTTAGAGATGGAAGCAAACAGAATTGAGTGTGTACGTCCCAAATGATAACAGGCACGGTGGCATGTGCCTGCAGATCCAGCTACTTGGGAGGCTAAGACAGGAGGATCACTTGAGCCCATAAGTATGGGACCAGCATCGGGAATTTAACAAGTCCATCTCTTGAAAAAAACTAAAAATTGCAAACAATGCAAATGTTCATTCATAGAAAAAAATAAATTTATGCTATTTTAATACAATGAACTACTGTTATATAACCACCAATACATGGAATGACATGGATAAAACTGACATGGACAGTTATGATGAGCAAGAAAAAAGAAACCAGACTCAGAGGAGTGTACACTGTGTGATTCTACTTATATGAAGTTTAAGAACAGGCAGGGCCAGGAATTTAGCTCAGTGGTTTCACCACCTGCTGCACAAGCGCAAAGACCTGAGTTCAATCCCTGGTACCAAAAAAAAAAAAAGATAGATTTGGGCCGGGGATTTAGCTCAGTGGTTCCGGTGCCTGCCTCGAAAGTGCAAGGTCCCGAGTTCGATCTCTGGTACCAAAAAAAAAAAAAAAGCCTTTCTAAAGAACAGGCAATCTGGGAGGCTGAAGCAGGAGGAAGACAAGTTGGAACCCAGGCTGAGCAATTTAGCAACTTAGCAAGACCTTGTCTCAAGGTAAAATAAAATAAGGGGCTGGGGGTCATGCAAAAGCCCTAGGTTCAATCCTCAGGACCACCACTACCAGAAACCAAACTAAACCAAACCAAATGAGGCAAAAAAAAAAATCTATGGAGCTAATGGACTAGCAAATACCCTATTTGTGGTGGGGGATTAATGAGTACTTATGATTTGTGCATTATATTATATGTAGGTTATATTTCAATTCAAGAAAGCAATATGGTGGGGCCGCAGATTTAGCTCAATAGCGCTGCGCCTGCCTCACAAGTGCAAGGTCCTGAATTCAATCCCCAGTATCAAAAAAAAAAAAAAAAAAAAGCAATATGGAGGCAAACCATAAATGAATCAGGCAGAAAAAAGTGGTTGCCTCTAAGAAGGATAATGGGGTAGGTTGCAGATTCTTTGTAATAAGCCTTGCTGAACTTCTGTATTCTAAAATAAATGTGAATTTGTAACTTTGATAAAAATATAATGAAATAAGGGAGTAAAAAGAAAAAAGACTATGGACTTTGGAGTTGGTCCTGAATTCATATTAACTCCTTTTTTCCTCTTTCTTGTTGTTTTTGCAGAGCCAAGGATAGAACCCAGGGCCTCGTACATGCTATGCAAATGCTCTATCACTGGAGCTACAGCTCCAGGCCTAGGCCTGTGTTCAAATATCAATTCCACCATTTACTATTTGGATAACAGTGGCAAACTGAACTGGATCTCTAGCCCTGGTTGTCCCTCTCTTAAATTTAGGCTAAGAGCATCAGGAGAAAAATAACAGAATTAGTGGATCGAAAGCATTCATCAGAAATATTTGAAGTCCTTTGCACATAAATAATCAGTACTTGATAAATGCTCATTTTCTTCCCACCTACCATTTTCCTTTGGATATACTTAGAACTAATTACACAGACTGCTCCCGAGGATCCATTACCCCTGTTTATATTGTTCTGGCTCCAGTCCAGGTACCTCACAGCTCTCTGGCCTCATTGCTCATATATTCCATCACTCCTTTGCAGGTCACCTAACTCACTTCTCTCTTTGAAAAATGCACTGGGCTCCCTCAACCACCACTTGAGTGTCCTCCTCCATCCAACAATTACAGAAGCTGGGACCAGAATTGTGAAAAGAATTAAGT
This sequence comes from Heterocephalus glaber, assembly GCF_000247695.1. The sequence continues at coordinate 2,826,813 of NW_004624842.1, read as the reverse complement.
TCATGAACTGAGTCACCATTGTACCCCTATGACAACTGTCACTTCCTCTGTAGGGTTTAGTTACCTCACCAGTTCATAAGGATTGAATAAAATAATCCCTAATTTTTTTCTTTCTTTCTTTTTTTTTGGTACCAGAGATCGAACTCGGGTCCTTGTGCTTGTGCAGCAGGTGGTGAAACCACTGAGCTAAATCCCCGGCCCCCCTAATTTTTTTCAATAATAACATTTTAGTTTCTTTTCATTTTTCTTCTGAAATAACTATTTCTTTCTTTTTTTTTTTTTTGGTACCGGAGATGGAACTCAGGACCCTGTGCTTGCAAGGCAGGCACAGTGCCACTGAGCTAAATCCCCAGCCCTGAAATAACTATATCTGTGAAGCCTTTCCCAGACCCCCTGATGGCTCTAAAGATGCTTGGTGAGGCACATGATATTGCCACACATTAACAGATGGCATGTCATTTACAAGGGACAGGTGGGGAGAGAGAGGTTTTCTCTCATCTTTCCAAATGTCAATGGTCATGTGGCCCTGAGTCAATGCCTCCTCCAAAAGACTGGCCTTTGCAGGGTTACATGCAGCTCAGACTGCACTGGAAGCACCATCTGCCAGGATCAGGTAAACAATGAGTACTCTTAGGTAAAAAGTGGCTTCACATGCACAATAAACCCAGCTTCCTTGGTTTCACAGGCACTTACCTGCCCAAAATGATGAGCCAAAATAATGTCCACAACATTGGTTGTAAAGCCGGAGAGCTAAAAAGATAAAAGTCTCTGTGTTAAGGGAATACCATATATAAAAAACTTATCAGGCTACTTAAGGTTAGTTTACTGTATATGGTGTTCCTCAAAAAACAAAAACTCACAGTTCAGTATTACACATTTTCATGAGATAGTGGTTTCAAACACAACAAAAAGAAAACAAGTTAAAAAAAAAAAGGAGAGGTCTCCCTTCCAGGGTAGTAACAGAGCTTGCTTTGAAATAGGGAGCTGGAGCTGGACAACAGTGTGCACCTGTAGTCTCAGCTACTCATGAGGGTGGAGTGGATCATTTGAGCCCAGGAATTTGAGACTGCTCTGGGCCACAGAGCAAGACCTCATCTCAAAAAAAAAAAAAAAAAAGGAAGACGAGGAAGAGGAAGAAGAAGAGGGGGCTTTGAAGTTGAGCCCTAAAACACATGGCTATTTGGTACTTCATTTCTGCCTATATTTCTGCGTTTACAGTAGATAGGGGATAAAAATTAACTTACAACTGTTCCCAAGACAGCTGAGAGAAAAAAAGAAACCTAGTTTTTTCTTCCAGTTTTTGCTGTCTTTATTTCAGGGAGTGGGAGGAAATAGCTATATTTACAGAATGTTCTTGCATTTTGAACATTTTTCTTCTAATTCTTTCCACTTCAAAATGATGCATCTCGTTCTAATAAATGCAGGAATCTGTAAATCTGAAGACAGACTATTTTTGGAAAAACTTCCAACTCAAATTATGTTGCTGATTCCCCTTTAAGCTTCTTAATTGCTGAATTCCTACTTAGACTTGGATAAGAGCTGAGGTACTGAGTTGGGGGTAGGAATGGAGGTGAGGGAGGCACACATGGGCATACGTGAAGCAGAATCCTAGAGTCCCAGAAAGATTAAGAAAGTAGTCCTGAAATCTTCACGTGGGTTGTCAAGGATCCATAGGTCAATGTAATCTTTTTTTTTTGGTACCAGGTATCAATCTTGGGACCTTGCCACTTGTGAGGCAGGCGGCAGAACCACTGAGCTAAATCTCTGGTCCAAGGATCCATAGGTTGTAAATTAAAGATAATTAGAATTAAAAACCAAATGTTACTGGGGCCAAGGATTTAGCTCAGTGGTGCTGTCACCTGCCTCGAAAGTGTAAGGTTCTGGGTTCAATCTCCAGTACCACAAAAAAACAAAAAAACAAACCAAAATGAAAACATAAGTACTCATAGATCTGAAGTTTTATATGAATTTTATCAGATAGTTCTTTTTTTTTTTTGGTACCGGGCAACGAACTCAGGACCTTGCGCTTGAGAGGCAGGTGGCAGCACCAAGCTAAATCCCTGGCTCCAGGTAGTTACGTGTTAAGTGAAAGTGTTCAGGAAAGTGTTAATATATCCACATATGACATAGAAATTAGAACAAATTTTATGTAAGTCAGACTGTAAGAAGTTCCAAAGCATGGTAGCTGGGGATTTAGCTCAGTGGTTCCGCCGCCTGCCTCACAAGTGCAAGGACCCGAGTTCGTCCCTGGTACCAAAAAAAAAAAAAAAGAAGAAGAAGTTCTAAAGCATCTGACAATAGCATTAACAGGGCTGGGGATTTAGCTCAGTGGTGCTGCACCTGCCTTGCAACAGCAAGGTTCTGAGTTTGATCCCTGGTACCAAAAAAAAAATAGCATTAACATATTTCATCCAAAGCTAGGGAATGCATCACTTCTCCAAAACTTAAGGGTGGGAAGGGATGAACAAAATATTTAGGCCGGAGATTTAGGTCTGGTTCTGCTGCCTGCCTCGAAGGCGCAAGGACACAAGTTTGATCTCTGGTACCAAAAAATCAAAACAAAACAAAACAAATAATTAGAATTTGGTCTGCTGATAGGTAGGTTATTTCAAAATAATTAAAAAGTAATATATGCTTATTGTAGAAAATTAGGGAAAGAATATGAAAAATACCGTTTATTTGTAACAGCCAAAGATGTAATCATCAATAATACACTGTATGTTCTTTTCTTATGCATATGTATTTAACAAAATTAGGATCATATTAGATGGTTTTATATCAATTTTTCACTTAAAAATACTTTTCTCCTATCTTTAATATATGTTTTTATAAAAACCAGATAGCAGAGGGCATTGAGCTACATCCTGAGACAGTCTTAATAGGCTGCCCAAACTAGCTTTAAACTTGCAATCCTCCTGCCTTAGCCTAAATAGTTAGGATTATGGGCATGTGGCATTGCACTCAGCTACAACATTAAAAAAAAATAATAAGGGCCAGGGATTTAGCTCAGTGGCACTGCACCTGTCTTGCAAGAGCAAGGTCTTGAGTTTGATACCCAGTACCACCCCAAAAATAAAACAAAAAATAAAAATTAAAATAAAAAAAGTTTTTTGAGACAAGGTCTTGCTATGTAGTTCAGGCTGCCCTTGAACTAACTATGTAGTCCCAGCTGGCCTTAAACTCATGGTGATCCTCTTGCCTCAGCCTCCCAAGTGCTGGGATTACAGATGTGCACCACCTTGGCTGGCTAACAAAATTTTTTTTTTGGTACCAGAGATTGAACTCAAGACCTTGCGCTTGCTTGCAAGGCAGATGCTGGCGCCACTGAGCTAAATCTCCGGCCCCCAAGATTTTTTAAAATTCAGTTTATTGGTACATTTTAGGTATATAAAATGATGACATTCATCATTGGGAATTTGTACCTTTACATAATATATCTTTCTTATTTATTTATTTATTTTACATAATATATCTTGATTCTTATTTTTTTTCTCATTCCCCTGCCCTCCCTTCAACCCCTCCAACCCTCCCTATTTATAAAAACTTTGTTTCCGTTTTTTTCCTTTTCTCCAAAATTTTTTGATAGTATACTTTTCTCCTCTACAGTTGTATCAAAATTTTGTTACCTTGTACTCAGGCACTTAAGCTGTTTCTTTTTGTCTTATAAACAATGCTTTAATGACTACCTTGGTTCTATGACTTTCTATGTGTCCTTAAGCAAATGACTTATCTCTCTATGGGATAATATACCAATTTCACTGGGTTCTCCTGAGAATGAAAAGTTTATATATAAAAAGGTTAAGAGGAGTGCCTGGTGCACAGTAAGCACTGTATAGGTGTTCTTTAAAAATCAATAACCTAGGACCGGGGATTTAGCTCAGTGGTTTTGCCGCCTGCTGCGCAAGCACAAGGACCCAAGTTCGATCCCCGGTACCAAAAAAAAAAAAAAAATCGATAACCTTCTATTTAAATCTTTATCACTATCCTTCAAATAGGTTCTCAGATATCAAATCATTGTCTCTTATGGTTGGAAGTATCAACAAATATTCCTGATACATGTGATGCTAGTGGTGGTATTTTAGAGAATCTCTTTCAATGATGTATTAGAACATTTACAGTAACTTAAAAGTATTCAGAGGGCTTACCTAGTGTTAGGGAGACAGCTCAGTGGTAGAATGCATGCCTAGTATGCAAGAGACTCTGGGCTGGATTTCCAGCACTAAGGGGAGGATGGGGGGAGTGGTGCATGTGTGGGAGTGTCTTGCCTAGCATGTGTGAGGCTCTGGGTTTGATCTCCACCATGGGGAAAAATTATCAAACAATCAACAACAAAAAAGTATTTAGAGGCATATGGCTGTGATCCCAGAGGCTACTCAAGAGGCTGAAGCAGGATGATCACAAGATTTGGTCCAGCCTGGGCAACTTGGCAAGGCCTTGTCTCAAAAATAAAGTAAAAGCTAGAGATGCAGTTCAGTGCAGAGCATGCACAAGCCCTGGGTTTAATCCTTAGTCAAAAAAAGGAGAAAGTATTTAGAAGTAGGCATTTGTTAAAATGGCTTTTCACTAGGTATCTTTTAGCAAGCAATGAAGGCTTAGGTTATTTTTCTCTTTAGAAAACATCACTGATTTAATCTAAAAATCTCACAGATTAAAATAAACACATAAATATTTTATACGTTAGCAAGAAAATATTTCAAAACAGTTTTCTTTCCAACTTAGAAATAGTGAATCATTTTTAGCACAGGTGAGTTCAATGCAAAGGGACATAATATAATGCTTTAATCCTTTTCTTTTACTCTGGTTCAGTAATTGGATTTGTTTATATTTGTAGAGTTATTAGCATACTCTTAGTTTCCTATCTCAGCACAGATATTAGAGTTCAAGTTTCTGCATTTTTCAGATAGAAAACAATAAATCCACATGTCTTTGGGAACAGTAGTACAGAAAACAGCACAAAACAATGGAACCTAATAAAGATTTTTCTCTTCAAATTCTTCTTCCTTGAATTTTTCTAAGTAACATACATGAATTTCATGCAAAAATTCAAAAAATGACAACCTTTGGCATCAACAGGTTAAAAAGAATAAAAATGCAAACCACAAACTAGAAGATATTTGAGATACATGAACCAAGGAAAAGACTTACATGCAGATTTTTTAATTAAAAATGGAAGGAACAGGAAATGAAGGAAAAGACTTGAACAAGTACTTTACAAGAGGATATTCAACAAAAGGTACTTATTGCTGCTTAGGGAAATGGAAATTAAAACCCAGTATTATTTACTTATATAAGCACAACTAAAATGAAAAAGATGGTACAGAGCTGGGGCTGTAGCTCTGTGGCTGAGCACCTGCCTGGCTTGTGGAAGGCTCTAGGTTTGATCAACAGGGCTGCCAAAAAAAGAAAAAAAGGGTACAAAAGCTGTTATTTTAGTAAGTACAGTTAGATTGGTGATAAGTACCACTTAAAAACAAATTAATATTGTAACAAGGTCCCGAGTTTGATCCCTGGTACAAAAAAAAAATTAATATTGTAAATAAAACTGCTCATCTTTATAAAAATGAAAAGGACAATATGAAATGTTGGTGAGAATGTGAGCTGGAACTTGCATATGTTGCTGGTGTGTAAACTGGCCAAATGCTTTGGAAAACTGCTAATATCTGCACTGAAGTAAATATATAACTGCCCTATGATGCAGCAATTTCAATTCTAGGTATAAACCTAGAGAAACAAACACATGTCTACTGAAAGACAAAAGAATGTGTTGGCAGCTGTATTCATAACAACCAAGTAACAGAAACTCATTTTGGATATATACATATATCTATATATACCTATATCTATCTATTTATCTATCTCTATATATTTACCTATCTATATCTAAATACGGTAGTGGGGATTGAACCCAGGGAATGGTGGTATATTCCTAATCCTTTTCTCCCCCTGGTACTGGGAAGCAAACTCAGGACCTTACACTTGCCAGGCAGGTGAGCTAAATCCCCGGGCCATCCCTAATCTTTTTTATTCTGAGACATGGTCTTGCTAAGTTGCCTAGGCTGGCCTGGAACCTGCAATTCTTCTTCCTCCGCCTATTGAGTAGACAGGATTACAGGTTGTGCGCCAACATGCTCAACCACAAAATATATTTTGTAGATAGACTATTAAATAGCAATTAAAAAGAAGTACTGCTGGGCCAGGGATTTAACTCAGTGGTTCCAGCACCTGCCTCGCAAGCTCAAGGTCCCGAGTGTGATCCCCAGTACCCACCCACCCCCCAAAAAAGAAGTACTGCTACACCACACAACATGAATATCACAGATGCAATAATAAATAGAAGAGGCCAGACTCAAAAGAAAATATTCTGACTCTAATTACATGAAGTTTAAGAACAGATAAGACTAATATATGGTGATAGAAGAAAGTTATATCCAGGAAGGAGAGGAATTACCAGCTAAGAAAAGGCCCAAGGAACCCCTCTGGAGTGTTGAAAACAGTCTATACATTGATGAGGTAATGATTATATATGTAAACATTCACAAAGCTCTATATTTAAATTTTTTTTGCCATTAATTGTATACCTACTTCAATTAAAAGTAAAGTTAATCTGTTTTCAGAAGGAAGCAAGACTAGCCAATGGACACTTTCACATGGTACTTACTTTGGAAGCTGCCCAGTCAATCCAGCCTTTAGCACATGGGTCAATGTTAATGAGTAAAAGGCCTTCCACAAGCTCTGGATGATTGAGCTGAAAGATGAGATAGATAACAGTATGAAAGTTCCACTCCCACAGTTCTAACACAGTCGGGACATGGTTCACTAATTTATACAAGCCTTAATGTCTCACATTTGAAAGACTACAGAGAGGTGCTAAGAAGAATATGTAAAAAATAGCTCTTGAAATCTGACTTAGCATCTGGAAACCAGTTTCTTAAATTGCTATAAAATGCTCTTGCCTTGTACACATTTATATGGAAGACAAGTTTCTGTTTACAGCAGAGGAGAGCATAATGCAGTTGTTCATTTTCACTTAGCACCGGGGATGCTCAGGTTTAAGATGGGCTGCTTCACATTCATCTCTCTTTGTTCCTAACAAGGGCTTTTATAGTTTTTTTCTAAAACCATCTAAATAGGTGATGCCACTCCTAAAAGACTCTTAAGACTCTCCTATCATCAAGGAGGCATTTAAAAAAATAGGAACATTTCCATGCAAACTCAAAACTCTCCAGCTTCCTTTTTTCCTCTGATTACAGGGCTACCGTGGCATTTGACAGAGAAATTATAAAAAAGAATGTGAATAAAACCTCACATTATTTTACCACACATCAACTCTTTATTTTGTGGTACTGGGGATTGGACATGGTGTGCTATACCACTGAGCCACATATCCAGCCCTTTCTGGTTTTTATTTTGAGATAGGGTCCTGTTAAGTTGCCCAGATTGATAGTGAATTTGACATCCTCCTGCCTCAGATTCCCTAGTAGCTGAGGTCACAGGTGTGGGCCACCATGCCCAGCCCTTGTTATATTTTGGTACATTTCCTTTCAGTTCTTTCCTATGCCTCTGATGAACTTTAAATGAATCTATATTCTAACTTTTTTTTTGGTACCAGGGATTGAACTCGGGTCCCTGAACTTGCGAGGCAGGCGGCGGAACCACTGAGCTAAATCCCCGGCCCTATATTCTAACTTTTATTCTTATACTATAGTGTATGTAAATCACGTGTCATTAAAAGTTCTTAAGCTCAATTTTAATGGCTGTACAAAATTCCCATCATAGCCGGGGATTTAGCTCAGTGGTTCCGGCACCTGCCTTGCAAGCGCAAGGTCCCGAGTTTGATCCCTGGTACCAAACAAAACAAAACAAAAAACAAAAAACTTTGCCAGGGACAACATAATAATAAACTGCAGGGCTGGGGATTTAGCTCAGTGGTTCCGGTGCCTGCCTTGCAAGCACAAGATCCCAAGTTCGATCCCCGGTACTAAAAATAAATAAATAAATAAATAATTCCCATCATAAGCTGCATCTAGACCTTTTTACAGATAGTTCTGCCCTCATTTGTGGTATTTCAGATACTGTACAAAGGCAAAGCTTTGTACAAACCTGTATCTGAGGCAACAGAATCTACACAAAATGTAAGACTCAAAAGAGTGCCAGGTCATTTAACATAGCGGTAATAGCAGTGTCCCAGGCTGTGCTTCAAGGGTGTGGAGACTAATCTCCATGTACTTACTGCAAATCTGCTGAGGATATAAGCTCCAGCTCCAACTCCAATCCCAATGATGCTTTTCAGACTGTGAAATGGAGAGTCCAACAATTGACAGAGTCAACTTCTCTTGAAGGTAGTGTTGCATAATAGAAAGAATACAACCTGGTTTCATATCCTGGCTGCCATTTACTAGATTTGAGAAAGTTTCTTTTTTTAAGGTGTGGTTTCTTCGTTTAAGGTGTGGTTTCTTCGTTGTCCAGGCTGGTCTTAAACGTCTGGACTCAAGTGATCCTCCCACCTCAGTCTTCCAAAGAAATAAAGGTTGGGCAAGCCTTTTTAACTTTCTGAGCCTCATTTCCATATGTGTGTGTACACACACACAACACACACACAACACACACACACACACACACACACACACACGAGGATATAACCAACTACTTTCAAATTTATTTTAATGGTTAAATGAAATATGACAAATCTGGAAGTCATCCTTATTGTTCTTCACCTCAGTATCCAACCCACCAGCACATTCTGGAGAGTCCAGCCCTAGAATATTTCTATTTATTACTGTTCACTTCAATCCATCCCTGACAGTAGGCAGTACTAAGCTATCATCTCTTGGCTGAACTACTCTAATAGTTTAACTGGTTTCCTTGCATTTTCCTTCTTACTATTCTCCAAACTATTACACCAAGAACTCTCTCTTTTTTTTTTTGGTACCAGGGATCAAACTCGGGACCTTGCTCTTTCAAGGCAGGCGGTGGCACCACTGAGCTAAATCCCTGGGCCAAGAACACTCTTTTAAAAATTGTAAACAGCTTTATTTATGCACAATTTATATTCCTAAAGTAATTATTTTAAAAGAGTAAATTGTATATTACTCTTCTGATTAAAATCCTCCAGGGTCTTCTCTTTATGCTTAATATAACTACAAATTGGTCTTTCTCTCTTTCTCAAATTTCACTCATGCCTCTCTTTCCAGGTGATTTCACCCTGGAATCATTATGTCCTGACTCTGCCTAGGTAATTCCCCTGTATCTTCCAGGTTTCAGCCTACATGATACCATCCTAAAACAGGCATTCCCTAACTAGCCTTACTTGTGATAATCCTGCCATTTTCTCTATCACACTAGCTTCGCTGACTTTTTTGCTGTTTTGGTACTGGGAACTGAATCCAGGGTCTTGGGCATGTTAAGCAGCTCTACCACAGAGCTATACCTCCATCCCCACTTTTATGACACGTCATTGTGATTATCTGTTGCTTACTTGTTAACCATCCCCCCCTCACCCCTCCACTTGGCTCCATGAAGTTAGTGAATATTCTGTTCTGCTCATCATTTATCCACTGGAACAGAAACACAATAGAAAATTTTTTTTAAAGGGATGGGCTGGGGGTGTAGTTCAATGGTAAAGCATTTGCCTTGCTTGCACGAGGTCCTGAGTTTGATCCTCAGCACCATGAAGAAAAGAAAAAAAAAGACTGTAGAATGAATCTACCTTAAGTGGGTAAGAACAGGAGGCAGCATTTCAGCCAGCTCATCCATTGTAGGGTACTGGTACCTGAAATTCAGAAAAGATACCTCCTGAATTAGAAAGCACCCACATTCCCAATCTTTGAGAAACATTCCCTTTTTACCAAAAGCTCAAAGGAGTTGATGTGGTGCCTGGATATGACTGGCATGCCTCTATTACAACCATGCTAAAAAGAAAGTAGAAGAATCCATTTGACAGAGGAAGTTACAAGAAGAACTGGTAATATGGCCCCCTCTTATGGTATTTCCAAACCCCTAACAAACATTTCAGTTGAGTTCTAAGCTCAGTAAACTTCCAGCAGTAAGAGTCAACTCAGGAAGTAGATCTTTGTATGCTGCTTATATTTAGGCAGTTAAATGCAAAAGTAAAGCTTTACTGGGTCAAGGCATACAATTACAAATTTTGGGCTGCTTAGTATAAATACTTATTTATTTCTCTTAGGCATAGGATAAACATGATTGTTTTGTTAACTGCTTTTCATGCTATGAATCATCTGATTGTAAAATCATCCAGCAATAGATCCAAAGCAGGAATCTATGAAAAGTGGGGCGCAGACACAGAGATGATTTTGGAATCAGAGATTTTTAAGAGGACTTCCTATATATGAAACAGGATCTTGGGGCCAGGGATTTAGTTCAGTGGTTCAGCCGCCTACCTCACAAGCACAAGGACCCGAGTTCGATCCCTGGTACCAAAAAAAAAAAGAATCAAAAACAGGATCTTTTCTACAACTAACAAGGAATTCAGCTTGCCTATGCCTGGACACTTTAAGGGATGAACTATTCTCTATTTTTGCCCTAAACAGAAAAAGGAACTGGATCCAAATCTGGTTGGCTACCAACTGATCACTGGCCAATTTGCATTTGAGAGGTAGACAGAACAACATGGAAACTAGTCAACAAAAATCTGGAGCCACATTGCCTAGGTTAAAACCCTAGCTGTGCTACTTACTTGTTACATAACCTTAGTCATGTTCCTAGTTTTTCTGGGCCTCAGTTTCCTCACCTGTAAAATGAGAACAGGAGTAAACCTATCCCATGAGGTTGTAAGGATTGAGTTCATAAATGTAGACCATTTAAAGTAGTGTCTGGAAAAAATTTAAAAAAATTTAAAAAAAAAGTAGTGTTTGGAACACTACTTGGTCTGTCAAAGTGCTAGCTTATCTGCAATGTCTATTTATAGCAGTCACTGGCTAAAGACAGCTCTGGAAATGAGTAAGAGATATGAGGAATGAGCACTTCATAGTGTGTGCTCTCACTCTACTTCCCAATGCCCTCTCAAAAGCCACACTGTCCAAGGAACTCTTGAAAGCCTGAGATTCTGCTGGGCAAAGTGGCTCATGATGAACCAGAGAGCCAAGGCCAGTTAGAGGGCAGCTCTGAGAATAACTGGTTACACAGATATCAAATTCCCATCAGGATGCTCAAAGAGATTTGGATTTGGGCCTATGTAGTTGGGAGCTTTAGGGAAGGACACAAAAATAACAGATTTAAAACAGAAAGAGGCTAGATAAAAGACCGAGAAGAGGGTACTCCAGACACTTATGCCTGTGATCACAGGGAAGCAGGTCTGTGCCATAGAGAGCCATTCCTGGATATGGGCAAATGTGCAGTTATCCCCAGTAAACGGTGCATAACAGTCTTCTGATACTGAGGAGAGAAAACATGAGGACATGGGTTGATGAATCTAACTTGTAGCTGTGCTAAATCAAGTGGGAGGGAGGCATATGCTGTTGTCCTCCCTAGAGCTCACTCATTGCTTTTCTGAGTGCCTGTCTCCCACAGGACCATGGCTGTAGCCTTACCCGGTTGGGAAAGAAGGTGCGCCTTCCTGCTGGCCTGGGGCATCCACATGACAGACAGCAAAGTGCTGAGTGATCTCCTGCATATCCTCAAAGTTGAAGAATGTGTTAAAACAGGATTTATCTACAAGACAAAAATATCTGTAAGCCATAGGCTCTCCATTTCTCTCCAATTTTCATTTATTCAGCCAGTGCTTATCATTTTCTTTTCATTTCCTTTTAGTCACCATTCTACTAAAGTGAGGTTTCTGAAGAAACAGTCTCATTTAAGTTGCCCTAAAGGCTGAATAAGAGTTATCTCAATGACTTGACAACAACTAATTCTTAATTCCACACAGTGTCTCCAAAGTAGAAACCACTTTGTGGATGTTTACTGGTTTTCTGGTTTTGCACAAAATAATTTGTTATCCATACTGCTATTGTTTCTCTTGTATCTTATTTCCATATCTAACAAAGAGACACTGACTACACTCCAAGTGCCTAGCTAGAGTGAATATTCTGAGAAGCTTACATTCATCATCTGGGAGTTTGTCTCTTCTTGAAACTGTCAGGATGCAGGAAGGGGCTGCTGCTTCAATTTTTACCCTTAGCACAACAGCTTAAATCACTTTTATTTTTGGTACCAGGGATCAAACTCGGGACCTTGCTCTTGTGAGGCAGGCGCCAGAACCACAGAGCTAAATCCCGGACCCTTAAATCACTTTTCAGGCTGACAGCCACAAAAGTTCTAGCTTTATAAATGCAGACTACCTCTGAAAGCCAGAGGAGGGTGAAAAAATATTCAGACTGCGTGTCTGTGGCAAAAGCTGATTATACTATTGGCTGTGCATCCCTTCTCCAAAATGCTTGGGATCAGAAGTATTTTTGGATTTTGAGACATACGCATCATGTAATGAGATATCTTGGGGATGGGACCCCAGTCCAAAGATAAAATTTACTTACGTTTCATATATACCTAATGCACAAAGCCTGAAGGTAATTGTGCACAATATTTTTGGTGCCCTTAAGTGTTGACTGTGACGTATCATACGAGGTCAGGTGTGGAATTTTCCATTTGGGGAACCATGTGGACACTCAAACTATTTCAGATTCTGGATCATTTTGGATTTCTAATTTTTGGATTAGGGATGCTCTACCTCTACCAGTTAGAAAAGTCCACTTAAAGTTACTGATGAGTCTACAGAAAGGATACTTTTACTTTTTTTTTTTTTTTTTGGTACCAGAGATTGAACTCGGGACCTTGCGCTTGCAAGGCAGGCACTGTAACCACTGAGCTAAATCCCCGGCCCAGGATACTTTTACTTTTACAATTCATTGAAGTCTTCATAACAAAGTTTAACTCTGGATTTTCCAATGTGAAACATGAAAAAAAAAAAAAAAAAGCCAAAGTATATATTTGAAAAAAACTGACTTCAGCTCTACTTTCTTTCTTTTTTTTGGTACCGGGGATTGAACTCAGGACCTTGTGCTTGCGAGGCAGGTGGCGGAACCACTGAGCCAAATCCCCAGCCCAGCTCTACTTTTTAAATCAGTTCATCATATAATTTGCAGTCCTTTAGCAGGTGTGACACAAAGGCAAGATATAATTCACTGTCTTCCAAAACACATTCCCCTCCATATTTACCAGGAACTTTAACCCTGATATCAATAAATGTAGCAATAAGGAGGAAAGGTTAAGACAGAAAGGGGAAAATCTTCTCTATTAAAAACTATATATATACATTTTATTCTTTTTTTTTGGTACCGGGGATTGAACTCGGGTCCTTGTGCTTGCGAGGCTGGTGGCGGAACCACTGAGCTAATGCCCTGGCCCAAAAAACTATATATTTTTTAATATATAAGGAAAGCATTATGATAAACTGAGAAGGTATAAAATCAAATACATACGATTGAGTCCAATGTCATGATAAGTTAGGATAACTGGTCTGTTTCCCTTCGGTAAGCCTCTTATAGTGACATGGACCATACCATGATTTGTTTCTATGTCATGTTCCTGTAAGAGAGTGTAAGGTCTCAGTAAAGGCAGAATGAACTTTCCAGGTTGCTAAAGTTTCACAATACCTGCTTCATTGCTCTTTTTCACTCACTGGGGCAGGACACATTAATGAACTATAAGCATATTATACATAATATTCACATTTTCTAATTTTGCTGGATAGATAATAAATAAACAGATCAAGAGGAAAATACACCTTGCCAGCCCCAAAGCTCATTTAGAAGTCCAAGAAGTCAGGGATCTGTTGAGAATACATTTGCAATTGGCTATGAGAAGGAGATCAGCAAGGTGGATAAGGAGCCAGATAATATTTGGGAGAAGAAAAGTTAAGGAAACAAAGTAAAAGAAACTGCTGGGCAAAAAGTCAGAGGTTTCAAAGCTTCTGAGCATATGTTCAGCTACAGATAATTTGAGTAGACACCTGTGGGTGTGTGTACTTAAGACCCTTTCCTTCTTTCTTGGGTTCTGTTATTCGTTATTACCCACATATTACAGGAGCTCCTGCCTGCCATATTTGTAGAACACAATCCTTTGGCCATGGCTACCTGGAAAGCATCTGGCCATGCTGGGTCAGCATCCTCCCCACAGGAATTTATAATTGGGTCTAAGAGATTCTATCTTTAGCTTGGTTGTTCTCTTGAAAAGAGAAGTAAACATGGGATCTTTCACTATTTTAACTCTTGATTCCAGCTGTGTATGGTCTTAAGTTCTGAGACATCCCTAGGTTGACTCTGGTTCAAACTAGTTTGGGTGGATTTACTCCTTATTCTCCAAAGAACTGTAATTAAGGCAATGAATAAAGTTGTTTTTGTTTTGTTTTGAGACAGGTCTTGCTATGTAGTTCAGACTGGCCTTGAACTCACTATGGAGCCTGGGCTGGCCTCGAACTCTAGGTGATCCTCCTGCCTTAGCCTCTCGAGTGCTGGGATTACAGGTATGCGTCACCATGCCTGGTTTGGCAATGAGTAAAGTTTAAGATGCAGTCAGAGGAGAAGTCAGGAACTAAACAAAGACAGAAAAGGATGTGATCAGTGGATAGAAAAGAAAGGGACTGCAGAAAAGTTAACTAAGATTTGGTCTATTCCTCTCCAACTTTTATATTTCTGCAAAATTAAAAATTATTTGTCTTCGTGAATTACTGTTCATAAATTCTGCATATATCTCAGAAAATATGTTAGATGAGACAAGATTAACTCTGTCCATAAGAATCTCAATAAAGGCAAAGGACTTCTAACTTAATTTCCTACCTAATAATGAACCTCAACAGCGCTTTGGCTTTTCCTTTGATATGGGACACAGAAGACAATCTCAGGCTAATTAGACATCGGTATATTTCAAATCATAGGCCCAAAACTGTTGTAGACAGATAATCCTATCAAATCAAGCAATGAGTGATTCAATATTTCTGTTATTCTCAGTTATTGATATCTCCTATTCAAGTCAATTTAAAAGCTTGAATGAAAGTAAGAAAGGGCAGAATCTGTGAACTAGCAATGGAATAAAACATAGGGGTTAGATAAGAGAAATATAAAGAAATAAATCATTATTACTTCATTGAGTGTTTGCCTTATAACCCCAGACTTACTGAGGGAACCCTTCCTACCATGTTCATTTAGTACATTTCCATTCACTGAATCCCTACTATACGCTAGACCCCAGACTAAGCTCTGAGTATAAAACAGCAAACCAGAGAGATGTGATCTCTGCTTTTATACAGATTATGTTCTAGATAGGGAAGCAGAAAATGACCAAACCAACGCATAACAATTGTTTGTGGTAAGTACTAAGAAAATATAGGGTACTATTTATTTATTTATTTATTTTTTAATTTTTTTTATTTTTTTCAAAAAACAAAAACAAAACATAGTGTTGAGTGAAAAGGCTAAGAAACAATGACATTAATGGTAGGGTACTATTTAAAAACTAAGAAAGACATAAACTTCAGTAAGCAGCCAAGAAAGTGCAAATTATTATTATTATTATTATTTTTGGTGCTGGGGATCGAACTCGGGACCTTGAGCTTACAAAGCAGGCACTGGAACGACTGAGCTAAATCCCCAGCCCGAAAGTGCAAATTAAATTCAATGAGATGCTATTTCATACACACTAGAACATAGAAAAGTAAGAATTCTATGTACTATTATTAAGTATGTAAACTGGAACAACTATCCTGGAGAATAATTTGGTTATTTCCAGTAAAGTTAATCAGTGCTTATCAGGTTGGGGGTGTAGCTCAATGATACAGCACTTCCCTGTAGGGGCCCTGGGTTTAACCCCCAGCACTGCTGGGGAAAAAAAAGCCAGCTGTGGTGATATACACCTGTCATCCCAGCACTCAGGAGGCTGAGGCAGGAGGATCTAGCTTGAGGCCAGCTAAGTTCCACAGTGAGTTCAAGACCAGCCTAGACTACAGACCCTCTCTAAAAAAACAGAAACAAAAACAACAACAACAAAAAACCTACTCTACAGCAATTTTACCTTTAGGTATAATCTAAAGAAATTCTCAAATATGGTCATGGTCACACACACACACACACACACACACACACACACACAGAGAAAAGCATGAATAGAGATGTATGCTGCAACCTTGCTTATGTAAAAAAAAAAAAGTTGGAAAACAGTCCACATATTCATCAATAGGAAAAGTGATGAATTATGATTTATTCATATCATAAAATACAAATAAAAATGAGCAAATTAGGAATATAAGCAATAACAGAAAAGCTTAAAAATATAATGCTGAATAAGAGCAATATGCAGAAGGATATGTATGTAATTATCATGTAGATATTTTTTTTTTTGGTACCAGGGATCAAACTCAGTACCTCAAGCTTGCCAGGCAGGTGCTGCGCCACCGAGCTAAATTCCCAGCCCCTCACATAGATATTTTAAAAAGCAACGCTATAGACTGTATATGTATATGTACATATACATATTTAAACTGTAAAATGTTGGGAAGAAAAGGAATGGACATGAACTTTAGGACTCGGCTTCCTTCTGGGAGGGGACAGATTCTAAAAGAAAACTCAAGATGGTTTCCTGTCTCTCAGGTTTTATCTCTTGACAGAAAGAACAGGCAGAAAGGGAGAAGTCCCTGCCACAGAGTGATGATACCGGAGAATTCAAATTCCACAGAGCGCCCAACAACTTCTCACCCTGCCAATCAGTGGCTAGAGATCTCCTTCTCTCTTACCTTTGGTGCAGTACTGCTTAAATATTCTATCTTGGACTTAGCTGTGCCACCGAGAAGGGAGGGAAACGTGCGTTTATACCATGGTCTTAAAAAGGACTTTCCCAGGCCCCCCAGGTATTTATTGACTGTGTGTGTGTTTGTGTGTGTGTGTGTCAAGGTGGGGGAGGATAGTGAGCTACCAGGGAAGGTAAAGAGGAAGATGAGAACAAAGGGAAATAGAATAGATGAGGTAAAAGAAAACAAGTGTAGATAAGGAATCCCAGCACTCTGGGAGGCTAAGGCAGAAGAATCACAAGTTTGAGCCCAGTCTGGGCAACACTTACTAAGACTCTATTTCAGAATTTAAATAAACAAAAAATAAAAAGGGGGTTGGGCTGGGATGTTGCTCAGTATGAAGGCCCTGGGTTCAACCTTCAGTACCATAAGGAAAAAAGAAGAAAAAAGAAAAAAAAAGTAGATGAGGGAACAGGGTAACTGTAACTACCCATAATCCATAATCTAGATGAAATTAGAGTTAAAATTGGGTCCTTACAAAATCTCAACCTTTTAGAGAGATCTGAGTCCCTACCTCCACATAATGTGCCTTCAGATCATGTAATAAAGTTATCAAAGGGCCAAGAGCCTTAGGCAGCATTTATTACCCTCTGAAGCCATGCCTGGTTGTCAATAAAGTTCATCTCATAAAGTTCATCTTCATTTTCAAAGTACAGGAGTATAAATGTTCTGAGCAGAATAAAGAATGAAGAGCAAGGAGGTACTCACCTCCACAAGGATTAGTGAACACATCCTTCATAAATATATATACAAATAGCTTGAACCAGACTCCCTCTGAAGATGAAGTGAGGAAACCCTGGCTCACTCAAAGCTCAGGCCCCTGCAGGCAGTAAGTGAGCTGCTGCCATCTTCCTACTTTGGTCAACTAACATCTGTCTTATAGCCTCCTCCTCTGCTTTCAGCATTCCTATCCCAACATTCCAGAGTATGACCCCACAATGAGAATGTGTGCTCAAATGGCATGGCCTAATGTAGCACCTCACTGGCTCTGGGTACCATCTCCAAGGCTGTGTATTTTGTGAACATGATTCCTTTACTCTCCAAGCTTATAAAAAAATCCTGAAATCATACAGGTTCGTGACATACTGCTCTTTCCTGAACTGCCTCTTCCTCTCAATGAAAGATGTAGAGTTTTAATCTGTGAGCTTT
>NW_004624842.1:2788367-2802737 GCF_000247695.1 Heterocephalus glaber | reverse complement strand
TATATATATATATAACTTTTTATTTTTGAGTAAAGAACCTATCACCTGTAGCAAACTTCCTAAGAGCACTAGGCTGATTATGTTGTATATATAAAGAACCAAAAAGTTAAAACCAAGAAGTGCTTGGAAGTAGGATTCAGAAATCTATTAACAATACCAGGAGCCTGCCCTTTCTACAGTGAGCCTCATCTGGCTTACCAGGAACCTCAGCTTTATGGGTATCCCAAATCCTTACAATATCTCAGCTCTAGACAGTCCAGATGGGAAAGAACAGGCAAAGGATTCAGGAAGAATGGTGTTTTTCAATCCCAACCACCCAAGGGGATGTTATGAAACTTGACTCTTAATTTTTTCACCTAGAAAACAAAGACAATAAAAACCACCTTGTAATAATGCTTCAAGGATTAGAGATAATGTATGCTTAAAAACTGTTATGCTATAACTGGTTTGCCTATGTGATATTATTTATTTATTGATGCTAATGCTATAGAGATTCTATTGCGCTCAATACAAAATGGGTTATTTGAATATAATTATTTGCCTGTGGGTGTTCAGGATGGCTGAATACTGGAAGCAAGGAATTTGGTTCCCAACACTCTCCTTTCCTGCTTGTCCCTTCTGAGTCTATTTCATGTCACTGCTATGGCATCTATCCCATAGCTTAGGGCTAAGCTGCCTAAGCTTATATGGTTCCCATTATGATATATTAATTAAATAATTCATTCATTTTCTTTCTTCCTTTTTTTTTTGAGACAGGGTCTCATACAGTTCAGGCTGACTGACATTGAACTCACTATGTGGCCCAGGTTGGCCTCAAACTCACAGCGACCCTCCTTGCCTCAGTCTCCTGAGGGCCAAGATTACAGGTGTGTGCCACCATGCCTGGCTCCTTCTGCCCATTTCTTTCAGGGGCAGTTAATAGATAACTGACAGAGAATTGCTGGTTTATTTTACCGATTTTCCAACTGGCAATACAGCTATCAGCAAAAGCAGATTAGGAAGAAATATATCATTTAGAAAGATACTAATGAGTCAGGCTGAATTTTGTATTTCCAAACACAAAGGCATGAAAATATTTTGTTGTTGAGAAGTTTATCTCTAAACTGTCCATCCTCTACCTGCTCTAAAGTCAAGAAACAACCTTCCGTTTGGTAGTTGCGACAAATGAGATTTCCAATATCATTTGAGGAAAGAAAATTGGGGGTGAATGGGTTGGGGGGATATTGGGGATCAAACCTAGGGCCTCTCCACTGTGCTATATTCCTAGCCCTTTTGATTTTTTTTTTTTAATTTTGAGATAGGATCTCACTATGCTGCCCAGGAGAGGCTTCAACTTGCAATCTTCCTGCCTTAACCTCCCAAAGTGCTGGAGTTACAGGCGTATGCCAACACACCTGGCTCCCAGCCTACTTTTTTATTTTTTATTTTGAGACAGTGTCTTGATAAGTTGTCCAGGCTGGCCTCAAACTTGTGATCCTGCCTTAGCCTCCCAGAATGTTGAGACTACAAGCAAGCAACATCATGTCTGGCAAGGAAAGGAGATCTTAATCACAAAAAGACAGCTCAGCCCAGTAACCTACAGTCATAAAGCAGGTACGTGGCAGGCAATTTTGTTTTTTTTTGGTACCGGGATTGAACTTGGGACCTTTTGCTTGCGAGACAGGCAGCAGAACCACTGAGCTAAATCCTCAGCCCAGGCAATTTTTGTACATGATAGGAAATCATTTTAAATAAAGCAAAACAACATTAAGGAGTCATGATTAGCTATGGAAAGAGATCCACTTGTACAAGACCACCACCACATCTCTCTGCAGAGATCCTGTACAGAGCCTCTTTGGTGCTTGTACAGTCCTTACCTGACAGTCAAAGTCCTGGAAGTTTCGTGTACCATTCTGTCAACAGAAGGCAGAAAACACAGTCAGTTTCCCCATGTGGTTTCCCCAAATGCACAGCAAATTCAGTTCACAGTGAAAGTGGTGCAGGTGCAATCTCTTGATTGCCATAAAACTAAAATCATTCTCAAAAGGCTTCAGAGGCAGAGTGGGTTATGGGCATGTTAGTACAGGCTACATGATCAGAGGTGAGATTATGCTTTGGTGGGCTTACTTTGAAAATAAAGGGAAGGAACCTAGTTTCTTAACAAAGCTTGTAACTTTGCCCCTCCCTACCAAAGGAGATCAGTGAAAATTTATGGGAAGAGGGTGAAATGTGAATCAGAGTCTCCCACACACCCAGTACACACAGGAAGTACCCAGGAGGAAAGGTACTAGAAGCTAACTCTGAAAGGGTAAAGAGGAGCAAGAGCCAGGGTGCTGAGATCTGGAAACTAGAGAAAGGATATGGAAGAAGACAAAGCCATGGATGGATCAGAAAAGAAAGACATGAAATCTAAGAAAAGCAGTGTCACTGAAGGAGGGAAAGAAGGACAGAACAGGGCTGCCAATACACTGGCACATCTATGCATCCGGTGACAGAAAAAAAAAAGACAAATCAGTGCATTGTTTTTAAAGTGAACACAAAGCCAGGTGTGGTGGCATATGCTTATAATCCCAACACTTGAAGGTTGAGGTAGGAGGACTGCCCTGCTGTGAGTTTGAGGCCAGCCTGGGCTACACAGTGAGACCTTTGTCTCAAACAAACAAACAAACAAGTAAACACACGACTAGGGATGTAGCTCAATGGTAAAGTAGTTGCCTAGCATGCCCAAGGCCCTGGGTTCAATCTCTAGGACTGCAAGTAAAAAAAGAAAAGTAGAACATAGTCAAAAGATCCAAGGAATATTCACCAAATCCCTAAAAAAAGGATTATAAGATAGTAATGTCTAACTGAGAAATAAAGTCAATGGTGATACTTTAGAGGCATTTTTGCAAGAGTATGACATAAGGGTTGGGGATTTAGCTCAGTGGCTCTGCGCCTGCCTGGCAAGCGCAAGGTCCTGAGTTTGATTCCTGGTACAAAAAAAACCCAAAAAACAAAAAACAAAAACTATGACATAAGAATATTAAAAAAGTAAGGATCTATGTATTTGAGAAGGAAAAAAAATAAACTTCTGACTTCAAGTATAAGGCCCTTCTGAAAAAGTCCTCTCATTATTTAGAAACTGTTTTATCAAGACATATTTATTGCCAGGCATGATAGCTAATGGGGGAGGCTGAGGCAGGAGGATTGCCACAAGTTCAAGGCCAGCCTGAATTACAGAGCAAGACTCTATCTCAAAATGAATGAATGAATGAATAAATAAATAAATAAAAATACATTTATATATTTAAATTACATATTTACTATTTTTCCACAACAGTTTCCAGAAGGTGTAGAGCTACTAATAAGCAATTTCTCAAGAGCTGTCCCTCCAGAGAAGCTCTGTGTATCTGATCCTAAGAGAATACTAAGTGCCATTCCCTTCAAGAAAACTCACAGGGCTGGGAATTTAGCTCAATGTCACTGCACCTGCCTTGCAAGTGCAAGGTCCTGAATTTGATCCTTTGTACGGAAAAAAAAAAAAAAGAAACTCTTAGAAATACTTCTTCCTAACCCCCACCCTGCTAGAAGGACAAAATGCCTTCTACAAAATGCCTAGTACAAATGCCCAAAGAAAGAGTCTTCCTCAGGAGAACTAGTACAACCAGGTGGCATGATCTCTGTAACTGCACCACCCAGTATGATTAGCCTTCAGTCACATGTACAATTTAAGTTTAAAAATCCAGTTTCTCTGTTGCATTAGCCACATCTAGAATGCTCATATTATTGGACAGTGCAGTTAAAGAACATTTCTATTATTTATTCATTCATAATTATTATTTTTTTGTTTTGTTTTCAAGACAAGGTCTCACTATGTAGTTCAGGCTGGCCTTGAACTCACTATGTATCCCAAGCTGGCCTCAAACTCGCAGCAATCCTCCTGCCTCATCCTCCTGGAGTGCTGGGATTACAGGTGTGTGCCCCCACACCTGGCTGAACACTTCCATTATTTCAGAAACTTCTATCAAAGAGTATGATCTAAAACCCAAAAGCCCCTAAAAGAATAAGGTTATAGGTGAGCAGCCCTTGTTTTTCTAAAGGTGGCAGTAAAGTCACAAAAGATTACCAATCATACAGAGACTGTAGATGCCACTGGGAACAAGCAAGACACTGGCAGAGATGGCTAGTCTAAAGTATCATTCTTAGTTTTAATTGTTTTGTGTTTTTGGAACAGGATCTCGCTATGTAGTTCAAGCTGGCCTTGAATTTACTATGTAGCCCATGCTGGCCTCAAATGGACAGCAATCCTCCTGCCTCAGCCTCCCAAGTGCTGGATTACAGGTATGTGTCACCACACCTGGCTAAAGTATCATTCATTTTTCTTTTTCTTGGTTTTTTTTTTTTGGGGGGGGTACTGGGGATCGGAGTCAGGACCTTGCGCTTGTGAGGCAGGTGGCAGCACCACTGAGCTAAATCCCCAGCTTTCTTGGTTTTTTGAGACAGGGTCTCGCTATGTAGTTCAGGCTGGCCTTGAACTCATGGTGATCCTCCTGCCTCAGCCTCCCAAGTGCTGGGATTACAAACATGAGCCATGTTACCGAACTAAAGTATCATTCTTGACGAAAAACTGAACTCACAGCCCTCAATCACAGCTCTTGGTAGGCAGGAAGATGATCTTGAGTTTGAGGCCAGCCTGGGTTATGTAGTGAGTTCAAGGCCAGCCTGAACTACATAGGAAGACCCTGTCTCAAAAAAGAAAAAAAGGGCCGGGGATTTAGTTCAGTGGTTCCAGTGCCTGCCTGGCAAGCGCAAGGTCTCAAGTTTGATCCCCGGTACCAAAAAGAAAAAAGAAAATGACCTCACAAAAATAAAATCTGAGGGCTGGGGGTTTAGCTCAGTGGTTCCGGAGCCTGCCTCACAAGCGCAAGGTTCCGAGTTCAATCCCCGGTACCCCCCAGAAAAAAGTATGGACTGGGGATTTAGCTCAGTGGTTCCACCACCTGCCTTGAAAGAGGAAAGATCCGAGTTCGATCCCCGGTACCAAAAAAAAAAAATTTGATACAGTCAAAGGATGGAAAAATAACTAAAGGGCCAGGGATTTAGCTCAGTGGTTCTGCCGCCTGCCTCACAAGTGCAAGGACCCCAATTCTATTCCCTGTACCAAAAGAAAAAAAAATAAAACATCATGAAATGTCTGAGAAATTCTTCAGAGCAGTGATTGTGTTTAATTTCCAGTTAGACTATAAGAAACAGAAGGAAGGGCCCTCCCTCATGAGAGGACGAGGGTAATTAGTTTCAGAAGGATACAAATGATCACAGGTGAGTTTCCGGTTCCTGGTTCAACTTGTACCTTTTTCCAAATATACAACAGAGTCTGTTAAAATCAGGTGCTTAATATAGATTTATTAAATGAACAAACCAACATAAAATAACTAAATGTTGAGGAATTTTTGTTAAAATGTTGGGCTGAAACCAAAAACTCTATTGAATTCTAGTTTAAGATAAGTCAGGCATGGTGGTGCATACCTGTAATCCCAGCACTCTGGGAGGCTAAGGAAGAAGGATCACAAATTTGAGCCCAGCTTGGGCAACTTAGTGACTTGGTGAGACCCTGTCTCAAAATCAAAAAGGGCTGAGGATGTAGCTTGTATGAAGGGTCTAGGTTCAATCCCAAGTACAAAAAAAAAAAGAAAAGAAAAGAAAAGAGATATGGTTATCAGATGAAAAAATTAGGTCACCAAATGGTCTTTGGGGGGGGGGGTACCAGGGATTGAACTCAGGACCTTGTGCTTGCCAGGTAGGCACGGCGCCACTGAGCTACATCCCCAGCCCCACGAAATGGTCTTTATAATTTGATCTCAGTTATATCAAAATATGCATTAAAAAGGCAGGAAGAAAAATACTAAAAACATTAACACTAGCAGTTATCTTATATAAATAAATTGAGTGATTATAATTTTCCGTATACTTTTCCACAATGAGCATGTATTTCCCCTTCTATAATTAGAAAATTAGAAAAAAAAAAGAAAATTAGAAAAAAAGATTTGGTACAATAGTAAAAAATATTTTCAACTTAATACTTTATAATATGAGATGTAAAGATTCACTTAATATTTTGAGGAATGAGTTATAATAACATTGAAACAGACCACATTAGGGCTTCAATCTAATAGATTCCCAGAGGTTTCTTTAGAGATTATTTTAGAAAGATTAAAAAAAAAATCACTCTAGCCTGAACTAAAATCTTGCTCATGAAATATAGAGCCACAAGTTTTGATGAGCTCTTTGGGAAGCAGCTGTCACTTTATCTATGAATTCCTCTTCCTCATAATCACGTGATAACAGCCATGAGGCATTTTTTGAGACAGGAGCCTCTGAAATGAGTGTAAAGGGAAATGCCAAAACTAGAAATAGGCAGTTCCTTTCACAAAGCAGCTATCTTGCTTCTCGAGTAACTAGCAAAAAACAGCTATATGACCTTAATCCAATGTACCTAGGTAGACTCCCGGATAAAAGCCACTCATAACTGGGGGAGCAAGGGGGGATAACACTTTTTTTCTTGGCTCCATTTTTTTCTTTTTTGTTTTTGTGGGGTTTTCTTTTTTGGTACTGGGGATCGAACTCAGGACCTTGCACTTGCCAGGCAGGTGCAATACCACTGAGCTAAATCCCCGGCCCCCTTTTTTTCTTTTTTTAAAAAAAGAGATGCCAGACCCTCTTAGATCAACCTGGAAAAAGGATACAAGTAGGTCTGCTTGAGAGTGTTTGGGATCCAGACACTCCTCAATCATTATCTGGCCCTAACTCAACTGTAGTTAACAAGGCCATATTCTCTGCTCTTACTAAAAGTTTGCTACTGGGCTGGGGATACAGATTAGTGGCAATGTGCCTGCCTGGCAAGCGCAAGGTCCTGAGTTCAATTCCCAGTACCAAAAAAAAAAAATTCACTACTATTCACTGGGTGCATTTTGGGAAGCTGAGGACTTCCTGTGGCCCCTGCCCTAGAAGCTTGTTTATCTATTTGTCTATGATGTTCAAGGTTCATGGTTTCCCTCTAAAAAAAACCAGAAATTATAAACTGTGGGTGCTTCCTTCTTCTTTCCCATTTGTAGATACCATTAATTCCACATTCAGAGAAATTCTTGCACTACCCAGACTTAAAAAAGTAGAAAAGAACTCCTAGAACAAAGAAAATAGTAATTTGGAGGAAGAGTAAAAAAATAACATATCTAGGAAAAAGATTAATTATTACTAAAAGATACTGTCAAGGTAGAGGCCAGCTACCTGGCTGTGGTGGAGCCTAACTGCCAAATGTAGAAGACAAACGAAGCAGCTTAAGAAGGTAAATTAAGGGCTGAGGAGGCAATTCAGTAGTGGAGCATTTGCCTAGCATATGTGAAGCCCTAGGTTCAATTGTCGGGAGGAAGAGAGGAAGAGGGGGAGGGGAAGGGAAAGAGGGAAAGAGGGAGAGAGGGAGAAAGAGGAGAGTGGGAGAGAGGAAGAGAGGGAGAGGTAAATCACAAGCCTAGAAAGCAAGCTAAAATCACAAGCTGAAGGAAGAAAGGTATATAAAACAAAAAAGGATGGGAGAGAAGAACAAGTAATTGTTAGGGAGAAAAGAAATCAAGTCATCAGGCATATAGTTTTGAAAACAGAAGGCAACAGACATAATGTAAAGATGATACATAAGATCTCAGGACCAGCTAACCACATGAAAAAATATGAAGTCAACTGACCTGTTCTATGAACTTATAGTAGGGGTCTGTGTCTGACTCACCACTATTTCTGGTGCTGACAACATGTAACAACATTTTGGAGAGGCTATGAACACTTCAAAACAAGGATTTTTTTTCTTGAAGAAGGTGACTTTTTTTTTTTGGTATCGGGGATCGAACTTGGGTCCTTGTGCTTGGGAGGCAGGCAGTGGAACCACTGAGCTAGATCCCCAGCCCAAAAGAGGGATGTTTGATCTGACTAAGAAATGGAGTACCACAGAGGAAGGGAACCGAAGTGGGGAAAACAAGCTGTTACAATAGTAAAGATTTTAGAAATTACCTGATTTTTCTTTTTTTTTTTCTGAGTCAAGGTCTCACTATGGTGTTCAGGCTAGCACTGAACTCACTATGTAGCCCAGGCTGGCCATGAACTCATGGCAATTCTCCTGCCTCAGCCTCCCAAGTGCTAGGATTACAGGTATTCACCATCATGCCCAGCTAAATTCTCTATTTTGAGACAGTTTTGCTAAATTGTCTAGGCTGACCTCGAAGTTGCAACCTCCCTGCCCGAGACTCCAAGTAGCTGGGATTAGAGGTATGCACCACTGGGCCAGGCCCCAGCTGATCTTTAATAATAAAGATTAATATAATCAATATAAATAAATAAGTCAATGTCTTACAATCATTAGCAAACTATTTTTAAGGAGATATGTGTTCAAGCTAATATCCAGCAACAAGAATGAAAAAAAAATTTGTTTGTTTGTTTTTTTTGTTTTTTTGACAAAAGATCTTGCTATGTAGTTCAGGCTGGCCTTGAACTCACTATGGAGCCCAGGTGAACCTTCTGCCTCAGGCTCCCCAGTGCTGGAATTACAGGAATGTGCCACCACACCCAGCTGAAAATGCTTTATGTGTGTATATACATATATTTTTAAAGTATCTGTATCAATCATTACCTTAAAAACATACTAATTAAGAAATAGACTTCCTAGGGCCGGGGATTTAGGTAGGTCAGTGGCACCGTGCCTGCCTCATAGGTGCAAGGACCTAAGTTTGATCCCTGGTACCAAAAACAAAAAAGAAAAAGAAAAAAAGAAATAGACTTCCTAAGCAGGCATGGTGATACATGCCTACAATCCTAGCACTCAGAAGGCTGAGGCAGGAGGATCAAGATTTCAAGGCCAGTCTGGGCTACACAGGGAGACGTCCCAAAAAATAAAAACAGAAAAAGGAAAAAACAAAACCAAACCCCAAAACAACAACAACAAAAGAGTCCCAGAAACAGGCATTCTAAAGAACTTTATAAAAAGGTTAAATGAAGGTTAAATCCTCGGATAAAAGTATCCACAATCAGATAATCACCTACATGCTGCTGAAAAGGTACAGTTTCAACTCTAAAATAAATGTCTACACTGACACAGTACTAGGACTATATTAGAAGTTACTAATCCCTGCATAAAACTCCCTGGGTACCTTGCTAAATTGTGGGTGCTTCTTACCACCTCTTGCCTCTTGTAATGGATTGAGAGCCATCTGGTCTGTCACAGTGGCATCCCCATTTGCTTGGTTGTGCTCACTTTGGGAGCACATATACTTGATGCTTTTCTTTCTTTCTTTCTTTTATTTTTTGGTACCGGGGATTGAACTCTGGACCTTGCGCTTACGAGGCAGGCAGCAGCACCACTGAGCTAAATCCCTGGCCCTGGGATCACATATACTAAAATCCCAACTGCTTAGTAACACACTTCCCGCTCCAGACCCCTTTAGGTCATTCTGACAACAGATGTGACAATCACCTCTTAGCACACTGAAGGACACCCATCCTATTACAGTCTACACCATATGTAGCATTTCAGATATTCTCTGATGAAAATGTCAATAAATCTGTTTCTAATCACAAATACTACTTTGTTTCTGTGGTTCTGGGGATTGAACCTAGGGCCTCCTCCAAGCCTGTAGGCAGGTCTTCTACCACTGAGCCAGGCTCTTTAGCCTTTTTTTTTTTTTTTTTGGTACCAGGGATCGAACTGGGGTCCTTGCGCTTGCAAGGCAGGCGGCGAAACCACTGAGCTAAATCCCCGGCCCTCTTTTTTTTTTTAAAGTTACCATGGCACAAACCCGTCTGTCTCTGCTGTCCTGCAGACTGCAAGAAATGCTGATCCTGGGTTCTTCTCTTATGCAATTCTAATATCCCCCTCCCTCCCTCTGCTTTCACATCCAGTCATTAGCAGTAAGGGAAGCCTTAAACTAGGATTTCCCTCAACAGAAACAAAGTAAATAACTTGTTTCCATTCTCCCTACTAGGTATTTATTCCCCTTACTGATATTTCCTCAATTTTTCATAAATCCATTGTGGTCTATTTGTTTTTTCACACCTGGCTTTGGCGCTTTCATCAAATTTGGGTGTACCTAAATAGTGACAGAGGAAGGCAAGGAAAATGAAGCATGGTCAGCTCTTCTGCTTGTTACTAGGTCTGTTGGGTGAGGAGGATGGAACAGCCAAGAGTAAGAGTAAGAGATGGTGGGAGGACCCTTAAACCCCTGAAAGAGAACAAAGTCAAAAGATACAGGATCTAGAGCCGGGGATTTAGCGCAGTGGCACGGTGCCTGCCTTGCAAGTGCAAGGTCCTGAGTTTGATCTCTGGCACCAAAAAAAAAAAAAAAAAAAAAGATGTAGGTTCTAATACTGACTTTACCACCTATTAGATACTAGCTTTGGACAAACCACATAACCTTTGTGAACCGGATCTGTAAAATGGAGTTAGAAACACCTTCAGTACTTTAAAAGGTTAGGAGATTAACATATTTCTAAACCTACTCCAAGAATGGTGAAATGCTATTTTAAAAAATTCATTTATACATCTGTGCAATTTCTACCCTCCAAATAAGTACTGGTGGTTGCTTCTTTTCATCACTGGAGCCAAAATAAGCAAGCAAAATCGCCCACTTCTTGACAATTCTGAGCCGTAGACAAAATTACAGGCATACTAAAATAAAATGGGAAACATACCAACAAATGACAAGAGACAAGTTAACATAGGTCTTGATTAAAGCTATATTAAGAATGCTTCCTTAGTCATCTCAGGACAAATTTCTCTCAACAGTTTGGGTCTAGATGTCCTGTAGATCCCTGAAGCCTCCAAGGGTACAACAGTGTCTTTGGCTAAGAATATATTTATGAGGATAATAGAAAGGTGGAGAGAAGTAATATACATCTCTAGGGTTCTCCTTAAAGAGACAAAGCATGCCACAGAACGATGCCAAAACATTGAGAGGGTCAGCACAGTGGCAAAGTCTCAGGTTTTAAGAGTAGAAAACAGCTGGGTTTCAGTCCCAGCTCTGCCACTTATTGACAGGGGTAGTCAAGCTTTCAGCAAGGTTTTTTATCTGCCAAATGAAGCAAAATACTATCTACTTCAAAGGGATACTCCAAGAATTAAGAAAGAATGTATGTAAGGCATCAGGCACATAAAAGGTGCTTAATAAATGAGTAATAGCAGAACAGGCATTAAAAAAAGAAAAAAAGCCACTATCCAACGCTTTAGTGTCTACTCCTATTTAAATCAGGAGGCTTTTCTCTTATGTCAATGGTTCCCATCCATGGCAACTTTACCCTCCCAGAGCACATTTCACAACATCTGGAGATATTTGGTAGCCACCACTAGGGGTACTACTGGCACCTAGTGGGTAGGGGGCCAGGGATGGTATAAAACACCCTACAGTGCATGGGAAGAGTATACCACAACAATTATGATGGCACACACCTGTAATCCCAGCACTTGGGAGGCTGAGGCAGGAGGATCACTTCGAGTTCAAGGCCAGTCTGGGCTACATGTCTCAACACCCCCCCCCCAAAAAAAACCCAAACATTATGTGGCCCAAATCATCACAGGGCCAACCAAGACTGAGAAATCCTATCATACAGCTAGCATTCGTTGCTATTCAATCTGAGAAAGCTATTTCCCTTTCTTAGTTTACTCATCAGTAACATGGGATAAATTTACCTTTGGGCCCTACTCCATTAAGCTATAGGGAAGATCAAATGAAACTATGGATGAGAGGCATTTTCCTTATTATACATTTTAATAACATATGCAAAAGCTGGGCACTGACAGTACCATTCACGTACTGGGGAGGGTGGATGGCTAATGGGGTATAATTCTTTGTGTAGGAACACCACCATCCAAAGGGGCCTCTTATCTTCTTGTTTAACTGGAGTGTGGAAGTTCTCATGAATAGAGACAGGACAATAGCATGTCTCAGGGAGAGAGGAGCAAGATGGAGTGTGGGAAGTTGGTGGGTAGAGCACAGTTATCAGAAAGATGCTAGCCGACAGATGTTAGGAAGTGAGACACTGCTTGGTGTATGTCTATTTGAGCTGCCATAACAAAACACCATAGCCTGGAAGGGTTAAAAAAGACAGAGGTGTATTTTCCCATAGTCCTGAAAGCTGGAAAGCTCAACATCAAGTTTCTAGCAGGGTTTGGTAGTGTTCTTCCTGATTTACAAACAGCTGCCTTCTTAGTCGGTCCTCCTACGGCAGTCAGGAAGAGACTACCAATCCTGTCAGATTAGGCTCTACCTTTATGACCTTGTTTAATCACTTCTACAAAGGCCCTATCTCCACAAAGTCTCACTGTGGGGGATAGGGCTTTGACACATAAATGTGGAGGGTGCAATTCAATCCATAATATGCAGGTACACATAAGACCCAGCATCTCAGAGAAGAGGTTCAAACATTAATTTAGTGCTTTTCTATGGGAACATCAACCAACTTTTCCTTTTCCAGCTGCCTTCCAGGCAACTAACTCTTGCAACACTTTCATTTAGGCACCTCTTCAGGCATTCTGTGGACTTCCAGGGTCAGGGAAGGACTGCTTCCTTATTTATGTCCCAGTCCTCAAACCTGAAATCAATCAGGTTACAGGTTTTCAATACTGGCTAATCAAAATCACTTTAGATCCACTTCTTACTCTTGGGAACTTCTTTTTTAAAGTTCAATCAATATAGGCATGGTGGCACCTGCCTACAATTGGAACTACTCAGGAGGCTGAGGTAGGCAGATAAATTGTTCAAGGTGAGCCTGTCTCACCAAAAACTTGTCTCAAAAAAAATAAAAAGGGCTGGGGGTTTAGGTCAGTGGTAGAGCACTTGGATCCTGGGTTCAACCCCCAATACTGGAAAAATAAAAATAAAAAAGTTCAAGCACACCCTAGACTAAGTTAGTTAGGTATCAGTTAATTTACAAGGCAGGTGAGAATAGGCAATTAGCTTCAGAAAGGTAAAAACCTACACTAAGCCTAACCTAAGCCTAGTTAGTGATCAGAATCACCTGAGGAACTGTTTAAAAATACAGATTCCTGGGTCCCACTCCAGATCAACTAAATCAGAATGTAAGGGGGAGGGGCTAGGACACACACCCTCTGTGGTCCATGGTTCTCAACTTTGGCTTCTCACTGGAATTACCTGCCTTGTAAATATTCATTTCTGTTGCTATACACCAGCTTTCCAGGTGCAGACTTTATGTCCTTCCTCCTCTTCATGGCACATTATTTTGGGGATATATAAAACGATGGTACTTCAAGGAGGAAGTTTTCTAGAAACAAGAGGAAAATCAGCAAAATGGGGGTTTAAAAAGTGTGAAGCTTGCCAAAGGAGCAGGAAGTTTGGTGAAAGATATAGGAAGAGGTAGTAATAGAGATGAAGAGGTCACAGGGGTGAAAACTGGGCTGGCAGGATTCAACAGCAAATTAGTAAACACATATAAGGAAGTTGTGAAAGGCCTTGTTCTGAGCACAAAAAGGTAATATGAAACAGCATCTTCTGGTGCCCCCAGCTGCCCCACCCATCTTATCCATCAATTCTTTCCTGGACGCTGTGTACTCATTTGCAGCAAGCTACAAGAATACTTTAATAGGGGAAAATGATAAAGCCGAAAGAATAGGGGATATAAAAGAGGGAATTTCCAACACATTTACTGAACAGAGAGAGGGACAAGAAAGATCATATTGTCATAACTTTTTGATATCTCATTATCACACCATCCTACTTGCTGAGTCCTGGGGGCTGTCAACTATTGCCACTCATCTTGAAATTCTCTAGTACTAACATAAAAATGAAGTTATATAACCGGGATCCAGGCATCCTGATGAAAAACGTGATGTGGACAGAAAGGTCAGATCACAAAATCTAAGAACTTCAGGGAGAGTTTCAGCTTGTGTCATCACTAGTCAGGCACATTAAATTTTCCTTACAGAAATAGAAAGGCACTTAGATTCTAAGGCAAAGGCCACCGTCACACTTCCTTATTTAACTTTTACATGTTATTTTCTTCCTTAACATCTCTATCAGAAAAACAGGGCTGGGGATTTAGTTCAGTGGTTTCGCTGTCTGCTATGCAAGCACAAGGACCTGAGTTCGATCCCTGGTACCAAAAAAAACAAAACAAAACAAAAAACCAGAAAAAATCTCAAAGATAACTTGACTGAATTTCACCTATGGAACCAAAAGTAAGGAACAAAAATAAATAAATGAATGAATGAATGAATGAATGAATAAATAAATAAATAAATGGAGGGAAGACATAAAAGAGTGGGTTAAGAAATGTATTTCGGGCCGGGGATTTAGCTCAGTGGTTCTGCCGCCTGCCTTGTAAGTGCAAGGACCCAAGTTTGATTCCCGGTACAAAAAAAAAAAT
>NW_004624842.1:2777493-2788186 GCF_000247695.1 Heterocephalus glaber | reverse complement strand
AAATGTATTTTTAAAAGTGTTTTCTACATTCAAAATCAAGCTAAATGTTTTGAGTTAGTTACCAGTCAGATGACACAGAAAATGAACTACAGCAGAAGAAAAGACTTGTATCTATCTCAGTAAAAACAATAGTATTCACCTTATCATTTAGAAGTGGTTTGATCTCTGTGAGTTGAACATCCTGAAGTTCATCCATGGGTACAGATGAGAGTAGAGCTGTCTCAAGAACAAATCAGGAACTCTGAAAGAGAAGAAAAAGGCTTAAGGCTAGGAGTTAGAAACAAATACTAGTCACACTACACCCATTCATTCAAATATCAGAACTTACCATGCACATATCATGCACTGCTCAGTGTGCTAAAAGACTCAAAGTGAAGGCAGGCAGACTCTACAGCAGCCTACCTGGTTCCTGCCTCCTCATATTCACACCCTTGCATAATCCCCCACCCCCGAATATGAATGGGACCTATGGCCTGCTTTTGACATGAGTACTTGCACAGTTATATGAGCTAATATTTTAACATCTGACTTCCAGAGAGATACTGTCCTAGCTCTGAAGAAGCAAGCTGACATATTATGAGAGGGCCACATGGCAGGGAAGTAAGGGCAGCCTCCTGCTGAAAGACAGAAAGAAACTGAGATCCTCACTCCACATCTGCAAGGAAGCTAATGCTGTCAACAACCACATTATCACAGCAGCAGATCCCTCTCAGTGCAGCCAAGATGAGAAGGAGGCCTTGAATGACACCACAACTGCAGCTTTGCAGAGGATCCAGACAACCTATCCTCAACTCCTGACCCATAGAAACTGTGAGATGATAAATATGGTTTTAGGCCATTAAGTGTGGTCATATTTTTATGAAACCACAGATAATTAACACTATAGTCTTTGCCCTCAAGGATTGTGTGTATTTTAGATACTGAAGATGCTTAGTAAGGAACACTTAGAACTATGTTTCTGGAATCAACAATTTGGAGATTAGATTAAGGGGGGTGTAAAAAACCGAAGAACGATGTAGGATAAGGGCTTGAATTAGGAATGGCAATAGAATTGAAGAGGGAAATGAACCAAGGCTAGCTCATGAACCTTTACTGGGGAAACACAGAAGTAAATGAATATGGTAGTCAGCCTCCAAGATGGCCTCCTACAAATCGTTGATTCCTGATATTCACACTAGTGTATAATCTCCCACCCAAATAAATCAGGGAGGCCTATGTAACAAATAGAATATGGTGAAAGGAACAGTATGTGATTTCCAAAGCTACATCACAAGGGCATTATAGTTTCTGCTTCTAGACTATAGTCTTGAATCATTACTTTTGAGGGGAACACGGCCACCATATTGTAACAACACTCAAACAGGCCTCTGGAAGTATACCAGGAGAGCGACCAACATGCCAGTACCAACCTGCTAGTCATGTGTGTGAACTACCTTGCAAACAGATCCTCCAGCCCCAGTCAAGAGTTCAGATGACTGCAATCCCAGAGACCCCTGAGTGCAACCTGAAGCCTGCTTCCAAATCCTGACCCACAGAAACCATGAGAGATAATTCTGTTTTGGAGTGACGTGTTACATAACAATAGGAAAACAATACAGAGAGGAAACAGATTGAGAAATTGAGAGAAGAGCGAAGTTGAAGGGAGTCAGGCAGGGTAATTAGCCAGAAACCCTTTCTCTATCCCACTGTACAGGAAGCCAAGGGGCAAGGCTGCAAACACTGGGTTTTACAGGCAAGTGATTACCACCCCGACTTAAAAGCTCCATGGTTTATCCCTTTTACCATGGTCCTATTTCCATCAAGTCAGGAAAAATGCTCATTCAATGATTTGGAAAATTGCCCATTCAACAACTATTTTATTTATTGGGGACCTGATAGTAGCAGTGAAAAACACTATGAAAGATCTGAAGGAGGGCCTTACCTTCCAGGATCTTACTAGAGTATGGGTTCTAGGACAATAATTCAAAAGATGATAAATAAAAACCGTAAGAGTTAAGAGGAAAAGCAATTATTTCTAACTGATGGGAACCAAGAAAACCTTTAAAAGATATGGTTTTTACAGTACAGTACTGTATTCGCCTAGCATGTGCAGACCCCTGGGTCTGACTCCCAGAGCCACATACACATACATACAAAGGTAGCCAGATGTAGTGGCTCATGCTTGTAAATCTAGCTACACAGGATGCTGAGACAGGAGGATTATGAATTCAAGGCCAGCTTAGGGAATTTAGCAAAACTCTGTCTCAAAATAATAAAAATAAAACCACTGTGGGGGCTGGGGATTTAGCTCAGTGGTTCTGCCGCCTGCCTCACAAGTGCAAGGTCCCGAATTCGATCCCTGGTACCAAAAAAAAAAAAATAAAACAAAACAAAACAAAAAAATCAGTGTGGTGGCACACACCTGTAATCTCAGCACTTGAGAGACGGAGGCAAAAGGATCACTGAGAGTTTGACACCAGCCTGGACTACATAGTGAGTTCAAGGCCAGCTTGAGCTACATAACAAGACCCTGTCTCAATAAATGAATAAATGAATGAATGAGTGACCAGGGATGTAGCTCAGTGCTAAGGTCCTGGGTTCAATCTCTAATATTAAATTTTTTTTAAAAAAAGATATTAGGCACAGGCACAAGGACTTGAGTTCGATCCCTGGTACCAAACAAACAAACAAAAAAGATATTAGAGGGGCCGGGGATTTAGCTCAGTGGTTCCACCACCTGCTTCGAAAGTCCAAGGTCCCAAGTTTGATTCCCGGTAACCCCCCCCCCCAAAAAAAGAAAAAGATATTAGTCTACTGCAGATGCTTGATTCATGATAGGGTAATACCCTGGTAAACCCATTGTAAATTGAAAATACATGTAAGTTGAAAATGCATTTAATATACCTAATCCACTCAATGGCATAGCTTAGCAATGCAATACACTGTAGAGTATCAGGTACTAAACTGCACCATTATATGGCTCACAAGAAGCTGTGGCCTGCTGCCTCAGCCCTACATGGCTAGAGAATACAATACTGTAGATTGCTAGTCCAGAAAAAGATCAAAATTAAAAAAAAAAAAATCAAAATTCAACTTGGGCATACAGTCCAGTGGTAAAGTACATGCCTAGCATGTGTGAGGCTATGGGTTCAATCCACAGCACTGAAAAAAAAAAAAAGAAAAAGAAAAAGCGTGACCTAACTAGAAGCTACTCTTTGTATTCCCTCACTTTATTTATTTAATTTTAGACAGTACTCAAGACTGAATCCAGGGCCTTTTCACAGAGCTTACTACCAGTCTTTTAAAATTTGTTTTGACACAGGATCTTGCTAAATTCCCCAGGCTGGGCTTGAATTTGCAATTGATCCTCTTGCCTCAGTCTCTCAATATGCTGAGATTACAGACATACACTACCACACCCATCATATTTTGTGCTTATTAATCACACAATAAACTGTGGCTGTTTTTCATTTGGACTTTACTATCATCAGGGGTTTTATGGGGGGGGGGCTAGACAAGGTCTCACTAGGTAGCCTAGGTTAGCTATGAACTCTTGATCCTCCTGTCTTACCTTCCCAAGGGCTCTATATTTGCCTCTGCTAAAACTAAGGACTGGGATGGAAGGATTACTTTTCACTTTCATACGTTCTGAGCTTCGTAAGCATATATTCTTTTGTTTGATTTTTTAGGACAGTGTCTCACTAGGTAGCCTAGACTGGCTGCGAACTCATGATCCACCCGCTTCAGCCCCCCAAGTGCTAGGATTACAGGCATGCACTACCACACTCAGCTTATTAATCAGTTATTTGAAGTGGCAATTTTAAAGATTTTTAATCCCAGGCCGGGGATTTAGCTCAGTGGCACCGAGCCTGTCTTGCAAGCACAAGGTCCTGAGTTCGATCCCCGGCACCAAAAAAATTTTTTAATCCCTACTATAAAAGCAACATATACTCACTTTAGAAAATGTAGAGATCATGGAATAATGAAAAGGTGTTTAGTTTGTCTATCTAAAGATAACCATTTTAGTCTATTTCCATTTGTTCTTTTTTTCCATGTAAAATGGTGATTCCCTGAAAGTGTTTCCAACCCACCTGCTTTATTCTCACTTTAATTCACTGATGGAAAAGCAGGACACTACAGGATATTAATTATTCAAATGTAACTCCTTTGTGGGTGGGCCTGTCAAGGAGCCTTGAGGCCTGAGGAAAGTCTAAGGTCCAAAGTGACAGGCATTTGCATAGTATTCCCCAATTTTTTTTTTTTTTGGGGTACTGGGGATAGAACTTGGGACCTTGTGCTTTTGAGGCAGGCAGTGGAACTATGCCCGGCCCCTATTCCCCAATTTTTTAAAGATGAAGAAAAGTGCAAAATTTGTGCCAGCAAGCACTTAAAAGCACAAATTAAACGAGAAAGCTGTCCCTATCAGCTGGGCTCAATGCAGACTAAGGTAAAAAGGGTGGTGAGAACAGTAAGCTGCTCCAAGATGACTTAGGAATTGAAAACAAGACACCAGTAGATATTCACCTTCCAGATATTAATGACCTAATGCATTCTTCTAGAAACAATTTTTTCCCGCAGATCTTACTGTCTTGGGCCCTTGCCAATGAGCAGTTTTATAACATCTATAAGAAAACTAAAATCACATGGTGGAAAACTTCATTTCCAAATCCCTCAGCTGCAGATTGGCTCCCTCCTGGGATTTACGGCCTGAAGTTCCAGTGTCTGCACAAATGATATCACTGCTAGGTCCCCTCTTGGCACAAAGGGCTAGTAATATTTTGAAAAGGATAGTAGGGGTTTTATAAACTGCAGTAGACAACAAAATGTTTACCCTCTTTCCTAGCCTAATAAGAAAGAGGGAAGGCTGACAAGTATGTGAAACCCAGCTATCTTTGAGAGCTTGTTTAGACGTTCTAGCAGGGAAGCAAAGCTACTTATATATTCTTGACCAAGGAAATGGTCTTCCATCTATCGGACGTGGTCATCCTCTTCAATTGAGCCTGCAACTTCAGGAGCAACACACACGAAGTGGTGACAAAGGCAATATCTACCTAGCCAGCCAGATTAGCCTGGTGATCAATGGGGAATCAGATGTCACAGCCAAATTCCCCTCACATCCCCCAGCTATGCTGAAAGTGAAGAAGGCAAGGAAAAGGGGAAAGTGTGGGATCAACTCTGTTCAGGAATTCTCTATGCATCTTAGGCAAATCTTCATAATTCTTTCAAGAAGATATATTTGTTCTTAAAATGAGAAACTTAGGCTCAGAGAACTTACGTTTCCACAAAATCTTACATCTAAGGAACAGAGTATGGATTTTGTTTATTTTGTTCTTTGGGGTTGTTTTGGTTTTTTGAGACAGGGTCTCGCTATGCAGCCCAAGTGGGACTTTAACTCTAGATCCTCCTGCCTCAGTCTCCCAAGTGCTGGGATTACAGGTGTGCACCACTATGACTGCCTATGGTAAAAATTTTAAAACCTTAGCTTTCCCCCACTATACAATAATGTCTATGCCAGGCCCCACCTGCTGGTTATAGGAACCTGGGCAAGTTCCTTCCTCTCTCTGACACTGGGGCATCCTCTCATCTGCAGGTAAAGGCAATGGATGCCCAGCACAATCCTGTACATACCAACAATGAGTCAGGCTCCCTAGAAAGGAAGGTATGAGTCACCAAACAGGGACAAGGGCCCTCATTATCTTAGCAGTTAGCTAAAAGCAAGGGGAATATAGGATGAGTAGAGAAAATTCCAACTATTACTTGGTAATCAGTTCCAGAAGCAAAGATTAGTCATCACCTGTTAGAACAGTGTGCCTCAAACTTTAATGTACAGCTGGGGATTTAGCTCAGTGGTACTGAGCCTGCCTTGAAAGTGCAAGGTCCTGAGTTTAATCCCAGGTACCAAAAAACCAAAAAAACCAAAACTTTAATGTATAGTCTCCTGGGACTTTTGAGTTCTGAGGGATGGCAGTCTTACATGTGACCTCACTGCTAAGGAGAAGAGATTAACAGAGATGAAGAATCTAAGGCTTAATAGTACCCATCTTTAATAAAGACAGTGAGGTAGAGAAAAATTCTAATAGTTTTCATCCTTCCTTCTTCCAAAAAGAATTTCAGTAAACTAGATGAGATTTTAAAAAGATTCAACAGGCCAGATCAACTAGAAAGGGAATATAGTGAAGAGCAAGAAAGGTAACAAGGGTCTAGCAGGCTACTGGAATTATAAAATGCAAAGAAAAAGGGAGGGGCTAGGGGTTTAGCTTCAGTGGTAGAGAACTTGCCTAGTATGTGCAGGGACCTGGGTTTGATTCCTAGCAGCACACTAAACAATGTTTCAACAGGGTCCAGGGATTTACCTCAGTGGCACCGCGCCTGCCCTGAAAGTGTGAGGTCCTGAGTTCGATCTGTGGTACCCCCCCAAAAAATGTTTCAACATATGGAAATAGGGTATTTGAGAAAGAGTAACACAGAAATTGATGAAAAACATCAATTTAAGTCAGGAATGCAAGAGGGACCACAGCACAGGTAAGAGAATTAATGTTATAGCTTGTATCTAGATCTCCTACCAAAGCCTCATACACTTATAGGTGGGGCTTTTTGGAGGTGGCTGGATGTAGGGTATGTGAGTATAGATTAAGAGTGTGTGATAACTGCATCAGTCCACTGATTGGTTTAGCATAGTTCTAGGTGTGGATAATGGGAAGGCCCACCTGGGTATGGCACCACCCAATAGGCTTGTAACCTGGATGGAATAAAAGGGAAGGCAGAAGGAAGGTTGCCATGCCATGAGCTGTTTCTCCCCTGCCATGCCGCCCTGCCTCAGAGCCAGCTATGGACTGAAACCTCTACAAACTATGAGCTAAAATAAACCTTTCTTCCTTTAACTTGGTGTTGGATATTTTGTCCTAGCAGTGAGGCAGTAACTAAGACAATTAATAAGGTGGAAATCTGTGGGCCATGATCAAGTCACAAACGAGCCGCTGCAGGCTCTTCACCAGTCTTGAACGACAAGTCAATAATGGAAATGACAGCAGAACCAGTAGGAGACAGACAAAATGTTCAGAGACACAGAAGAAAACCAGAAAAATAAGGTCAAAGAAGTTGAAGGAAAAGAGATGTACACAGAAGGGGAGAAAGATGATCCAATGCTGAAGAGAAGGAAGACAATGAGGACAAAGAAAGGGCCATTAACTTCTGACAGAGAAAGTCAACCCAGGAAAAATGAGGTAGAGTTCCCTGAGCTGAAAAGCCAGTAACTATGTAGATCACCTTTTAGAAACAGAGAAACTGACATTTCTGAATTAAAGTGCAAACAAAAAATGTTACTAGGAGGCCAGGTAGGATATCATTTTCTGTTTTTGAAACAAGGTCTTACTATATAGTCTAGACTGGGCTTGAACTCACTATGTAGCCTAGGTTGGCCTTGAATTTGACTCATTCCTCCTGCCTCAGCCTCCCAAGTGCTAGAATTACAGGGTGTATCACCACACATGGGGAAGACATCAGTGTTTTTGTTTTTTGAGACAGGGTCTCACTATGTAGTTTAAGCTGTCCTTGAACCTATCATGTATCCCAGGCTAGCCTAAAATTCAGTGATCCTGGGCCAGGGATTTAGCTCAGTGGCACCGCACCTGCCTCACAAGTGCAAGGTCCTAAATTCAATCCCCAGTACAAAAAAACAAAAAACAAGGGGCTGGGGATTTAGCTCAGTGGTGCCACTGCCTGCCTCACAAGTGCAAGGACCCAAGTTCGATCCCCAGTACCAAACAAAACAAAACAAAACAAAACCTCACAGCAATCTTTCTGACTCAGCCTCCCAAGTATTGGGATTACAGGTGTGTGGCACTATGTCCAACTTGGCATCAGTGTTTTTTTGACAAACAGAAGGTCAGCACTGGGAGGGCCTTTAAAGATCATCAAGGCTAGTGACTTTTATGTTTTGCACAAAATCTTTGAAATAGCAGAAAAAAGCATAGGGTCTCTGCTGAAGTGGCAGTAAGACTACCAGGTCTCTGAAAAACACAGTAAAAATCTAATGATAGGATGTAGCTCAGTGGCACCACGTCTGCCTGACAAGCGCAAGGTCCTGAATTTGATCCCTGGTACCAGGGGGAGAGATCTAATGACAGGGCTGGGGATGTAATTCATTGGTACAGCGCCTGGCTAGCTAGCATACCTGAAGCACTGGGTTCAATTCCCACAGCCTCAAAAGTAAGTAATAAAGCCTAATAATACAGAGTACAAACTTTTGTTCACTTAGAGAAAATGGATGTGTGGAGATGTATAGATTCTTCCAGTCATGGAAAGAACCCATAAGCACATCAGGGGTGGACTCTACATTTAGTGATGCTGGGCAAAGCATTTTCCCTTTCTGGGGCTCAGTTTCTCCATCTACAAAGGAAAGATGACAGGCAAGATGGCCTTTTTGGTGTCTGATAGGGCTGACATTCTGTATAACCCAAAAATTCCATGTAAATGTAGCTTACATTCTTCCCAAGGTTAAGTACGCACACCTCGTTGCCAACTTATATGTCCCTCTATGCAATCCTAAGAAGTCACCCAGTTATCAAGCTGGGGAGGTTCAAGGACTTCCTAAAAGTTGCTCCACAAATCATCAAAAGGGTGCACTAGGTCTGACGCCAGGGACAGTAGAGTCTTATGTTTTTTATCTCACCCTGCACTGTTCCATTTAGTCAGACAAAGCTCAAAAAGATTGCCAATGCCACTTTGGTTTGCTAAAAAAAAAAAAAAAGATCAAGAATAATAAGTGTTGGCTTTCTAAACTACAAGCCACCTTATTCTGTAGTTTTCTCCCATAACCATAGTAATTTGTTACCTTTGACTTTGTGCCAGGATGTGCTGACACCAGGCCACTAGTTTGTATTCTAGAGACAGAGGCAATCACTTTTGGTTTTGGCAAGATTGCAGACAGAGTACCAGAACAGAATTAAGGCAGAAAACACAGGAGGCAGGCACACCAGGGGAGAATGAGCTGGAAAGAGTCAGCTGGAGTTAGGCTTAAAGCATTTATGGCTCAAAGATGCAGGAAGTAACCAGGAGACTGGCCAGGAAGGTTGTCAGCACAGTGGTTATGGCAAGCAGATTCACACCTTCCCATTTTACCTATAAACACTGGATAAAAAAGCAATTCTTGGGCCAGGGATTTAGCTCAGCGGCATAGCACCTGCCTGGCAAGCACAAGGTCCTGAGTTCAATCCTCAGTACCAACAAACAAACAAACAAACACCTTCCTATTTAACATTTCACTGAATTATCACAATAGTACCATGAAAAATCCTAGGTCAGGGCCAGGGATTTAGCTCAGCGGCATAGCACCTGCCTGGCAAGCACAAGGTCCTGAGTTCAATCCTCAGTACCAACAAACAAACAAACAAACACCTTCCTATTTAACATTTCACTGAATTATCACAATAGTACCATGAAAAATCCTAGGTCAGGGCCAGGGATTTAGCTCAGTGGTTCTGCTGCCTGCCTCGCAAATGCAAGGTCCCGAGTTCGATCCCCAGCACCAAAAAAAAAAAAAAAACCCACAAAAAACCCTGGGTCAGTGGCATCATCACTATTACAGAGATAAAAAACTATGGCTTGGGCCGGGGATTTAGCTCAGTGGTTCCACCGCCTGCCTCGAAAGCTAAGGACCTGAGTCTGATCCCTGGTACTAAACAAACAAAAAAACCTATGGCTTAAGTAAGATGGTTTGGCCAAAATACTATAGCCAATAAAATGGCAGTTACTAGTTGACTTGGGAATGAAATCCAGTCTTCTGATCCCAAATGTTCACTCCATGCTTCCTGGGTCATCGCAGATTAAACAGCTGAGGGTAGAAAGGAGAAATTCAGCATGCTGTCATGCCATGGTCACCCTGCGAGGAGGACCTCTTTATCTCTGGCTCTAAATTATACTGAATGGTGAATGGTTACCATTGAGCTCTAAGATCAAATCCCAATACACAGTGAGTAACAAGAAAACACAGATTTTGGGCTAGAGTGCATCTTCATTCATTAGTTCAACTGAATAAAGGGAACAAAGTCTATAATCAGCACAACTCACAGCTGTATACACCTAAGCCTAGTAATGGGACCAGCTCAAAGAAGTTTCTTAACCTCAGCATCATGGTTACTTTAAGTCAGACCATTCTTTGTTGTGGGAGAAGGTACTATCATCTGTATTTTAACATGTTAGTGGCATCCCTGGTTTCCACAACTAGATGGCAGAAGTACCCTCATCAACAGTTGTAAAAACCAAAAGTGTCTCTGTTTAGAACACACTGTCAGAGCCAAATGAAGCTCAGACCCAATGCCAAGGTGGGAGAGATACCTAAGGGCTAGGATGGTCAAAGGGGGTGAGAAGGTCATGTTTTGGACAGCTGAAAGGGAAGAAATGACATTCTAGGTGAGAACATGTGGGTTGAGAAAGAAAGAAAAGTACACAGCGCAACTAAGAAACACCAAGAAGAGTGTAGCTGAGAGAGAAAACAAGCTGTAGAAGCTGGGTCAGAACACAGGGCACCTGAACAGCACTTTCTGTGTAACCAGTGATGGTTTCTGAGAACAACACAGAAGCTTAACTTGTTATTTAACACTTGGTCATCTTGTGTAGAAGTTATTTTTGCTATACTTAGAAATGGAGAGCTTTGAGGAATATCAATGTCTGGTCCCAACCCTACAGTTCCTATTTATTTATTTATTTATTTATT
>NW_004624842.1:2712909-2773499 GCF_000247695.1 Heterocephalus glaber | reverse complement strand
TTCTGCATCTTCTAATCTGTTCCACTGGTCCTCAGGTCTGTTTCTTTGCCAGTACCATGCTGTTTTGATCACAGTAGCTTTGTAGTATAGTTGCAGGTTGGGGATTGTGATACCTCCTGCCATGTCTCTGTTAAAATCAGAGGACATCTTTCTTTTTTTCTCTTTTTTGGTACCGGGGATCAAACTCAGGTCCTTGCGCTTGTGCAGCAGGGGGTGAAACCACTAAGCTAAATCCCCGTTGGCCCAATACTCTTTTTTTTTTTTTTTGGTACCGGGGATCGAACTCGGGTCCTTGTGCTTGCGCAGCAGGTGATGAAACCACTGAGCTAAATCCCTGGCCCTGGCCCAATACTCTTAATAGCTAAATTTATTGAGTACTCACACCATGCCAGGTACAATGATAAGCAATTTATCCATTCCTTATTTCATTTTTTTTCCCAACACACTTATAAACTAGGTACTTTAATTTTCTTCATTTTACAGGTGAAGAATCTGAGGCTTGCAGAGTTTTGTAATGTGCCAAAAGTCACACAGCTAGTGAGTAGCAGAGCAAAGATATAAACCTGAGTAGTCTGTATCCAGAGTATGGATGGGCCTCTGTTAACAACTTTTCCCAGGGCCGGCGATTCAGCTCAGTGGTTCAGGTGCCTGCCTCGAAAGCACAAGGACCTGAGTTTGATCCCGGTACCAAAAAAAAAACTTTCCCCATTTGATGCCAGCCATTTTGAGAAAGGATTTTGCTAAGTTGCCTGGGCTAAACTTGAACTTGTGACACATGTGCCTCAGCATCCCAGGGTGCACTGCTATGCCTTCATATTATGGATTAATTTCACATGAATAAGTAAGAGAACAACTAGTGGCAAAATTGTAGGTAAGATAAGTTCAACAGAATTAGTCCTGTAATTAAAGAAAAAAATCTTTCCATTTCACAAAGGAAGTCCTGAAACCCGATAAATACTTAACACTCAATCTAGGTAGTTTTTGTGTGCTTTTCCAGGCAGTCTCTT
The DNA here is from genome assembly GCF_000247695.1 of Heterocephalus glaber. The sequence continues at coordinate 2,772,492 of NW_004624842.1, read as the reverse complement.
TTTTTTTTTTGGTACCAGGGATCGAACTCAGGACCTTGTGCTTTCGAGGCAGGCACGATGCCACTGAGCTAAATCCCTGGTCTTGGGGAGTCTCTTAAAAAGGGAACAGATAAGGCCAGGGATTTAGCTCAGTGGTTCCACTGCCTGCCTCGCAAGTGCAAGGACCTGAGTTCAATCACTGATAGTGCCCCCCCAAAAAAGGAACAGATGACTTGACATCCTATTCTGCATTAAACCCAAAATATTATCAATCTTTAGACTTCAGAGGCTTTCCTGCTGCACACTTTTCTTTCATCATGCCTATCCAAGCTTGTCAACCCACTCCCTCTGCCACCACAATCTCCCATGTGGCCTTTTTCTTCCCACCATCCTAACTTCTTGTCTGAATTGCTCATTCACTCATCATTTACCAAGTGCCTATTACCAGGCAAGCAGAGAGCTAGACTTGGTCCTGCTCTTAGGAAGCTCACAGGACACTAACTAGAGCTGTTATTTATTATACCAATCTTCATTACCAGACTGCAAGCTTTAGCAAAGGCTTTGTATTTCCAGAAGCTAGCAGCATGTGGCATGTAGCAGACAGAAAGTTTGTTGTATGACTAGATTAACACATTATTTTAAATCTACAAATATTTTAGTATGTATCTTCAAAAATATTTTTTTAGTATGTATCTTTTCTTTTGTAAAATACAAAAGCAATATGTATACAATGCAAAAATAATACAGAAATGTATAAAGTAAAAAGTGAATTCCCCATGCCAGGTGTGGTGGTGCAAACATGTAAACCCAACACTTGAGACTGGGGCAGAAGGATCTTTGAGTCTAAGGCCAGCCTGGGCTATACAGTGAGTTCAACAAGGACAGCCTATATTACAGAGCAAGAACTTGTCTCAAAAACAACAAGGGCCGAGGATTTAGCTCAGTGGTTTCGCCGCCTGCTGCGCAAGCGCAAGGACCCAAGTTCGATCCCTAGTACCAAAAAAAACAACAACAACAACAAAAAGTGAAGTCCCCAACACAACTAAGTCCCATTTTCAGAAGTGACTACAATTGTTTGGTGTGTATTTCCCAAAACTCTTTCATGTTATTTATAACATACATGCATACATTTTGCAAATAGTTTGACAGTTTCTCTCTAGCTTTTCAACTTCTAATCCAATGAATTTCAAAGGGTAGTCCTTGGACTAGTAGCATCAGCATCATCTGGTAACTTGTGAGAACTGGAAATCCTCAGGGCCCACTCCAGGCCTCCTGAATCAGAAACCCTGAAGATGGGAAACAGCAATGTAGGGGCTAACAAGCTGTCCAAGGAAATGATGTATTCTCAAGGTTGAGAACCACAGCTCTAACATAGCCAAGCCATTTTTAAACTGTTCCTAAACATGGAAGGCTTTGTTTTCCTGTCTCATTTTTATCAATCCTACTTCAAAATGTTTCCCTCATCCTTTTGATTAATTCTGACTTAATCTGTCAAACCCTTTACAAAGTCCTAATTCTTCCCCAAAGTGGTCTCTCACATTTCAAACTGATCCCTGCTAGACCTTTCTCTCTCACGACATACCTACTTCCTCTACCAGACAATTTAACAAAGTTATTTACCATCTTCAATGTTACAGAACAATTCTTTATTCTTCTTCAGAAAACCTTAAATTGCCTGAAGATGTGAATCATACATTTTTATCTCTTTTCCCACCCACGATCTAAGGACATAAATAAAATTTTGATGGAGTTGCTGATTAATGATGTCAAAAATAAATTCACTGAGAAGAACTACTGGTAAATCTTTTTTTTTTTTTTTCCTCCCTGTAGTGCTGGGGATCAAACTCAGGACCTGGTATGTGCTAGGCTGGTATTCTACACTCCCCAGCCCTGGTTAATTTTCAATGGATAGAAAATCTGGTATTTCAAGCTGTAGCCCAAGGCTTTGTTTTGTGGTACTGGAGATTGAAGCCAGGGCCTTCACAGTGAGCTACATCCCCAGCTCTTCTTCATTTTTTAAATTTTGAGACAGGCTTTAAGTTGCCCAGACTGGGCTTGAACATGTGATTCTCCTGCCTCATCCTCCCAGAGTATAGCCCCAGTTCTATGACCTTGGACAAAGTTCACTTTCCAAGATGATGTCTACAAAAGAGAAGGTTAGACTCAATGTCTCAGTCCTTATTTTCAACTTGAATTATATGATTTCTGTGAATGTCCCGTGTTGGAATATCTTAATCCATTATACTTATATTACCTTGCTTATAATACCAATATGACAATTTTTAGTCTTGAGTTAGTTACATACAGTGTTTCCCAATTAGCTAGTAAACTCAACAGGAACCACATTTTATTTCAACATACCCTGCACCATGCCTTACATATAACAGTGCAATATATTTACAGAAAATTATTTGGAAAAATTCTTTACAAAGTTTCATTTATATAGAGAACCTATGCATTTGTCTGCTGCCTCCCAAAGGGCCTTTCTGAATATTTATTATAAATACCAAGTAGTAAGAAAATGTGGTATTTACATACCACAGAGTACTACTCTGTCATAAAGAAAGATTGAGTCATCTGTAGGAAAATGGATGCACCTTAAGACCATAATAGTAAGTGAAATAAATCAGACACAAGCTTAAATATCACATCCTTTCTGTTAAATGAAAAACCTAGAGTAGAAATAAAGAGCAAAGTAAAAGATAATAGGAAGCAGGGAGACAGATCCTTCTCAAAGAGGAAAGGGATCAAGAGATGAAGAAAGGGGGAGGGAGGGAAAGAATAGAGGTTTAAAAAAAGGAAGTGAAATGTGTTATGTACAGGTACTAACTCCACACAAGTAATGTGAACATTCTGTACTGCAAACACATACCAAAAAAAAAAGAAAATAAAGGGAAGGTGATCAAGATCAAGAGATGGGTAGAGGGAGGGAAGGGAAAGGTGATGACAAAAGGAATTAAGATGTGTTATGTACATGTACCAACTTCTCATAAGGAATGGAAACATTATGTACTACACACATGCACTAATAAACTAAAAAAAATTTAAATACCATGTATTGATAGACCATAAACATTGTCACTACTCTTTTATCACTGGGGCAGAACAAGGCAAGCCTTGCCTAGCTGCATCCAGATTTACTCCCAGTCTTCATCATGGACAGTCAGCCACATAAGGCAAAAGAATGTAGAATTCAATCTCATGTGCACTGAGGGATAGACTAAAAGGCCATAAACCTCAGGCTACTCTGTAGGAACATACAAAACAACAACAACAACAAAACAAACAAACAAACAAACAAAAAAACCACTACCCTGTAGAGTTAAGCAACATAGACCAACTCCACTGCTGTGGATAGACAGGCTCCTTGATGTAAGATCCTTCTCTACAAATTTTCAGGAACAGCAGGGTGGACCGAACCATTTGTGTGGTAGGTGATGATCAAAAGTTATACAACAAAGGGATACTAAAGAGAAACTAAAGGGCAAGAGGAAGAACAGAAGGGCAGCAAGAGAACACTGCCATTTCAGTAATGAAAAGGAGGAGTGGAAATTCACTGAGCAAGGGTCCGCTGCGAGCCAAGAATTTGGGGCTGCAAGACAGTCCCTGACCTCCAGGGGCTAGTAGCCGTAGCGGGTAGGATGGAGACCTCTAACCTGTTCTGTTATGTGTTAAATTGTAACTGGGAAAATCCAGCAGGGAAAGTGTCACAAAGAAGGAGAGCTTCTGAAGTGTGGAGGAGGATTTGCCAAGGGAGAAAAAGGCAGTTTGAACTAGTTATACTGGGTGAGAAACATTTACATATTTTTATAGCTGTTCATTTGGGACTTCAAATCAAAGGAGACTGAAGATCCAGCAGCACTGTGTCAATGCCTTCTTTTTATTTTATCTTAATTACTAAAATGTTCAAGTCTAGCGTTGGAGAAGAGCCAGAATGTCCCAAAATGAGGTAAGTCCTCGCCAAATCTGCTCTGTCACCTTCAAGTCCAGCCAGCCCTGCTACTCTGGTCCTGCTCTCCTGACAGCTAGGAAAGGAAGTCTAATTATATGCTGAGAGGTCAGGATTGGAGGGAAATCTGGATTAAAACAGGCAAGGCTTACCCTATTCTGTCAATAACCCACCATGCAGAGAGCTTCCCTGCCTCCTAAACCATGAGGCTCTTAGTCTACCCGGGAAGCGGGGGGCAACTGTACAGGAAAAGGCTTTGTGCAAAGGAAAGGGAAGGGAATGAATTGATAATCATTCAAGTAGCAAGTGAGATGATCTTAATAAAATGCTTAGCAAAGATTGCTGACACACAGCAAGCGAACGCTGGAGGAACGTCAGCTTTTATTAAAATCACTACTATTATTATGGTTAACATCTCAATTGCACTCCGATAAAAAGCTATTCTTCTTGCAGTCCACTTTTATGACGTTTACGAGCAAAGCCAGAGATGGTAAGTGAATTTCCAAAAATTTGTAACGGAACAAAATCAAATTCCAACTGCACTGGTCCGATTCCACAGACCGCCGTGCCACTTATCAGCCCCGTGACCTTGGAAGAGGCACTTCACCTCTCCATGTCTCAGCTTCCTCAGCTATAAAACGTGGCTCTCCCCGCAGGGTGGTCGTGGGGCCCCAAGACAGTGCGCTCTGCTGCTTCAGGGCCGAACGCGCGCAAACCGAGCGCAGGCCCCTCTTCCAAGCCCCTGGGCTCTGGGGCCGCGGGTATAGATGCATGCGCAGCCCGAGGACCCGGCAGCTCTGCTGCCTGCAGAGCTGGAGTAGGAAAAGGCGTGATGCGTGCTGGGGGTCCCTACAACAGAGCGAGTGGGGAGAAAGGAGGCTTGACCCCTGCCTCCCGCGCGCTGTGGCCAGCCGGCTGGAGCCGAAAGGACCCGAGACGGCCGAGCGGGGCGGAGGGCGCCGCGGACCCAGAGAAGGCTGGCAGAGTGAACCCCGGGGCCCGCAGAGCGCAGAAGAACAAGAGGCAGGGCAGGGAGGAGCGACGCCCCCGCATGCGACGCCAAGCGCTCGGGAGCTGAAGCGCTCACTCACCTGAAGCGCGGGCGCCAGCCGTCAGTGCAGGAGCAGCAGCCGCGAAAGGACCAGCGGAAGCTCTGCGGCCGAGCAGGCGCGCTGAGGACACAAGGGGCCGCGCGGGCGCGCTGAGCCCGCCCGCCTCGGGAACTACTAAAATGGCGGCAGAGCGGGCGGGGCCAGCAGCGCCATGTTAGTTAGGTGTAGTTTTCCTTGCTGCAGCGAGTCCTCGGAGCTCAGATTCAGGGCTGCCAGGAGGGAGGGGCGTTGAGTGCGGCGTCCGCACAGCCTCCTCCCTTCTCCTTGAGTCACTTATTAGGAATCCCCGAAGAAACTCCGTTGCAGTATCAAGCATCCAGTGAACATCTGAAGCCTTACGCAAGGTCAGATGGCACCTAGCAGTTCTTGGCACGAAGAGGCTTAGTAAAATGTTGATGAGCACAGTAATTTCAGAACTAGAATTCAAGACTCGGTTCCTAATTCCTAGTCTTTTTTTTTTTTCTTTTGAGACCGAATCTCGGTTTGATGCGGAGGCTGGTCTAAACGATCCTCACTCCTAGTCCTTTATACTGTATCACCTCCATCTCCCATGGCTCGGTAACTACCAGCGACAGTATTTGCTTTTGTGAGTGCAACATAAGTGGATCTCTTCGCTTATCATTGCACACAGTAAGCTTAATAACCCAACAGTTCAACTCCAAAATATGCAGGACGTAATCTCTTCCCCGGAAGAGCTTATTAATCTATTGTCTCTTTAATATTGTCTCTTTAATCACTGGCTAAAGGTTATTCTCAACTAAATTAGGTCAAATGGAGCAAATAAATCCAAACAAACATCTCCAAAGGCAGCAATAATTTGTTGTTATTCGGGCACAATTCCCGAGCCAAATCTGAGTAGATAAAAAACTAATAGTGAGCACAGCCTTGTATTATGATTTATATTTATTTTAACATTTACTGAATGTTCTAGCTTACCCTCTATTATCTATGAAATATTCGTTAAATGATTAAGCCTCCTTGTGCCTGAATTGCTCATCTATACTGACAAAATAGAAACTATCTCATAAAGTTTTTTTTTATTTCTTGGAGACATATAGTTGGAAGTTGGGCATGTTCAAGGTGGTAGGCCATAGACTGAGACTGGCCTTTAGCTATGTAGCCCAGACTGGCCTCGAACTCATGGCAATTCTCCTGCCTCAGCCTCCCAAATGGTGGGATTACAGGTGTGTGCCACTACCACTGGCTATCTCAAAATTCTGATAAGGCTCTAACAATATTTACAGCTCAATAAATATTACTTTATGTTCTATCCTGTTCAGCTGAAGACACCAAACATACTTCCCATCCTTAAGTTTCAATACTCATAAACAAAAAGTGCAATACAATGTAATAATTGGGTGAAGTTATAACTTTTGAAGAGAGGTGATGGATCCTTATGATTTTATGATGAGAAAATTGAGGATGAGATGCAGATCCACTCCAAATTTTCCATCATACTTGTTTTTTTGGGTACTGGGGATCGAACTCAGGTCCTTGCGCTTGAGCAGCAGGCGGCAAAACCACTGAGATAAATCCCCGGCACTTATCATACTATTCTTCTGAAACAGTAGGACCGGAGATGTAGCTCAGTGGTTCTGCACCTGCCTGGCAAGCACAAGGTCCCGAGTGCGATCCCCCCCATACCCAATAAATGAATGAATGAATGAATGAAACAAACAATAGGGAATTAACACCATTCTTTTAATTCTTTATATATATTTTAAAACAGGGCTTGTTATATAGCCCAGGCTGGCCTTGTACTCAAGATCTTCCTGCCTCCGCCTCTTACTTTCTCATTGCTGAGACAAAATACCCAAAACCCACAACTTAAAGGAGGAAGTTTATTTTGGCTCAGTTTGTAGAGATTTTAGTCAGTAGTCTCCACTGGCTCCAAAGCAAGGCAGCAGAGGGACATGGCAGGGGAGAAAGAGCTCAGGGGATGGCAGAAAGGTAGCAGCAGCCATCAAGGGAGGAAGGATACCATGCCAGGTCACAACCATAGTGACTCACCTCTTCAGCTCCTAATATCACACCCAGCCATAAACCCATTAGTGAACTAATCCAGTATTATACACCCATGATCCAGTCACCTCCCAAAAGCCCTGATTATGAATACATGAGACTTTAGGGCAACATCTAGATATAAACCATAACAACCTCCCAAGTGCTGGGATCATATGCCATGTACCACCACTCCGAGCTTCATCTGGTTCTTAAATGTTAGGTTTTAATTTTTTTTTTGCCACCTTGGGCATCATAGGATAGGGCTCACACATGCTAAGTAAGCACTCTGCCACTGAGCTATATCCCTGGCCCCTAAATGTTGGCTTTTCTTAATAGTGAAGTTTCCATTCTTGTTCTACTTGGACAGTATCATCCATTCTAGTTGTCAATAGTTAGATGTAACATACATCTGTACTATTTATTTTACTTAAGAGTATCGCCTCAATGTGCATCCATTTAGCCATAAATGTCTCTAATTTTTCATTCTTTATGGCTGAGTAGTACTCCATTTTATTTTTTAAAAACCCCACATTTTACCAAATAGTTTCTGTGGTGTGAAAAACTGAAAGTGTAAACAAGGATCAAAAGGCATAATAGATGTGAAATAGGAAGAAAAGGTCCAAAGGGGAACGGGAAGTGGGAGGAGTTGGGGAAAGGAAAGAAGGGAATGGAATTAATATGAGAAAAGGAAAAGATGAAAACAAAGTCTTTGTAAATAGGGAGGGGTGGAGGGGTTGAAGAGAGGACAAGGGAATGGGGAAAAAATAAGAACCAAGATATATCATGTAAAGGTACAAATTCCCAATGATGAATGTTATCATATTGTACACCTAAAATGTACCAATGAAATTAATTTAAAAGAACTGTTAGACATAACAAATTTTATCTTTAGTTTAAATTTTTCACCCACTTCACCACTCCTGTATCAGACAGTCTAGGTGAGTTCTCCATTTGGTGTCCCAAATTGAACTACTAGCTTCCTCATCTCATTAACTGTTTAAACTTTTATCCTCAGCAGCAAATTAGTACCACTGTTCTAAACTTGTACTGTTTAATCAAATCCTTATAGTATCTCTGTAATATAGATTTTATCACCTTTCAACTTTATAGATAAAAAGGTTAAATAACTTTCTCAGTCACAATTAGGAAGTAGGAAAGTTGGTTTTGTTTTTTGTTTTTGGTACCAGGGATCAAACCCAAGACCTTGGGCTTGCAAGGCAAGCATCGGCACCACTGAGCTAAATCCTGGCCTTAAGTTGGATTTTTAACACACAGGTCACATACCTATGTTCCAGACTCCATGAGCAACACAGGTAGTTGCACCCCTCACACACTGTCAACTGTTAGCACCTAGTAGTCTCACCTCTACTACTGCAGTAGCCTAAGTTACACCTTGCTTGCTTCTATTATCCACACAGCAACTACAGTGACTTTTTCAATAGTCCTGTGGGTGGGCTTATAGCTCAGTGATAGAACATTCAGCTTGCCTAATGTGTGCAAGGCTCAGAATTTAGTCCACAGCACCACAAAAAAATAGTAAAGTTCTGATCTTTTTCTTACTGAAGCAAAACATTTATTGGTACATTTTAGATATACATAATGATAACATTCATCATAGGGAATTTGTATCTGTACATGATATATCTTGCTTTTTTCCCATTCCTCTCGCCTCCCTTTGACCCCTCCTCCCTTATCTACAAAAGCTTTCTTTCCATTTTTTCCTTCCATCCTTTTTTTCTTGTCCTTTCTTTCCTTTCTCCCTCCCCCTCCTTTGTTCCTGTTCTCATTTTTTTTTGGTACCAGGGATCGAACTCTGGATCTTGCGCTTTTGAGGCAGGTACAGCACCACTGAGCTAAATCCCCAACCTCCTCTTCTCATTTGAACATTTTCTTCCCATTTCCCAGTATCTATTACACATTTTGGTCCTTATTTGCATTTTCAGTTTCTCATACCAGAGAATCAATGTGCTAGTGAAACATGTATGTCTGATTTATCTCACCTAAGAGTATGGTCCCAAGGTGCATCCATCTGGCCAGAAATGTCTCGAGCCCATCCTTCTTTATGGCAGAGTAGTACTCTAGCATATAAAAAACAACAACAACCCCACATCCTCTCCATCCATTCATCAACCGACAGGCACCTGGGCCACTCCCAAGACCCAGCCACCACAAACACAGGCATGCATATATCACTATGGCATGAAGCTCCCAACTCCCCTTGGAATATACCAAGAAGGAAAACAGGTGGGACAAACGAAACCTCCAGCCCCAGTCCTGTGAGGAATCTGCACATTGACCCCCACGGTGGCCACACCAGTCCAACACCCCCACCAATAGTGCAGAAGGGCTCCCCCTTCCCCACAGCCCCATCAGCATCCATTACCAGTTGACCTCCTGATAACAGCTACTCCCTCTGGACCGAGAGGGAACCCCAGCACTACTCCAGTCCGCTTCTCTCAATTGACCAGTGACACTGAACATTCTCTCATACATTTATTAGCCAAGGACTTTATGAACAGAACCTCACTTGCCCAAGATATAACACCAGGAATTGACAAATGGATTATATCACATTAAAAGAGCCTCTGCACAGCAAAAGAAATAACCAACAGAGGGAAGAGACAACCCACAAAATGGGATAAAAATTTTGCCAGCTATTCCTTAGACAGAGAACAATATCTAGAATTGAACTCAATAATCAGACTCTCCAAAATAAAAGATCATATTAAAAAATGGGCAATTGAAATGAACAAGACACTTCTTTGAAGGAGTTCAAATCACAAGTACAGGAAAAAAGTCTCTAGCATCCTCGGCCATTAGAGAAATGCAAACCAAAACATTGAGATTCCATCCCACTGCAGAAAGAATGGCTATCAACCAGAAACCAAGCAACAAAGCATAATTTAAACAGCAAAATAAAAGACAATAGGATAGTAGGTAGACCTTTTGCAGATGGGAAGGGAATCAAGTGGTGGAGGGAGAGGGGAGGTATGAGTAAGAGGAAATAAAAAAGGACTAACATGTGCTATGTATATGAACTAACTCTCCACCAAAAATGTATTCATTATGTATCACAAACAGGCACCAATAAAAACATTAAAAGCTGGCCCAAAAAAGCATGCATGCCAAGAAAGATGTAGATGCTGCCTGGAAACCTGCACAGGGCCACTTCTGCAATTTTCTATGTATCAAGCAGTTACAGAGCCAACCCTAAGTGGAAAGAGAGACTGTACTTTTTAAAAGTATGAATGTCAGAGAATTTAGAGGTCATATTTTAAATGTGCCATAGTCTGTAGCTAACCACAAATTCTTTATATTCCTCCTTCATGGAAAATGCAAATTCTTAAAATAGTATTCTTTCATCTGATGCCATCAGGTTCAGGCTTGAAGCCCAGGAAATTGTCTTGTTATTTCCCATCTATGAATGAGGTATCTTGAGTTTGTTCCTTAAAGAATTTTAGTGTGATATTGATCTGAAGACCACAGACTCCCATTTTGACTTGAGCTGACCTGGGGAGATTTCTGTTCCTGCTGTGCAGTGTTGCCTTGCTTGACCCCTTCAGTTGATTTCAGATCAGGTTCATTGAACCTCAACAAAAACAAGACTTGGCCAGATCTGATAGTGCAAAGCTGATCCTTTTTTTTTTTTTTTTGAGACAAGGTCTTTGTAGCCCAGGCTGGCCTCTTAACTCAATAATCCTCCTGACTCAGCCTCCCATGTACTAGGATTACAGGCATGTACCACCATGCCTGGCTTGCTCTCTTAAACCTTCTAATTACTTTGTTTCCTTGTCTCAAACCACTCTTCACTGATGCTTAGCATTTCTGCTTCATTTTTCAGTGTTCTAGAAAGCTCCACCCTCCCTCAAGCCTTTGAAAATGCTGCTTTTGCCTGAAATACTTGTTCAATTTCTTTATTCTTCCCAAGTCAGTATTACCATCACTTGTGCAGACAAGGTTTCTAGTTGTGTTTGTGTCCTCAGTAGACTGTAAGCATTATGTGGGAGATCCTGTGCCTTTATTCATTGCACTCTCCTCAGTTCCCGGAACTGTGCCTGGCAGACAGTAGGGACTCAGTAAGATCTGAATGGATAAAATTTAATGTAAGGAGGTACCACCTCTCACCAACAGGTGCTTGGGCCAAGGTTAAATACTTAAGATTTTGACTGGTTGTTTAACCCATTTCCCAAAAAGTGCAGCTCAGGGCTGGGGATTTAGCTCAGTGGTTCCGCCGTTGGCCTCACAAGCGCAAGGTCCTGAGTTTGATCCCCGGTACCAAAAAAAAAAGTGCAGCTCATTGCCAGTGTTCATTTAACTTTACATAAATCTGCTCTTTGATGAATCCAAAGTTTTCTAGGATTTGACATTTTCAGTGATTGAAAATTACTCTATTTTGTGAATGTAAATACCATCATAACAGAATACTATAAATAGAATGATCTTTTGTTTCTAAAAAGTAGCAATATACTAGAATAATGGGAAAATAAAAGCGAGTTAATTCATGGCAAACCTTGGAGTTAAGATTAGGAATATAACTCACAAGTTATCTTGGGATAAATGCAACCAGCAAATATTTGCAGGGCAAACAGGAAATTAAATAAAACAAGTTTTATCCCATTAATAGGATGAGAATATAGAAAACATTAAAAATTAGTTGGTGTTATATTGGTAATAGGGACCTTGCACTTGCGAGGCAGGCGACAGAACCACTGAGCTAAATTCCTGGCCCAGTGAGGCCTATCTTTACACTACTGTTTATCTCAGCAAAGAATTTTATTTTCTAAACCCTCCTTGCCTTTAAATGTTTTTAGGGGCTGAGTGGCAGTGCATTGTTAGCATGTATGAAGTCCCTGTGTTCAACTCTCAGCACTGCAAAAAGAAGTTTATACACTCAAAATACAAACACAGGGAAAATCTTAACTATATGTAATTTTATAATTCAGATTATTAACAATAAAAAGAACAATTAGGGGCCTGGAGGTAACAGCTCAGTAACAAAGCACTTAACTAGCATGTGCAAAGCTGGGTTCAACCCCTAGCACCACCAAAAATAAAAATAAAAACAAACAAAAATAAAAATTAGTACTTAGCCCCTTTTTGCCATGAATTCAGAATTTAGGGTGTCAGCTCAAAATTCAAAAGCTGAAGTACACTGCAGACATCAAGGCAAACATGAGTAGTATTTTCTTCAAATTGGGCATTCTGTGAAATGATATATATATCCCAGTGATGCCAACAATGCTCAGCATTCTTCTCTCTAAAATCACCATCACAGCCACACTAGAAAATCAGTCTAATTCCTATTTGACCAGAACCCAGTTGGCTCCTAAAAAATGTTTCATTAAACTTGGTCCTAAATGACTTTGGGTTGTTTCAAAACCTGAAAAATATCTTCACAAGATAAGATATCTGACCATGAAGGACATTTAAAAAGAATGGGCCGCTGCTTCTGAAGGCCATTTCACAAGGAAATTTCAAGCATTTTGTACATTCCTGGGCAAAGTGTCTCTGCAGTGTCCTTTTGTATGCATAAATTCCATCACTCAAAAAAGATGAAGTGCTCTACAATCAGGCAGTTATCTTTAAAACCAAAGGACAGGACTCCCCAGCTCAGACTGCCATGCAGTCGTCACATCCTGAGGAAGTCTTCCCAGTTTTATCTTCTGAGTATCTTGTGTTGGAAAAGCTGGGTAAGGTCACTGGTAAGATCCAGAGCAGTAAGTGGTAGGTGGGTTCTGTAAATGAAGTCTGAGCAGTTTTCGAGCAGGTGAAGTATCTAATTGTTGCATGCTTCTTTTCTCTGCAGAGGAAAGGAGCCAAAAAATGAATTTCAATTGAATTCACATAAAATATATTGAAAACAATGTGTGGGCACTGTGCCAGGTAGTGAAAGGCATTATAATGACAAATTAAATCTCTGTCCTCCAGGAGATGACAGTCTGAGAGGAAAGCCAGCTGCTGTAGTACAGTGCAGTAAGAAAATGAAGGTGTGTGTAGCAAGTAATTTAGGGAGGAGGTCAGGAAAGGCTACAAAGGAGTTATGTCAGTGTTACTTTGTGGATTCTTGAAACTTTAAGACATTAAAAACAGGGGACTTTTGGTTTTTTTCCTTGGAGACAGGATCTTGCTATGTACTCCATGCCATCCTTTAATTTGTGTAGATCCTCTCCTGCCTTAGCCTCTTGAATGCTGGGATTACAGGTTTATGCCATGCCCTGCTGCAATGGGTTTTTTTGTTGTTTTTTGAGACAGGGTCTCGCTTTGTAGGTCACGCTGGCCCTGAACTCACTATGTAGCCCAGGCTGCCTTGAAATCACGGTGATCCTCCTGCTTCAGCCTCCCAAGTGCTGGGATTACAGACATGTGCCACCACACTCAGCTATAGAGGGTATTTTTGAAGTCTTGGATTTGCTAAAACAGAGTTCATGGGGTTTTAATTCTCACTCTAACTGTGCTTTTGGAATTTATGTCTAGAAATTTCCCATCAACATACTCTTTGGGGAGAGAAACACAAATAATCTGCTATAGGTCTTACCCTCTGGATGATATGCTACCCAAAGGCTATCAGAAATAAAACAGCCCAAACTCTGGTCTCAAGAGACACACTTACCAAGCTGTACTGACACCTTCTGGAGGCACTGGGTACTTTCATCCATAAAGGTGTGCAGCTGCTTCATTGATCCTTGCAGCTCATCTATCTGCAGTCAAAAGACAGCCTTGAGGGGCCAGGGATTTAGCTTAATGGTTCCTGGCGCCTGCCTTGCAAGCGCAAGGTCCTGAGTTCAATCCCCCGTACCAAAAAAAAAAAAGACAGCCTTGAGTTTCAGCTTCCCTGAAGTTCCCTATATCCTTCAGGCAGGCTCCTTCCCAATGTCAGAGTGAAACAATGGGCCTGCTGTCCTTTCAGTCTGGAATGCTTATGCCAGACATTCTATTGGCTCCTCCTGAGCCACACTTCACTATTCTGCAGCCAGCTCTATGCCCCAGGAGGCTGACCTCTAGGACTCCTACCAACAGGATGTCATGTCCTCTAGTTCTGTTTGGGTACTCCCATGGAGGGAGCCCTCGTGGGAGGGAGCTGAAAGACAGTACTTATTGCTCACACACAGGGCCAAAGAAAGAGGTCCAAGGCAAACCTCTAAAACTGCGACCCAATATAAATGTTTTCTTCTTGGGCCAGAGGTTTAACTCAGTGGTGCCAGCGCCTGCCTGGCAAGCACAAGGTCCTGAGTTCGATCCCCAGTTCTGCAAAAAACCCAAAACAAAACAAAAAAACCCCACAACATTTTCTTCTTATAAGTTGGTTATTTCAGGTATTTTATCAGAGATGGAAAACTAACACAAATGAAAAGGTAGCAAACCTGGATAGTTTAAGCAAATCAAGTTAAGCCAACTTACCACCAACTCCATACAATCAAAGACTTTGTTCTGGTTCTGTAATATTTTCTGGTAGTCAGGCTTTGTGTAAAGAACTTCATTCTGAGAAGATCTAAGATATGATGTCGGTTCCATTTTGACTTCAGTAATTTTGGTTTCCACTGATCCTCTAAAAACCAAACAAAAAAGAGCTTTCAAAGAATTTTATAATCATTTTATTGAAAAGATATCAAAGATTACCTCTGGAAAAAACCTATAAAACTGAATCAATATCCTTCTACCCTACTCTAATATAGCCACCCTCTCAGCCCCTTTGGTGTGCTGGGGATTAAACTTAGGGCTTTGCACATGCTAGGTAAGTGTTCCACTATTAAGCTTCACCCCCAGTTTCTGGTATAGGCTCTCTTAACAAGAGGATCTGAAATAATGGCTGAATAGTATTATTATTTTTTGTGGTACCAGGGTTGGAACCTAGGGCCTTCCCACTGAACCACATCCCTAGTCCATTTTAATATTTTGAACCATGGTCTTGCTAAATTGCCCAGGCTGGGTTCAACCTTGCAATCCTCCTTCCTTATCCTCCCAGAATGCTGGGATTACAGGCATGTGACACTGTGCTCATCTAATATTAATGTTTTCATACCACTAGACTCTGGGAAATGCTAGAAACTTTTAACTCAGTTAACTCTACTTAACAGCAATGGTCCACATACAAAAAGGACTTTACTTGGGATACAGTGAAGCCAAAGCTTGCCATCCAAGTCACTGTCTATGATCATTTACCAAAGTAAATGCTGACTACTTTAATTACCTAAAATAATTGATATGGGGGGCTGGGGATTTAGCTCAGTGGTGCCACACCTGCCTCTAAGGGACAAGGTCCTTAGTTCAATCTTTGGTACTGCAAAAAAAAAAAAAAATGATATGGAGAGTTCATGAAAAATGACAACAACCTTTTCGTAACTAATTTATTGAGCTTCTTAGGTGCCAAAAGTTGCGGCTGCCCACTGTCCATTTAACGTCAATTAATACTCACAATGACCCAATGAACTAGGTAGTGCCATCACCCCTATTTTCAAATAAGGAGCCTTACACTCCAAGAGATTAAGTGATTTGCCCAAGGTCACAAAACTCAGAAGTAGGATCTGAACAGTCGGCTTCAGAGTTTTTCTTAATCTACAAGCTTGGCCACAAAGTTTTTATTCTCAAGCTGCCATCAATTTGTGTATATGTAAAGAACTAGGGACTGAACTCAGGCCTTTGTACATAGTAGACAAGCACTCTATACTGAGCTACATCCTCAGGCTTTTAAAATTTTGAGACACAGTCTTTTGAAGTTGCACAGATTGGTGTCAAACTTATAATTCTTGTGACAGCCTCCTGAGTAGCTGGGATTACTGGAGTGAGCTATTATCCCTAGCTTGAAACTGCCATCTTATACATTATAAATCTCCATAAATATGATATGAAGTGAGTAAATGATACCCATCACTCCCTGGAAGGGAGTTTTCAGATTATGTTACTTAAAGTCCCCCTCTAATGAGAGGTCACTTTTGCAATTAAGCTTTTGGCTAACATTTTGTAGCTGGGTTTCTAGCTAAGGTTCTATTGGGGGAAAAAAAAAGCTTAAAATTATTAGCTCAGGGCCAGGGATTTAGCTCAATGGTTTTGCCACCTGCTGCGCAAGCGCAAGGACCCGAGTTCGATCCCTGGTACAAAAAAAAAAGCTCAGATGCTCACTAAACTAAAATCCAGCACTTTTCCCACTTTCTTCTGCTTCCAAGATCAAGACAAATATCTTCTCTTAGCTGATTATAGTAGTACACAACTGCAATCCCAGGTACTAGGGAGGCTAAGGCAGGAGGATTTTAAGTTGGAGGCCAGCCTAGGCAACTTAGTGAGACTAACAAAATAAAAGGGACTGGGGATATAGCTTAGTGGTAAAGCACCTGCCTCCCTGCCTTGTATGTATGAGGCCCTAGGTTCACTCCCTAGTATGGGGGGAAAGAGAAAAAAAAAAAAATCCTCCTTTACTTTTACTTTCCCCCACCACTCTCTCTTCTCTGTATCTGTAACTCCATGAAGGCCATGGCCAGCGGTCTTTTTCATTCCTGCAGCTCAAAAGCCAAGTGCTGCTGGGCATGGTGGCACACACCTGTAATCCCAGCACTTGGATTGCCAGGAGTTCAAGGCCAGCCTGAATCACACAGCGAGATCCTGTCTCAAAAAAACAAAACAAAAGTAAAGGTCATGTGCTCCGTAAGTCTCGTACCTACTGTTCTTGGTCCAGCCCCAAATGGCCAAGTGCAAGGCAGAAATGTACCTGTATCCCTGAGGATGTGAAACAGCAGCCAAAGACACAGAACAGAGGCAATTCTGTTCTAACTCTGAAAACAGTCATCTCAACTCTCCCTTACTTCTCACTTATTCTCCATTTATGGTCAGAGTACTAATATAAACGAGAACTGACATAAACTCAAATCAATTCCACAAGGTTAAAAAGATAGCTTTTATTCCCAGTTCACAGATCTAACCTGGACGTCTCTTCTGGTAGTGCCTCCTTCTGGTACCACAGCAAGAGCTGATCCCAAGTCTGACGTTCTAAAGAAAACCTACAGAATTCAAGGAAAAATTCAGTTAACTTTTTTTTGGGGGGGGGTGGGAGGGACAGGGTCTTGCCATGTAGTCCAGGCTGGCCTTGAACTCACAGCAATCCTCCTGCCTCAGACTCCCAAGTGCTGGGATTACAGGCTTGGACCACTACGCCCAGATTCAGCTAACTTTTGATCACATCATTCATTCTGAACTACTCAGGGCAACAATAAGTATATTAGGCACATAATCTGGTTATAAAATGTGAATAAAGAGATCATTAAAGGATTACAAATCTTGACTGATCCAGAGGCCATTAATTTAATCAAATAAAACACAGTTTCTTAAAATCAAATTAACATTGTTATTCCCTGAACTCCATCCTATGAAATTAGCCATCAGAGCCGATAATCATCTCAATACGCAGCCTTCTAACTTCCAGTGTTGATTCACTGGCACTGAACACCATTTTTAATATTAATTTTTCCTAGGTTTTATTTTCCCCAGATGGAGAGTGAATTTAAATTTTCCAAAGGTTCTCTCATTTTCACTTACTTTGTTATATATTCCTTCATCTCAGCCACTGATGCTTCCAGATTCAAATCCAATGCTTTTCTGGAATATGAATAGGATTATGAGAATAATATGAATCTTTCAAGAAACATTTGCTTTTAATATAATGTCCTACATAATTTTATAGGCAGGCCGGGGATTTAGCCCAGTGGTTCCACTGCCTGCCTTGCAAGCGCAAGGTGCAGAGTTTGATCCCTAGCACACACACACACAATTTTTTACAGGCAATAAAACATACTTTTTTTCTTTCAATAAATATTTATTCTTGGACTCTATCTTACTTTTTCACTAGATGGTAGTTTTCTAAGTGGTTCTCATTTTTATTTTTTATTTTTATTGGTTTTTGTTTTGGAGAAAGGGTCTTACTATGTAGTTCAGGCTGGCCTTCAACTTACTATGTAGTCCAGGCTGGCCTTGAACTTGCAGAGATCCTCCTGCCTCAACCTACCAAGTGTAGGGATTATAGCCATGTACCCCACATCCAGCTGTAAGTGGCTTTTATTCTATTTCTCTCATCAATTCCAATTCATACTGTGGCCAAATTAATGTTTAATTTTTTTCCTTGCTTAAAACCTCTGTGTATGGCCAGGCATTGGTGGCATATACCTATATACCTGTAATCACAGCACTCTGGTATAAGAGTCAGGAGGGGGCTGGGGATTTAGCTCAGTAGTTTCGCCTCCTGCTGCACAAATGCAAGGACCTGAGTTTGATCCCCGGTACCAAAAAAAAAAAAAAGTCAGGAGGATCACAAGTTTTGAGCCCAGCCTGGGCAATTTAGCAACTTAGTAAGACCCCATCTCAAAATAAAAAATAAAAAGGGCTGGGGATGTAGCTCATTGTAAAGACTCTAGGTTCAATCTCCAGCAAAAAGAAGAAAAGACAAAATTTAGCTGGGGATGGTAGGTCACACCTGTAAACCCAACATTTCAGAAGGCAAAGATAGGAGGATTGCAAGTTCAAGCCCTGCCTGAGCAACTTAGTGAGCTCTTATCTCAAAAAGAGGGGGCAGGGAAGTAGTCCAGTGGTAGTGACCCTAGGATCAATCTTGAGCCCCACCTCACCTCACAAAAAGCCAAAACTTCTTAATCTGGCAATTAAGGCCATGGTCTGATCCTGTCCAATTCACTTACTTTGATTACTGCTGTTATCTAATGGCTCACCTCAGTTGGGTGATTAATTGTAATGGAAAAGAATCAAGTACTGCCAGGTGTGGTGGCACACACCTGTAATCCTAGCACTTGAGAGGCTGAAAGGCAGGAGAATTGCCACAAGTTCAGAGGCCAGCCTGGGCTACATGGCAAGACCCTGTTTCAAAAAACCAAAAAAAGGGCTAGGGATTTAGCTCAGTGGTTCCACCGCCTGCCTTGCAAGCGAAAAGACCTGAGTTTGATCCCCAGTACAAAAAAAAAAAAAAATCAAGTACTAAAAATGTCAAAACTGTATCTGGCAAAGACAAATCAGTTGGTGCCACTATTCCTGTTTTTTTGCCAAGTCCTGTGACACAGCCTCCACTATCTGTGCATCTGAGATGCAGCAGCCTGCCCTTAAATACACTACATTAAGAGATGCTGGGGTGGGGATTTAGCTCAGTGGCACTGCCCCTGCCTCACAAGCCCAAGGTCCTGAGTTTGATCCCTGGTACCCGCCCCCCAAAAAAGAGATGCTATGTTAATTAATCTAAAATGTTTCACTTTCTGATTAGAAATGTCAATCCTAATGAACTATGGGAAGGTAAACCATGAATTCCAAACTTAAAATTAATAATGTAAACCCAAGTACATGCTTTGTTACACAGTGAAACTAGGGAGCTAGGGATAGCCTCATCTCTGAAGACATACCAACTTAGGAGTGAGATTTAAAGTTTCTGCTAATATTCTTGCTTTCCAAGAGCCAAAAACATGCATGGTTACCAAAGATCTCAATTATGTTTTTCCCCTCACCTTTCTTTCTTTCTTTCTTTTTTTTTTGCTACCGGGGATCGAACTCTGGTCCTTGTGCTTGCTGGCCAGGCAGCAGAACCACTGAGCTAAATCCCTGGCCCTAAAGAGAAGGCTGTTTTTTGGGGGTTTTTTTGTTTGGTTGGTTGGTTTTTTTTTTGGTACTGGGGATCGACCTTGGGACCTTGCGCTTTGGAGGCAGGCGCCAGAACCACTGAGCTAAATCCTTCGCGCCCCCTCACCTTTCCATGGCTGGTTCCTTCTCACCATTCAGGTCTTACAGGTCTGAGTCCGAAGGACAAATCATGAGAGAATTCTGAACATTTTTTTTTTTATCATTCTTGCTAAAGATGTCTATACCCTCAAATCACTATTATTTGTCGACTTCCCAGATTGTAATTATCTGAAATCGAATTGACTCTGAATTTGATTGTCTCCTCTATTATAGTGTATGACAAGAGCAACATTGTTTCACTTATTTATCACTATATTCCCAACATCTAAAAGAGCCTGGTACATGAGAAAATTCTAGGAAAATATTTGTTGAACAAGTGAACAACTAATTATAATGAAAAGTCTCAATTCACCTATAATTTACAAGAGGAAAATTGCTCTTACTCTTTTGAATCTTCAAAACATTTTTGTAGAATTCCATCTTTTTCCAGGCTGCCTATAAAATGCTCCAGCTCTTGAGAAAGAAAAGACGCTAGAGAGAATAAATTTTATGTTATAAAATAAGGAAGATACAAATTTTCACAATGAGCTACTTACATAGGTACTTAAGATATTCTCAGGTTTAGGGTCTCCTGTTACATTCTGGCCCTCTCATTCAACCAAAAAGATGTTTTAACACATTCAACATTGGGTCATAATTCGTATGCCTCACTACCAGAGGCTCTGAACCACTGCTGTATCAGAGTGGTACAATCCACCTGATGGGGCAGTCATGCATGTACCATCGACAGTTCATGACAGTGGGAACATGTTAAGTGTGCAGACTTTTCTTCTGGTCCTGGAGATTGAACCCAGAGCCTTGTGCATGCCAGTAGAGCACTTTGCCTCTGAGCTACCTCCCCAACCCCAGAAAGATTTTATCTTTCTCCCTCATGTAGATAAAATGGATAACAACCGTTCTTTATACCATTTATAAGTGTTTTGATACTTGACTAGTAAAAAAGTACTACTTAAAGAGGTATATCTGCACTGATAATTCTTTTTTTTCTTTTTTCAAGAGATGTGAACAGGAGGTACTAGAAGGGAAGACATTTAGAAGTCAGGGAATAGGCAAGAGTGTAATGAGAAATAGTGATAGCAAATAAAAATTATGGGTATATAGTTGGCCCAGGGATTTAGCTCAGTGGCAGCATGCCTGCCTCACAAGTGCAAGGCCCTGAGTTCAATCCCCAGTACCACCAAAAAAAAAAGGAAGGCTTTTGCTGACTGGTGGAATGGCAGATGAGGAAGAGGATCCTACACTTGAGGAGGAAAATGAAGAAATTGGAGGAGGTGCTGAAGGTAGACAGGGTAAAAGAAAGAGACTTTTTTCTAAAGAATTACAATGTATGGGCTGGGTTTCGCCACCTGTTGCACAAGTGCAAGGAACCGAGTTCGATCTCTGATACCAAAAAAAAAGAATTAAGATGTATGATGTATGGGTTTGGAGATGACCAGAATCCTTATACTGGGTCAGTGGATATTCTTGAAGACCTTGTCATAAAGTTCATCACTGAAATGACTCACAAGGCAATGTCCATTGGAAGACAAGGTTGAGTACAAGTTGAAGATATTGTCTTCTTGATTCGAAAGGACCCGAGGAAGTTTGCTAGGGTTAAAGGCTTGCTTACTATGAATGAAGAATTCAAACGAGCTAGAAAAGCATTTGATGAAGCAAACTACGGGTCTTGACACCTTGTGTACTTTCTGAAACGTCATTATCTTCTATGGAAACCATATACAAGTTTATTTTCTGCAGTAATGTCCTGATGTTTAGGCATGAACATGAGAGGAAGAAACAGTTTTCAGCCTTTATTTTCATGTCTTTGTTTTTAGAGCATTTGATTTGAGCCTTTAATTGCCTGCCTTTATATGACCATACTTGAATTACTTACTAGATTTTAACGACATGTAACTTAAAGTACTTTGCAAACCATGCAGTCCCTTCTGACTTTTGACTGTCTGAAGAATAAACTTGAATTATATATTAGATATATTCATGCCATTATAAGCTGTATGCTAGCTGTTTAATATGTAAAATCTCAAAGGCCTTTTTGACTGACAGCTAAGGCATGTACTTCATGTATTCTGAAGTTTTTAGACAACAGTCGTCATTTTGTGTGTAAGGAGATGATATAGGAGGGCCGGGGATTTAGCTCAATAGTTTTGGCGCCTGCTTTGCAAGCACAAGGACCCAAGTTTGATACTTGGTATCAAACAAAAAAAAAGAAAAGAAACTGAGGAGATGATATAGGAAACTGCAAGTTTTTATAAGAATGTTTGTCTTAAAAGACAATTTGTTTACTATCTTTTTTAAAGATAATTTTTTTTTGGTTTTGACAAAATAAGTTTCGTGTCAGTGTTTCTGTGTTAAAGCTTTTGTTGATTTAAAAGCCTTTTGCCTTATAACATACTACAGGTATTTGTTAAGTTTTACGAGAATTCATTTTCCCAGATCAAAGATTCTAAATCTAAATGCTTTCAGTAGTAGGAATGGTGATGATTAAAAGGCTAATGGCAAAATAAGCATTTGGAACAGTGTTATATTAACATATTTGTAAGTATTTGCTCATTGTGGAAATGTATACTTGATTGAAACCATATGTGGCCATAGAAACCCCTTTGTGTAGTTCAGGATATGCAGGTTTTGTGTGTACTTAGCTTATTGCATTAAATTACTATTGTCTTCAGCTTAAAATAAGGGTTAAAATTACATACAAAGAGATCATTGAATGTTTTATGGAACTGAGCTTTTTGTTGCCACTTATAAAAACATTACTATAAATCAGTATTGGGAAATTTTTAATTTCTTAATCTGATACAAGGAATAAAGCATGAAAATTTAAACAGAAAAAAAAAAAAGGAAAAATTATGGGTATACACTAAAAACAGGCCTCTGATAAGACTTGGAAGAAATCACTATTAACTGAGGTTTAAAAAAATGCAAAGCGGGGGCCAGGGATTTAGCTCAGTGGTTTCGCTACCTGCTTGCAAGTGCAAGGACTGGAGTTCGATCCCTGGTACCAAAAAAAAAAAAAAAAATGCAAAGGGGAAATGTTACTTATCGAGATAACTCTAGTGTATCTACTCTAATTATGGTGCAATTCTGAGCTCATCAATTTCAGCTGACAAGTAAGCCCAAGTTCATGTATTTTCTGGGCCTTTTAAGTGAGTAATTCTCAGTGTATCTGACCCTGGATGATTGTGCAATTATGCTATCAGGAGACTAGCTGCTTCCTAGAGAGTTCAAATACTTCTAACATCAGAGACAAATAGCTAATTTCATAAGAAGTTCCTATAAAGCAATACAAAAGAGCAAATATCCTAGTTTAAAAAAAAAAAAAAAAAGAACAAAGGATACAGCCAGACAACCCACAGAAAAGAAAGAACAAATGGCTCTAAAAAGTATGAAAGGTGGGAGTGGTGGTGCATGCTTGGAATCTCAGAACTCTTGGAGGCTGAGGCAGGAGGTTCACAAGCCTGAACCAAGCTGGAGCAACTTAGTGACTTAGCAAGACTTGGGGATGTAGCTCAGTGTGAAGGCCCTGAGTTCAATTCCTAGTACCGAAGGGAGGAAGGAAGGAAGGAAGGAAGGAAGTATGGAAGGAAGGCAGGCAGGCAGGCAGAAAGGAAGAAAAAGTATGAAAACATGAAATATTCCTATCTTCTCCAAAAGAAAAAAATAACATATTAAAACTACAAAATATCTTTTACCATCTATCAAATACTAAGACAATCTAAAAGTTTGGGCCAGGGATTTAGTCAGTGGTTTCGCCGCCTGCTGCGCAAGCGGCAAGGACCCAAGTTCGATCCCCAGTACCAAAAAAATAAAAAATAAAAAAAAATAAAATCTAAGTTTGATGAAACTGTGTTACTGAGAGTCAGCACAAACCCTTAAGTCAAGGAGAGCTTGAAGTATTTCAAGCCCCAAAAGAAAACAACCTCCAACCCAGACTGATGTACGCCACAAAATTATCTTTCAAAATTGATAGAGAAATAAGATACTTCCATGATAAGGAACACCTAAAGAAACTCATGACCACCAAACCAGCACTCCAAAAAGTTCTGAAAGATATTCTAGAAAAAGACAATGAAGACAACAATTCCATGAATCCCAACAGAATAAATCCACCTGGCATGGCAAGTAATTAAACAGAGGGGAAAGAAAGGGAACCAACAACAGAAAAATAACATGACAAGGATAAGTCAAGACATATTAGTTATAACCATCAATGTAAATGATTTCAATTTACCAATCAAAGGAAACATATTGGCAGAATGGATGAAGAAACAAGGTCTAACAATATGCTGCATACAAGAAACACATTTACCTCAAAAAGAAATTCATAGACTGAAAGTTAAAGAATGGAAAAAAATACCCCATGTGACAGGAACTTGGATAAAAGCAGGTGTAGCTATTCTACTTGCAGACAAAGTGGATTTCAAGCCAAGACTGATTAGAAAAGACAAAGAAAGTCACTACAAACTCGTTAAAGAGAAAAATCCAGGAAGAGATAACAATCATAAATATATATGCACCAAATATTAGTGCACCCAACTATATAAAACAAACACTAATGGATATGAAAAAATCAAATAAGCACTAATACAATTGTAATGGGGGACCTCAATACCCCACTGTCACAAACAGATCAACTACACACAAAAAACCAAAGAAATATCAGGGCTGAACCAAACCTTGAACGAATGGACTTAGTAGATCTCTACAGAGTATTCACCCTACAACAGAATACACATTCTTCTCAGCTGCACATGGTACTTTCTCCAAAATAGACCATGTACTAACTAGCCTATAAATGTGCTTAAGTAAATGCAAAAGGATTAAAATTAGCCCATGCATATTATCAGATCATAGTGCAATGAAATTGAAAATCAATTGCAAAATAAACCATAAAAACTCCATAAACACATGGAAATTAAATAATACCCTCCTGAACAACCAATGGGTCATAGATGAAATTAAAGAAGAAATTAGACAGTTTCTACAATTAAATGATAATGCCTATACGACATACCAGAACTTATGGGATGCAATGAAAGCAGTCCTACAAAGGAAATTTATAGTGGTGAACTCTCCCATCAGAAACACAGATCAAGCTCAAATAAATAACCTAACACTTGCTGCACCTGCCTCACAAGCACGAGGTCCTGAATTTGACCCCCGGTACCAAAAAAAAAAAGGGCTGGGGACGTAGCTCAGTGGCACCTGGCAAGTGAGGGGTTCTGAGTTTGATTCCTGGTACTGAGGAAAAAAAAAAACAAAAAAAAAAACCTAATTCTGAACCTCAAGCTCCTAGAAAAAGGAGAGCAAGTTAAACCCAAAACATGTAACAGGGAGGAAATTACAAAGATCAGAGCAGAAATTAATGCTACTGAGACCAAGAAAACAATAAAAAGAAGCAATGACTCGAAGAGTTGGTTCTTTGAAAGATTAAATGAAATAGACAAACTTTTAGTCAATTTTATCAAAAAAAGTAAAGACTTGGGCCGGAGATTTAGCTCAGTGGTTCTGCCACCTGCCCTGCAAGTGCAAGGACCCAAGTTCGATCCCTGGTACCAAAAAAAAGGGAAAGATTAGGGCTGGGGATTTAGCTCAGTGGTGCCGTGCCTGCCTCCCAAGCACAAGGTCCTGAGTTTGATCCCTGGTACCGGAGAAGGGAAAAAAAAAAAAAAAAAAAAAAGACTCAAATCTATGCAATTAGGGATGAAAAAGGCAAAATCAAAACAGCTCCTGCAGAAATCTAGAAGATAATCTATATTTACTCTGAGAACCTGTACTTGATTGATGGAAAACACAGAAGAAATGGACAGATTCCTAGATATATATGAATTATCAAAGATGAATCGAGAATATAAAAAAATTCTCAAGAATCCAATATGTCAATGAAATTGAAGTAATTAAAAAACTAACAAAGAAAAGCCCAGATCCTGATGCATTTACTCATGAATTCTACAAGAAATTTAGAGAAGATCTAATGCCACTACTCTTCAATGAAATGTGCTGCTGACAGTATGAGAAAATAGTTGCATATACTGCTGGTGAGAGAATAAACTGTCTTAGGAAGGTAACCTACCAATTTCTATCATTTGGTCTGAGCTAGTTAATTCTACTTTTACTTGCACATATACCAAAAAGGTTTGTAAAAAAAGTATTAAGCTGGGCATGGTGACTCAGGCTTGTAATCCCAGCACTCAGGAGACTGAGGCAGGAGGACTGCCATGAGTTTGAGGATGGCCTGAACTACACAGGGAGACCCTGTCTCCAAAAAAAAAAAAAAAAAGTATTCACTACACTATTCATTAGAATAGCAAACCACAAAACAAAACAAAACAAAACTGTAAGTCCATCAGTAAAGAATTATATTAAACATGGTTCATAGGGCCGGGGATTTAGCTCAGTGGTTCTGCCGCCTGCCTCGCAAGCGCAAGGACCCAAGTTCGATCCCCGGTACCAAAAAAACCCCCAAAAAAACCCCACAGTTCATTTATATAATGGAATATAATACAGCTACCAAAATGTCAAGATAGCGCTGTATATGTGATATGGAACAATGTGGAAAATATATTAGGTCCAAAAAAGAGCCAAAGTTGGACCAAGGGTGTACCTCAGTGGTGGAACAATTGCCTGGCATGCTTGAGACCCTGGATTTGATCTCCAGCACCAAAGGCAGGTGAAGTGAAAGTATAAAACAGTTCATGGAGTATGTGCTCATATTGCAAAAAGCAATAAATATCTCTGCAATGATACACAAGAAACTGGTGCCTATAGATGTCTCTGGGGATTGGTCCTATACAGTTGCCTCTGCTGAGACTAAGGATTACTTTTCACTTTCATACTTTGAGCTTCATAAACATATATATTATATATATGTAATATCAGCCTCTCAAGTACTGTGATTATAGACATGTGCCACTATGCCCAGTTCTTCTATTTTTAAATACACCTTAAAAAAGGGGGGAGCTAGTTTTATGAGGCAGCACCTCCTGTAAATGTTCATCCTGCAAATGAGGCTTTGATGAACCTAAAAGAGGGTATAACCAGAGCCAAAGCTTGCTCATCTATTCTTAGCAACTTACCTTTTGCTTTGAAACTTTCAAGACTGAAGTCCTGAGCGTCCTTTAGGAAAGGTTCAAGTTTCTGAACTGAGAACTAAATTTAAAAAAACATTTTTAGTACAACAACAAAATTTTCCAGGACAGTCCTAAATTCATGCAATTTTATGTTTAATAGATGTAAAATTAAACTGGGCATGGTGGCATGTGCCCATAATCCTAGCACTGAGAGGTGGAGACAGAAGGATTCTAACTTCAAGCTAGCCTAGACAATTTAGTGAGACCTTGTTTGAAAATAAATAATAAAAGGGCTACGGATATTGCTCAGTGCAAAGGCCCTGGGTTCAAACCTCAGTACTGTATAAACAAACTCACGAATAAGTAGTGAAACTAAACATGATTTAATTTTTTCTACCTATGATGTTCTTTGTTTCTTTTGGGGATAGGGTCTCATTATGTTGTTCACACTGGGCTTGAACTTGCTAGGTAGTCAAGGTGGGCCTCAATCTCAAGATGTATTGAGCTTCCCAAGGGCTGGGATTACAGGCATGTACCACCATGCCTAGCATCACCTAAAACTTTTCATATAAACAAATAACTAGTTCAGGAAAAAACACTCATTGTTGCCCAGACTATATATTTTGATTTTTAACTGAGGAAAATATATGGCCATTTAATTTACACAAATTACTTGCTTATCTGAACTCCCATAAGCACCAATGAACTATACAATAAGAAATATAACTTTAAGAAACTGTATAATATGAATCATATATTGGTTTAGCCTGTAATCAGAACTCAAATATCTATTAATAACTGAGATTTTTACTTTTACTCACTTCAAGTTCCCCTAACTTGCTATGAATGGGCAAAAGATAATATACTGGGGAAATGTTAGCTGCTCAGCAACAGCAGCAGCAATGGGACTAGTCCAAAGAGAACTCACTACCCGAATTAAATCTAGCTTTAAATTAATCTCAACCCTGAAAGAAACATTTTTTAAATGAGTTCATCTCATAGTACTAATACCTCTTTAAATTTTGCCACATTAACAATAAAAACATCAAATTAAAAAAATGAAGCCAGGGCTGGGGATTTAGCTCAGTGGTTCCACCACCTGCCTCGAAAGCAGAAACACCTGATTTTGATCCCTGGTACCAAAAAAAAAAAAAAAGAAAGCATTTTCCAATCTTGAGAATCTCACCTGGAAACTGGAAAGCAGGAGAGCTCCAAGCCGCTTGCTTTCTGCTAGGTCGACACTGATGGACCTGCTGAGCTCTAATATAAGACATCGCCACATTTAAGGAACTGCTTACTTACATAGCAAAGTAACAAATCTGAAAATTTTCCTCTGTCGATGCAATCCAACTTAAGGCAAGACACAGCTTTTTCTAATTAAAGGGCGTATTCTCATTTTTCCAGGACCACCAAGAAACACTTACTTATTTGCACATCTAAATGTAATGCTATAAGAATCTTTTGGGGCGGGGAATTTAGCTCAGTGGTGCCACCACCTGCCTTGAAAGAGCAAGGTCCTGAGTTTGATCCTCAGTACCAAAAAACAAAAAAAAGTCAAGAATCTTTTTTGTACATGAAAATCTTGTTTTGTTAAAGAAGGTAGATAAAAAATGATTCAACTGTTTTTATGATTCTTGTTCACTAAAGAAAGGAGATAAAGTGGGCCGGGGATTTGGCTCAGTTGTTCCAGTGCCTGCCTAGCAAGCACAATGTCCCAAGTTTGATCCTCAGTACTAAAGAAAGGAGCTAATGACCTTTGGGCACTTTTTTTTTTGGTACCGGGGATTGAACTCAAGTCCTTGCACTTGTGCAGCAGGCCGAGAAACCACTGAGCTAAATCCCTGGCCTCTGTTTGGGCATTTTTATGAGGTACTGCAATGTACTTTTTTTTTTTTTTTTTTTTGGCAATATACTTTTAAAACATTATCTTAAGTTTTTTAAAATAAATTTTATTAAGTTCCATTTTACAAATGGGGAAACAAGCAAAGAGGAAATGACTTGTTTAAGCCAGAGACTGAAGTCATGATTCAAATCCAGGCCTGCCATCAAGATCAATGTTTTTCCCAGTGTTTTTGCCTCTGTAGAGTGACCTAGTTAATACAGGTAATACCTGTTGAACAGCTGTTCTATAAAAGGCATTTTCTTCAATTCTATACACACTACACTAAAGTTCAAGGCAAGTGTATCAATTTCATCTGATGACAAGTGACACTGAGGAGCAAAGGCTGGGTAACAGATCACTTACTCTATCATTCAGTGAGCTACAAGGCTGAACTGGGTGAGCATTTTATATAATTATGCCACTAAATCCTCAAAACAACTACATGATGTTAGATACTGTTTTTTAATTATGTCCATTTAAAAACAATTATTATAAAGCAAAGGAGATTTGCTTTTAGTATTAGAGCTATCTCTCTTTTTGATCTCCAGCTTCTACTAGCTGTGTTTCTAAAGTTCTCATCTTCTCTCGTGATTAATACTTTTTGCTGTTAGTCAAGAAAAATAGGATTCTGCCTGCCTATAACTAAGAAAATTTAGCAGGTGGCCAGGAATAATGAGGAAAAAAAACCAATCCTTTTTTTTTGCTGTTGAGGACAGGGTCTTGCTGTGTAAGAGTTCAAGGTTGGTCTTGAACTAGCTATGCAGCCCAGGCTGGCCTCAAACAGTGATCCTCTTGCCTCAGCCTCCCAATTTGCTGGGATTATAGGCATGCACCATCACACTTGGCAAAAATAATCCATCTGATTACACTGGTGATTTCTGTTATAAAAATGCTCTGGTGATAGAGATGAAGGTATGGCTAATCTTGGGGAATTACTACTGATTTCTTCGCAGATCCATGGAGTTAAGTGCATGGGCACTGTGGCAGCAATTTTCTGATATGCTAAGTGGCTGGTTTAACCAGATAACCTTGTACACATCAGACCACCTGAAAGTATAGTAATACATTAAAAGTAGTCACAATAACTTAACATCTGAGGACTTACTATGTGCTAAGTACACATATATTGTATTATATCAACTTGTTTAATCCTCACATCTGATTATTTCGTTAAGTAATCTGCTGAGGATCACACTAGACTTTCCACATTATATCTTGTGCCTTGATACTGAAGTATAGTTATGATTGTAAATCCATACAAAAATCATACAAATCAAAGGCCAGGCATAGTGGCATATGCGTGTAATCCCAGCATTCAGGAGGCTGAAGCAGGAGGACTGCCATGAGTTCAAGGCCAGCCTGGGCTACATAGTGAGTTCAAGGCCAGCCTGAACTACATAGCAAGACCCTATCTCAAAAAAAAAAAAAAAAAAAACCAGGGCCGGGGATTTAGCTCAGTGGTTCCAGCGCCTGCCTTGCAAGCACAAGGTCCCGAGTTCGATCCTCGGTACCAAAAAAGACAGAGTTGGGGATTCAGCTCAGGGGTTCCGGTGCCTGCCTCGAAAGCGAAAGCACAAAGGTCCCAAGTTCAATCCCCGGTACCAAAAAGAACAAAAAGAAAACCAAAACCAAATCACATTTAAATATATCCCTAGAAATTGCACTTTCGGCCAGGTGTGATGGCACATACCTATAATCCTAGCACTCTAGGAAGCTGAGGCAGGAGAATCACAAGTTCGAGCCCAGCCTGGGTAACTTAGTGACTCAGTGAGAGGCTCACAGATGATGCTCATTGTAAAGGCCCTTGGTTCAATTCCCAGTACTGGGCCGGGGATTTAACTCAGTAGTTCCGCTGCCTGCCTCAAAAGCACAAGGTCCTGAGTTCAATCCCCGGTACCAAAAAACAAACAAACAATTCCCAGTACTACAAAAAAACCGAACAGAAAAATCTAGGTTTTTTTAAGATGTTGTTTTGGTATTGGAGATTAAACCCAGAGCCTCACACACTAAACACACACTCCACCACTGAGCTACACCCATAACTCCACACTAGATTTTTTTATGTGCAACTTCTCTGAGTTATTGCCAGTTATAAAGGTTTTCTTCCTAGTATCTCTCTCTCTCTCTCTCTCTCTCTCTCACACACACACACACACACACACACACACACACACACGCAAAGGCTAAAATCAGCTATCATCCCATCCACTTTCTGTTCCACATTAGGGTATTAGCAGAAAGCTACAGGAAGGACTCTTTCATCCCTACTATCCTAGCCAGGGTTGAGTGTTGAACAATTAGCCATCAGAATTTCTTTTCATAGCAGCCAATATGATGTAACAGAAATACTACTGAACACTTAGTAGATGTGTGATATCAGAACTTATTATACACACAGAACATCTCCACATGGTTGGTAATACTATCTCCATTTTACAGGTGAAGAAACTGAGGTTCCAAGAGGTGAAGAGATCTGCTTAAAGCCACATAGCTAAAAAAACAGCAAAGTCACATCTATTCTGCTATACTTTCCATCATTCCTCACTGCCTCTTATATCTAAGCTGAAACCTGTCTTATGTACATAGCACCCCACCTGTCATGCCCTGGTGAAAAGGTGGCAGTGACCTCCGTCGGTTTATTTCTTTCATACTTGCTCGCCGCCAGGACTGCCTCCTGTCTTGATGACGGACAGAATATTCTTGAGGGGAAAAATGAAGGGACCTGGATTGAAGTCCTTCCTGGTGGCTGACATCACAATGTCTCCCTCTTTCGGGGCTACAGGCAAGATGAATTCTTTCCTTTGAAATGCCTTGAGTCATCTCTAGGGAGGCAGATGATTTAGTAAACACTTCTATAGGGTGAAGACTTGATTGCAACTGATGATCATGAGTCTTCAAAGTCATTGGTTCTTCTTCTGGCATTTGTTATAAAAAAAGTCAAAATACAAAATCAAACCTGCCACAACTAAGTATCTAAGCAAAAAGGCAGAAAAAGGCCAGGGAATGTAGCTCAGTAATAGAGCACTTGCCTAGCATTCATGAGGCCCTGGGTTCAATCCATAGTACTACCAAAAAAAGTGGAGAAAGTATGTCCCCACGCAGTGGCGTGCACCTGTAGTCTTAGCTTCTTGGGAGCCTGAGGCAGAAGGATGGATTGAACCCAGGAGTCTGAGGCCAGCCTGTGCAACAGAGCAAGCAAGATCCCATCAAAAGAAAGGAAAAGAGAAAAGGAAGGAAGAAAGAAAAAACTGTATGGAAACACCAAGAAAGCATTTTTGTAAATACATGAGTTTGTCATTTCAAATCCACCAGAAGCCAAGAAAGGATTTAGTTGCACCTCAGAAGACTGAACTTAAGACAAAAGGTACTGAATTTCACTGTAATGCTTACCTTCCGTATTCTCTGTGGTGACTGAAGTCATCCTGGGTAGAGAATTCTGAAAATAGGAAAATGAAGTGATCTATTCTTTATGTATCATCTCCAGCCTCACTGGGGTAGAACTATGGCAGAATAGGCTCTGTGCTTTCTAGGATCTCTAAATTGCTCTCTCTCCTCCTCCACAGAGACTATAGCAGGGGTCAATGCCCCCTATTCTGAATTTCTACAGAACTTACTGCTGGAAAGTCTATCTTTTACCACATACCCTCTCTCCCAATTATTTTGTATTTCACTATTCGCTCATTCCCTAATGCAGTGGTTGGCATTAGGACCTATTTGGTTTTCCGTACTAGAAAAACCACATTATCCTGTACTTTTTATGCTTATCTCTTCCAATCCAAAGTCCTATCTGTTCTACCAAGTCTATCTCAATCTTTCTTCCATTCCCACTGTTAGTAGTTTAGTTTGTTTTGTAATTTCTGCTTTCTCCTGGCCCCATTATCAGTCTCTCACTGGTTTTTCTATATCCAACACTGCTCAAGTCCAGTCCAGTCCACTCTCTAGACAGGTGCAGAGATTTTTCCAAAGTGTATTCAACATCTTCACAAGCTAGTACCACCCTACCAATTCAGGCTCTCTTCTGCCACTCATATTACACTTTTGAATCTTTGTACATATCTGTCCTACCTGTAAAACATATTCATCCTCCCTAACCTAGTTTAAATACTTCTCTACGTCAGATTTGGTAGTCACACCCCTTGCACTCCCTAGTACTAGCTGTAAAATCTGTTTACTATCTGTCTCCCAGGCAGACTGCATTTGTATTCCCAAGGCTGTCAGATAAGTAACCTGAAGAGGGTGGAGACATAGCCAAGTTATCTTCATCTTCCATATCTCTTCCTCCCAGCAGAAATCTACATGTGAAGGTATTTAGTAAGGAGAAAGGAGTAGATATTTAAGGATAAGACAGAAAAAGTAAAAGAACAAACAGGGGTCCAACAAGGATATAAATCCTCACAATCCTTAGGACGATCACACAGACTCAAGCTTGGATAATAACTACAAAATTGTCATTTAATCCCTTATTCCCCAGGACTTGTGCCATGTAAGCGTTTTATTCATATCTTTATCCCATTTAATCCTTTTCACAACTCCACTACACATTCCACTTTGCAAAGACGGCCTGAGATTCAGAGGGGACAAAAAGTCTGACCTCAGCTCCATCCAAGCCACACACACACCTGCACCTCTTTTCTGGATCCTAGACCGCTGGCTCTGACCGAGCGGGAGGTTTGCTTCGACCTCAGGTTTCTTTCCATTCCGGGAGGAGGTCGCAGGCCCCCCACCCCATCCCCGGCCCCTGGGGCTAGAAGTCGGGAGCACAGGATGCCGTGGGTTGGGCTAGGCCAAGCCACTAGTAAGGGAATGACCGGAAACACATCCTGCGAGGAGTGTGCGACTTCCTGACCTCAGAGCGACGCCAGTTCTGCCCAGAGCTTCTGTTCCAGAAACACAAAATCTCAGGTCACCCCTGGGACTGCGTCTCTATCGGACTTTTCAAGAGACAGTCTAGATCTTACTCCGTTGTCTGTGCCTACGCCGCCATTTGCGAAACTCCCGCCAATCAAGAGCGCATGCGCGTCCAGCGGGCCGCTGGAACGCATGCGCGCAGAACACCTGCCTCTAGCTAGGCGCATGCGTACCCCGGTGTTTGGCGCTCTAGCTGCTGTGCTGCTCTTCCAAATCTTTCCTCCCGAATCCCCACCGCCACGTCATCACCTCACCAGCCACACCCAGTCCGGGGAGTCAGCTTCTTTGCTTGGCACTCTGTGGTCCGTCCTCATTGCGCCCCACGAGCCTCCGTGCTCATATCTGATGGAGAAACAGAGGTTCAGAGAGATACTTGTGAAAAGAATACAGCGCATCAGCGAGCATCTGATGCTCTGTCCCCGTTACCTTGGTCCTGCCTCCTTTTATCTCCTTATCTCCTGAAGACTGGACTGTGACTCTCAGGGTGGATTAGAGCTCTGAGCTCCAGTTTATCACACTTCTTCAGGGGTCCTTCCGTGGCTCCTCAGTGTGTTACAAAGTTCGGGAACTCTCCTTTCCAATCTTGTCCTCCCGAAACTGCTTGCAGCTCTGCCTACCCCGCTTTGTTTCTTCTGCTCCTTCGTTCAAGCCCTACCTTTTCCCAAGGAATCCTTTTTCCAGCTCTTCTTAGCGAAAACCCCCAAGTTGAAGTCTTTTTTTTCTTTTTTTGGTATCAGGGATCGAACTCGGGACCTTGCGCTTGCGCGGCAGGAGCCGGAACCGCTGAGCTAAATCCCCGGTCCCCCAAGTTTAAGTCTTAACTAAACAATTGTCTCACAAAGCCTTTTCTGTGTTTCAGTGCTGAAAAGCAGATGACCTTTCTGTGCTCCCAGGAGTGCAATATGTGCCTGCTCCATTATCGCTGGTGGAGGAGGGTCCAGAAGCATACTGCTTCCTTAGCACCCAGCATGGTGCCTTCAAAATGTCCCTTTGTGTTGGGCATAGTGGGCCACGCTTGTAATCTCAATGATATAAGAGGTAGGGTGTGGCAAAGCTGCAGAGGAAAATAAATGGGACCTATTAATTACAAGATCCCAAGACAGCACCAAATAATTCCCAGGGCCCCTATGTGGAACCTCTTGCAGGTTCCCACGAGATGTGGACAAATATGAGGCCACAAACACCACAGGGAGCCCACTATTGTGACTCCTCATGGTAGTCCATGAAGAGTGCACTTTTATTTTTGCTCTTATCCTTTCCTCCCTTTTGTTTGGCCGAAGTTCCCTCTGCAGAGCTCCTTCTTCCCTTATCCCTTTTCCAATAAACTTTTGGCATCGTTTTTGGCTTGGCTTGCCCAATTCTTTGTTGGAGGCAAGAAAGACCTGGAATACTTCTAATTGCCAAGCCATTTCTAAAGGAACCACCCTACAACATCAGCACTTTGGGAGACAGAGGTAGTACGATTGTATATTTGAGCCCAGCCTGGGCAACTTAGCAAGAACATTTTTCAAAAAACTGTAAAAAAAGGGTGGGCCGAGCATTTAGCTCAGTGGCACCACACCTGCCTTGCCAGTGCAAGGTCCGGAGTTTGATCCCTGGTACACCCCAACAAAAAAATTGTAAAACAGGGTTGGAGATGTAGCTAGCTCAGTGTAAAGACCCTGGGTTCAATCTCAATAACCACCCCCCGTCTCCCCCCCCCTTCCCTCCATCCGTCCCTCCATATATATATCTGTCCCTACTGTTATCAGCTCCTACTATGCTTTCTTACTGTGCTATCAGAAGAATCAGAAGCACCTTGGCACACAAACAATACTTTTATTCTTTTGTTTTGTTTTTTGAGACAGGGTCTTGCTATGTAGTTCAGGCGATCCTCTGGCCTCAGCCTCCAGAGTGCTGGGATAACAGGCGTGTGCCACCATACCTGGCCATTAGTGGATTTGACTTTTTTTTTTTTTAGTCCTGGGGATTGAACTCAGGACCTTGTGCTTGTGAGGCAGGCGGCAGCACCACTGAGCTAAATCCCTGGCCCTGGATTTGATCTTGATGATCTTGTTTTTCTTGGCTCTGGCTTCGTGATATTTCTGCTCTGCAGAATACACAGTATTTAAAGGCTGAGTTGTCTCCAGGTGTGTCCCTTAATTTCATAGCCTTGAAGACTAGTCCACTTTTTAACTACCACTTTTCCAGTATGTCTGTTAACCCAGTAATACTGAAAGCAAACCTAGTTGTTTCAGTACTGAGAATTGAACCCAGTGCTTTGAATATGCTAGACAGATCCCCTACTACTGAGCTATATCCCCAGTCCTACTTATTTTATTAATTATTGTACTGGAGATTGAACCCAGAGCCTTAACACTGAGATACATCCCTAGCTCTTTTTTTTTTTTTTTTTTACTTTGAGAGAGGGTTTTTATTAACAAGCTAGACTGAAACTTACAATCTTCCTACCTCAGTCTCCCAGAATGCTGGGGTTTTAGGCATATGCTACCACATATAGAAGTCTTTTTTTTTTTTCCAGATCTGAAACTTGAAGATGGTGAATTAAGAGCAATCCATAAAGTCCAAAAGAGGAATGGATGAAAGGCAACAGGAACATGATTGTGATCATCCTTCTTTAGCAGCTGTGGTCACTGGAAAAGTTTTCTGGTAAAAGGTAGCAATCTGCCTTCCTGAAATTTCCAACCTGTGGTTCCAGCCTGCTGGATCCAACCATCTGATAGCAGAGATTTGCCCTTGGTTCCCTTAATATCACTTTCTGGAGCTCAGAGTTTTCCAGCTCTATGAATGCCCCCATCTTCAACTCCCCATGTGTCAATGTTGCATTAAGAGAACTTAAAAGTGCCCCCCGCCCCACCCCACCGTCTCACCCAGGGCTGCCCATCCTGGGTCACACTGAGTATACTGCTTTATGGAAACTAAACCCAGTACATCCTTTGACAGTGTCCTTTCCTTGCTTTTTTTTTGGTACTGGGGATCAAACTCGGGTCCTTGCGCTTGTGGGGCAGGCGGTGGAACCACTGAGCTAAATCCCCGGCCCTCCTTGCTTTGAATGTATGGTTTCTTCCTGTCTACAAGATGTATATTCTTTCCCAGCTGGGTATGGTGGTGCACACTTGTAATCCTAGCTAGGAAGCTGAGGGAGGAGGATTGCAAGTTTGAGGCCAGCCCGGGGAACACAGCAAGATCTTGTCTAAAATAAAAAAATAAAAAAGGGTGTAGCTCATTTATAAAGCATCTTGGGTTCCATTCTTAGTAATGAGGAAAAAAAAGACTCTTTCCCTATAAGACACTGTAAGATCTTTTTTTTTTTTTTTTTGGTACCGGGGATCCAACTCAGGACCTTGCACTTTCAAGGCAGGCGGCAAACGCATTGTAAGATCTTACCCTGCCTCTTCTTTATCATTCCTCATTCCATTGACCTCAAACTTCTATCATTTCTCCAGTTCTACTCTGCTGTCTTTTTACTGGGCTTTCATGCATACTTTCCTCTCCCTGAACTATCTCCCCTTGTCTCCTGCCTACAATGCACTACTATCCCCTTCATCTGGTCAACATTTCAACCTCATGTCAGTTCAGATGTTTGTACTTCTCTGGAGCTTTTCCTGATCTCCCAGGATACCCCTTGCTACTGACATTTGATATTTTCTACGTTGACCTGTTGTATCCTCAATGCTTGGCACAGAACTCACTATAGTTAGCCCCACATAAAAGAGGAGAGCTGTCAAAGCATCATGTGATAGCCAGCCTCCAAGACAACCCCTAATGACCCCATTTTCTGGGCGTTCATGCCCTTGTGCAGTTTTTTCCTACACTGGAGGACTGGTTTGTGTAACCAACAGTGGAAATGATAGTGTGTGACTTTCAAGGCTTAGCTATAAAAGATAGTGTGACTTCCACCCTGCTCTCTCATGGGCCCTTCCTCTGGGGGAAGTGAGCCCCCTTGGGAGGACACACAAGGAGCTCTTTGGAGAGGACCACATGCCAGCACCAACTTGCTAGGTATGTGAATTAGCCACCTTGTAAATGGATCTTCCAGCCTTTGTCTGGCTTTCAGAAAACTGCAGCCAGCGTTAGGCTGTAGTTCAGTGGTACAGCACTTGCTCTGCATGAGTGAAGCCTTGAGTTCCATCCCCAGTGAGCTTGTGTGTGCACACATACATGCACACACATACATACAATAACACTGTGGCCGGGCATGGTGGCCCATGTCTGTCATCCCAGCACTAGGGAAGCTGAGGTAGGAGGACCACTGTGAGTTCAAGGCCAGCCTGGGGTACATAGTGAGTTCAAGGCCAGTCTAAACTACACAGTAAGACCCTGTCTCAACAACAAACAAACAAACAAACAAACAAAAAACACTGCAGCCTAAATGATGTCTAACTACAACTTCCAGAGACCCTGAATCAGAACTACCCACCTCCAGGGCCGGGGATTTAGCTCAGTGGTTTCGCTGCTTGCTGTGCAAGTGCAAGGACCCAAGTTCGGTCCCCGGTACCAAAAAAAAAAAAAAAAAAAGAACTACCCAGCTCCCTAATTCCTGACCTGTGGAATGAAATGATTCAGTATAATTTACTCTGAAATGTCAAGTGTCTTTTTCTCCAGAATAAACTGTCTTTTGTAGAAAAGTTTAATTCTATTTTTCTTTTTGAATGCTGTGCTTTGTTTCTCAGTGGTCATAACACATTTTGTGGGAGACACTGAGTTACCAGTACTCAGCAGCCAGAACACCTGGGGGTTCCTGCCAAGTGACTCCAAACCTGCCAGCTGGTTGCGGCAGTCCCCTCTCCCCTGGCAACAGCAGGTGAGATGGAGTTGAGTTTCAGATCTGCTGGAGAAATCAGAGAGGAGGCCAAGTCCACAGCAACCATTCATATGACATACTTTATTTCCAATCTACAACCATTAAAAACACTTTGTAAGTTCATACTGTACAGTTATTCTCATGTCAAAATAAGACAGGGCAGGGAGAGCTGGTGGATTGGACTGCAGTAGTCCTAGCACCCAATCCATCCTGGGAAGGAGCCTTTTGAAGACAGAAGTGAGGAGGAGCAAACAGTGTAAGGAAGAGGAGGACAGTTGGCCCAAGGATGCCCTTGGTCCCTTCCCTCCCAAGGGCCTTTCCCTGGGGCTCCCCCGGGACCCATGACTACAGGACCCTCACCAGGAAATCAGGCTGAGCAGGAAGGGGGCTTCACAGTACTGGCAGGGGATGGGGGGAGCAGGATGAGGAAGGGCAACTTCTGGCTCTCTTCCCAAGGGGCTGGGGGCCAGAGCTGGTTTTTTGGCACTGTCTACAAGTTCTCTGTGGGGTGGGGAAGGGAGGAAGAGGAGAGACAGGAAAAGGAAAGGGAGCACAAGGAGATTTAGGATTCTCTTCTTGTGTAGTTGGCTTTCTTTCCATTTCAAGAGAAGCCATCTGGCCTATGATGTTCCCAAAGGATAAACAGTCTCCTCTGCCACCTGCCTCCCCAGGGCTCCCACCCTTGCCTACTCCTAATACCCACGCAGCAGTCTGGAAAATCCAGACAGGTGGGAGAGGTGAATAGAGCTGGAACCCAGCCAGGAGCAGAAAAGAGGAAAACTGCATCCTCTCTGGCTTTTAGAAAGAAGACACAGAGGGTTGGTTTTGTTTGGGGGCTTCTCCAATCTCAGAAGTCCAGATGAAATGCTTTCCATTATTCTTGGCTTGGGCCAACCCCAGCCCCTCCCAAGGCAATACTGGGAGGAGTCCAGTTGGCAAACCTGTGTATATTAGAATGACTTGGAAGGCTCTGTCAAACCCTAACTTGGTAGGCCCTGCTCCAGAAGTTCTAATCCAGTGGATATTGGGCAGGGCTGATAATCTGCACTTCTGTCAGATTCTCATTCTGCTACTGGGACACAATCTGAAAACTACTGGTCTGGAATGGTGTCCCTAGTCACCTCATCCTCAGCAACCTGGTACCCCTAGCCAGAGCCATGCTGGCAAGAGCCAGCATTATAGGCACCAAAGGATCTAAAAAGCTAACGGGAATGGTCTTGTGGTGAGCGCCCCCCTGTGCAGAGAAGTAAACTAAGGCACAGAGATCACTGGCACAGCTGAGAGAGGAACCAGGATACCAGGGCCAAGCAGAGAAAGGATGGGGCTACAGGACCTGAGGGGTCCTCTGGGGCCCATAGGGTCATCCTAGTGCTCCTCAGAGGACCATAAAGTTGGGAGAGCCAGAGATGAGATCAGCCAAGAATAGGGGCAGACTGCTAGTTGAGGGCCCTCTTCATGAGAGTGGCTTGGGTGGTTTCAGAATGGAGCTTCAAAGGAGGCAGCCTGTCCCTGACTGCCTAGTCCATCCAGGATGTTGAAGAAATCCCTGGGGTCTGGTGTCCAAAGACCTGGTGATAGGTGAAAAGGGAGGGGAGCAGGGCCAATGGGATAGATGAGGGGACAAGGAGGGTCTCTGGAGGGTAAGGTTGGAGTGCGCAGGGCAAGTGGTGGAGACCTGAGGAGGAATTCAGGCCCAGAATTGTCTTCAGTCCCGTGGATGTTGGGTCTGGGGATTCTGCAAACTGCAAGTTTTGTTAGGTTGGGAGGTAAGGTGGCCCAGAGCGGACAGAGAGTTGCTCAGATAGTGGGACAGATGGCCACAGAGAGAAGAACCCAAGTCGGGCTGCATCTGCTTTACAACTAAGGCCATGTAGCACTGGGGAGGGCAGAGGAGGCTGGAAGAGGGAATCCAAGTTCATGCCCACCACACTCTCCTCAGTGGAAGGTGCTGGGGTTGCTACTTGGAGGCTGTGGACAGAAAGACAGTATGGCTTGGAGGGTGGGCCTGGGGGATGTCTTTCTGCACTGGGAGGTGCTAGGGGAGTGTGAACCCAATGAGAAGGGCTGGCAAGGCTGTGCTGCATGATACATCGGGGAAA
The DNA here is from genome assembly GCF_000247695.1 of Heterocephalus glaber. The sequence goes on along the minus strand of NW_004624842.1, from coordinate 2,731,968 downwards.
GGGCCCACTCTAGTGTGAGAAAACACAAAATAAATACACAGGGCAGCCAGGGGTACTTCCCTGAATGTGACCGTGGGAGGGAGGAGTGTGTTGCTGAGGTTGTAGGAAAACCCACAGGAAGGAGCAGTGCTGGGGAGGATGCTGTGGGAAGGCTGAGGGATGGTGCTACAATAAAATAAGCCTGGGATCTAGAAGAGGAAAACCTGGCCATGGGCTGGCCCATCTGCTGGTGCGAACAAGCTAAGCAGAAGAGGAGCCAGAGCAGGGCATGCTGGCACATGCCTGTAATCCTGACACTCTGGGAGGCTGAGGCAGGAGGACTGTAAGTGTGAGCCCAAACTGGATAACTAAGGAAGAGCCTGTCTCAAAATAAAAAAGGATTGGGGATGTGGCTCGGTGTGAAGGCCATGGGTTCAATTCTCAGTATCCTCTTCCCCTAAAAAAGCTAGAAACAAAAGACAAAAGTTATAGCATTCCACTTCCCATGAATGGATGATGAAAGTTATAAAATTCTGATTGTTTCTTTTTTATCATGGCTGCTAGGAAAACAGAGGGAAAGAAAAAAAATTTTTCTCAGTACTATGGATTGAACCCAGGAGTGCCCTACCACTGAGCTATATCCCCAGCCCTTATTTTTTTGAGACAGTTTCATTAAATTGCCCAGGCTGGGGTCAAATACATGATCCTCCTGCCTCAGCCTCTTAAGTAATTGGAATTACAGGTGTGTAATACCTTGGCCAGCTAAGAGTGAAAGTTAACTGCATGGTTATAGGAATTAAATTAGGTAGATTTGAATAATAATCATTTTAGTATGTGTTGTTTTCTACTTTTTGCATTTTTCTATTCTTGTATTGTGAAACACATATGACTAAAATTATAAATTGCCTCTGATGATTCTTGGAAATCTTCAGGATAATTAGATCAAAACCAAGATTGGAAAACAAACAAACAAACAAACAAACAAAAAAACCACCAAGATTGGTTGAGGTGGACAGGGTTCTTTTTAAGAATATAGCATCATGCAGCCAGGTGTTGTGGCGCATGCCTGTAATTCCAGGACTCTGGGAGGATGAGGCAGGAGGATCACAAGTTCAAGCCCAGCCTGGGAAATTTAATGAGACTCTGTTTCAAAATAAAAAATTAAAAAGGGCTGGGGATGTAGCTCAGTTGCAGAGGCCCTGGACACAGAATGAACGCATGAAGCTCTGCCAAGGCTGCTTCCTACAGTTGTCCTTGAGAGACATGGAGGGGATGGGGGATTGGGAAATGATCTCTAAATAGTAAAGTGCATAGGGCAGGATGTACAGGGGGTTGTTATTATTATTATTATTATTATTATTATTATTATTATTAAAGAAGAGGTAGTGGGAGCTTAGAGGCTGCTAAGGCTGGAAGGGGGAACATCCTGGATGGGCAGGGAAAAGGAGGAAAAGTCTGGATATTACATGGGCAACAGAAGAAGACAGGGGATAAATCCATGAAAGGTGCATGGGAGTGGGCATGATGGAGCTGAATAGGCATGGAAATGTAAGATTAGGGTCAAGCCTTTGAGCCCTCAGCTTTGTGACCTGGAGGCTAGCTGGTAGAAGAGCAACCCAAGGGAGGCCAAGGGATGGGACCCATTTCGAGTTCATAAAGCACAGTCCTTTTACAGGTCAGCCTTTGTTGAGGAAATGGGCAGGGGACAGGAATTAGATTCTGATCCCTTGTGCATCCAGGCCTTAGAGTCACTGATGTGTTAAAGTTGATTTTCATTTCAAATACAGAGCCCATTGCAGGAGGATTTAATTTGGCTCTGGGAAGAGGTCAGACATAAGAAATGGGAAGTCATTTAGTGTGGGGTCAACCATAGAAATAGTACACCTTTTCCCCCAACCAGCTGATGCCAACCCATGGATCCAAGTCAACCAGTCTGTAGGGGACTGGGACCCCAGGGTTCCTTGGGACTTTGGTTTAAGAGACAGGACAAAAGGAAGAAGATTAGGTGAGGAGAAGGTGGAAGGGGTAGCAGTCAAAAGGTAGAGAGGAGTAGAAAGGGGAAGAAGGGCAGCATTCCATCTTGGGACTCTCAGTTCTCTAAGGGAGACCCCACTGTGGGTCAGGCAGTTTCTGCTTTGGGAATGTTACCAAGATGTAAAAGGCATTTGACAAAACAAACTTAGAAATCACATTCCAAAAGAGTAGAGAGTTTTTACAAACCAACCCTCCCACCCCAAGAAAGAAAACACAACCAGTTACCAAGTAAAATGCTAAAAAATTAAACCAAACCAATATTTACACGTAACATTTTCAAAATCCCATCAAGCCCCACATCCAGAGGCTTCTGTAGGAACATTGACAAGTGGCCTTGAACAGTGGCATGCCAAGAAGGAGAAACTGGGACTTCGCTGAAAACCAAGACCTGGAACCTCAAACACCCATTGGGGCCAGATGCTGTGACGATAAAGATAGCATGACAATCTCAGATGAGGACGATGGTAAGGCTAAGTGGCCCACAGGCCTTGGGGTTTGGGTCTCACCGGGACTTTTCCCCAAGGCTAAGAGTGCAGCCTCCCTGGCCTTCTGCAGCTCTGGGAGGTGGCAGAAGGCCTCTTGTGGCTTGTGACCTATGTGAACCCCTTCACCTGGAGACAGATGTGGAGGGGCCCCTGACCTCTTGGGTGGAAGTGGCAGTATTGTAGAGGCACTGGCCCACAACTCCACTGGCCACCCGCTCTGTCCATCCAAGTCACTAGAGTATGAAGGAGCAGCTGGCAGGAATGACATGCTGCCCATAGGGAATGGAGATAAAAGATTCTGGGTGTCTGTCCAGATGCCCTTGAAAGGGTACACTGGGAACTAGTAGGTGGGAGTGCAAGCCGTCTTCTGCATCCTGGGGACAAACTAGCAACACTGCTGACTTGCATCCTTTCTGATGGGGGAATTCTGCAGACAAGCCTATTCATCCTGGGATGTGACTCTTGGTTCCCAGCAGTGGCAGGAGGATTGCACATCTGTGGGTTGACAGAGGGAAGGTGGACATGTGTGCAACCAAAATGGGTTCATTGGCACCGAGGGGGAGGGAATGTGAGGCCCTCCTCACTGTACTGCAGCGAGCCACACTTCAGTCCATCAGACGGCACTTGTGGTTCCCACGGGTGTGAGAAAGGGCAGGCAGTGGAGCTGAGGCTGGGAGAAGAGCAGTGAGAGGCCATAAGGCTAAGGAGACAGGCTGGTGAAAAGGCTGGCGGGCTGGTAGACACTCTCAGGTCCGTGTGCAAAGCTGCAATAAACAACATTCTCGAAGTTCATCCTGTTTTCCTGCAAGTTCTCACTTGGGAAAGTTGGAGGGATCTCCATGCTCTTGCTGGAGCCATGGTAATCTGCATTTGACTTATTGAGAAAGGTGTCAGAGAAGGGAGGAAAACAAGAAGGGAAATGGAGGATGTTTGGGGAATGGTGGCGTCAGTCTGGCCGGCCACCCTGTCCAGCGCATTTACACACGGACCTACGGAGGCCAGGCAAGTACCACGTACTAAGTGAAAGGAGTACACTGAAGCTGAATGGTCAGTGAGGTGGAGGAGCAAGCTGCAGGCCCTAGCTCTGGGGAGGGGCCCCCCAAACTGAGCAGGAGACCAGAACTTGGCAGCTGAGCTGCCTCATCCATATGGGGGGACTTCACGCCTGTTCATGAGGTTTGAGGCCCCACATTGTCCCAGTGGCAAAAATACAGGTCTTACCCTCCAATAAATTAACTTGGGGGCTTTTGGGTAAATTAAATTATTAAAATAAAGTAAACTACCTTAAATATTTATAGTATGAAAAATTCAAATAAACAATCTAGGCAAGACATGTGTTTCCATGCCCCAGTCTGCTACTGTGTCCTGGGACACTGAGTTCTTGGAGTTATTGGCCTGACCTGACCACCTGGGCGTCTTGTATTGGGAATATCTCACCAGCTGCAGGATGTAAACACAGTGGAGATGCGGTGCCCCTTCAGGGCACCAGGGAAAGAGGCCCCAGAGATCAAGGCGTGGGCATGTAGGCATTTATCTATGTACTAGGTCTTGAGATTGAGTCTACTTATTTCTGGCCTCACCGAGTCTCCTGGGAAGGTTGGGTTCCTGCAAGTCACCTTGGCAAGGCAGGCAATTCCCTACACATTTCCACCTTATCTCCCAGTTTGGGCTGCATCCAGGTATGGGCAGGGAGATCCAGGGCTCCAGGATTCCAAATAGACACTTGGCCCTGACTACTGCCCTCTCATACCCCCTAAACTCCTAGCAATCTGGGGCAGCAGGGATAGGGAGAGAAGGTGGTGGAGGCTATGGTGTTGATGTCCAGCCCTGCTCTACCGGGAACACCAAGGTGGGTCCAAGAGCAAAGGCAGTTCTTCTCAGTGACATCTCCTTCCCAGGGAAAGGGTGCAGTCAGCAGGTAATATCTCTGTGAGGCCCTTTCCTCACAGGCATGGCTGGAGGTATATCCCTTCCTGGGCTCTTGCAAGGAGTGGGTGCGGGTAGAAGCAGACAAAGGTCTCCTTTAGGACCAGGGATCAGTCCTGATGAGCTCTCCGTAGAAGCTTACAAGGCCCAGCTGTGGTCCTTCTCCTGCTCACTGTCTTCCCTTGGGAAGTCAGAGATTACCACCCAGTGGTCAGCATGAGACCCTGCTTTACCTTGATATGAAAGCTCTCTGCTGGCAGTGGCACAGCTGCTGTCCCTCCAGGGAGCCGCGTTGCTGAGGGAACAGCCCCTCGCCTCCTCTCCTCACCTCCTCTCCACTGTTCCCTCCTGTCATCCAGGGACTGGGTGAGTTGAGGTGGGGACTTGGATATTCTGTCACTCACTGGAGGGGGCTGCCCTCTCCTCCCCTCCCCAGCCAGATTCGGAAGGGTGCAGCCTACACTTGGAAGGAGAGTGGCGGATGGCAGAGCGGGATGGCCGGGAGAAGCAGGCGGCGAGAGACTGGGTGCTGCTACAGTCACAAACAGCATCCTAGGAGGAGGAGGAAGGAAGTCAGGAGGAGCCAGGAAGTACAGTCTAGACGACCCATATAGCTCAGACTACCCACAGACCAGTTCCCTAGGGCCTGGCCTTGGGACAGCTTCTGGACCAATTTTTGCTTATTCTTAATATACTGATATGTACATTTACCACTATGACCTCACAACAGCCCATTCTGCAATTGGAAAGCATGCACACTTTTTTTAAACAACTTTTTTTAAACTTTTAACTGTAGTCTAAATCTTTTTTAATGGTTCTATAATATTCTACTGAATGAAAATATTGTACTTACCCAATTCACTTGTGGGTTTTTTTTTTTTTTTTCAGCGCTTAGGACTGAACCCAGGGACTCATGACTGCTATGAAAACATTCTACCACTGAGCTACACCCCCACCAGGACATATTCTTTAAAAGACAATTTGTAACATTTGTAAAATACTTTTAACATTTATGTTATTTTATCCTATAATCACATTTCTACAGCTCAAGCGTAAGGAAATAATCTGAAATGTCTAAAACTGTAGAACAAGATCTTTACCCCAGTACTATTTATAATAGAGGAAAACTAGAAATCACCTAAACATACAATAATAGGGAAGGAGACCTTTTGGGTCAGCACAGCACACCCCCCCCCACAGCCTCCTCATATCTCTGGGTCCCCACCTGCGGCCCGCACTGAGTCCCCAGCAGACCATACAGCACTAGCCGTGGCCACAGCCGACTGCACCAAGTGGTACATCTGACCCAACGTGGACCAATCAGTTTCTTTCAGAAATGTGAAACTGGGATGGAGGGATTTGAGTCAGTGCCTCCTAGGTGCTTTAGGTGGAAGATGTTACAAAACCAGAGCTGGAACAGCCCAGCTACTCCTAAAAATGCAATAGAAAGACACAGAGAAGGAGGAAGACATAACAGAAAATGAAATTCAAGAGGGAGGACAGATGGAGAAGCTGCTGAGGCTGTCAGGTCCTTGTTCTTAGGTTCCATAAGACACTGTCAACCTTCAGAGACGTCTACCTTCTCCTTCTGTATCTCTAACTTAGATCCATTCCTTTACTAACATTCAAATAATCCCAAATTTATCAGAATTGCTATCAGGAGTGGCAATAGAAGAGTCAGAGAGAATGTGAACACTTAAGTGGGAAGTCTTTTTTTTAATGGTACTGGGAACTCAATCTAGGGCATTTGCTCTGAACTATATCCCCATGCCCCTTTTTATAACTCATTTTTTACTTTGAGACAGGGTCTCACTAAGTCACCCAAACTTGCAATCCTCCTCCCTTAGCCTCCCAGAGTGCTGGGATTACAAGTTTGTGCCATCATTCCCTGGCTGGGAAATGTAGATGGGGTGGGGGAAGTGGCAGGTGGGTTAATGGTTTTTTGTTTTTTGTTTTTTGGTACCAGGGATCGAACTTGGGTCCTCGCACTTGCGCAGCAGATGGCGAAACCACTGAGCTAAATCCCCGGCCCAGGTGGGTTAATGTTTAATAACCAGTTTTCAGCTAGGTATGATGGCCCATGCTTGTAATCCCAGTTACTCATGAGGCTGAGGCAGGAGGATTGCAGGTTTGAACCCAGCCTGGGTGACTGAGTGAGACCCTGTCTCAAAAATGAAATAAAAAGGGCTAGGAGTATAGCTCAGTGGTACAGTGTTTGTCTAGCGTGCAGGATGTTCTGAGTTTAATCCCCTGTACCATGACAAGGGGAGAGAACAGGAGAGGAGGAAAGGAGATTTCTAGGAGGGGAGGAACTCTGATTTGCAGCCTTTTCCTATCTTTATGGTGTCAATCCTCCCACCTGGACAATCTCAGGTACCAAGGCAATACTACTAACACAGAACAGTTAATGATTGGCTCTTACAGGCCCACCACTGGGGGCAACACCTCTTCCCCGGAGATCACCGCTGTGTGGTGGCAAAGCAGCCAGTTAAGCCATGCTCACTGGTCTCTTGGGATTCAGACCATGTGACCACCAGGTATGTGCTGTTCCCCAGTCAGGGAGCTTCCATCTCCATCCCTGACCATCATTAAGAACTTTTTCAGACATGGGATCATATGCTTCGAGTTTAAAAACCAAAAGAGCTTGGACCTTACAAGCTAATCCCTTCTCCCAAGAAAAAGTGCAAACTACACCCACCCACCTCATTGGGAAGGACTGAGGCTCCGTCTCCATCCCGTGGGACACCATCCTTCCCCACCTGAGGGAGCATGGTGGCTCTGGCCTCCTCACCACCACCTGCCTTGGCTGTTTTCTTGTTCAGGATCCTGGCCATGCCCTCTGGCTGATGGTAGCTGGCTGGGGAGAGGGGCTCTGGCTTCTTAGAGCTCTCCTCCCCTGCTGCCAAGGTGGGACTTGGTGCACGGCCACACACATTATGAAAGAACTCCTGCACAAGGCCGTATTTGGGAGGCTCAGGCTTGGCCCGGGCCTCAGACATGCCGAGTTTCCAGACAGACTCTGTGCTCCCTGAATGCTCCACCACGCTGAAGAGGCTGGACAGCCCGTCATTGATGTTCCGCAGCACAGGGCTGTCCCGTGTAGTGGTGGAACGGGCCCAGGCGGAGCCGTTCTGCTTGCCCTGGTGCAGGTTCCACAGGCTGCGGTCCTTGGTGCTGTCCAGCTTGGACACAGATCGCCTCTGGAGCTTAGGTGAGCCATACTTGGGCGAGCAGCATGGTCGCTCAATGCGTGAGTGGACCTTGTCCAGGGAGGAAGAGATCTGCTTGCTGCGCACGGACACAAGTGAGGAACTGCGGGGTGACCAGCTCTTGCCATGGAGGCTGCTGCGTGGTGGGTCTGTCTGCAGGCCCACACTGACTGTGCGGATGGTCTGAGTGCTCACACTGGCTAGGCCCACTGTCTGGCTGGACGTGCTCTTCACTTTCCTCTCCAGCGAGCTGGAGCGCATGGCCTGCCTCACACAGTTCGTGATCTCCTTCATGTCGTCACTCATGTTGCCCGACATCTCAAAGTCATGCAGAGTGGTGGGGAAGGCAGACCCAGGACCCGAGGTGCTGCCCCCAGAACCCCCATCCAGGTGCTGCCGGGAGAAGTTGCAGAGCCAGCGGCCATAGGAGCTGTCAGCCAGCCCGTCAGCCTCGGCTGACTCTTTGGGCTTGGCTGTGGTGAAGAGGAAGCCGGGCTCAATGAGGATCTTGCCCTCCTTGTCATGGACCACAGGCACACCCAGGCGCCGTGCCACTGGGGGGCTGTAGTAGACTCGGATGCCTGTCTTGTCCGGAGCTGTGTAGCTGCGCTGCATCTGCCTCCCAGCAGGGTCCTGACAGGCCAGGGTGCCCAAGCGGTTGCAGTCCTGTGAGGAGAGCCCAGGGTTTTCCTTGGCTTCTTTCTCTGGATCCACCGGCTCGGGATTTACAAAGGTAAAGGCAGGGCTGCTGGGTAGCTTCTTGCCCCGGGCATCTCCACCAGCAAGGTAAGGGGAGCAGTCGAGCAAACTTTCAAACTCAGACATAGAGGAGACAGATTTGGTCCTGGGAAGAGCAGAAAAGAAAAAGTGGTATTAGTGGAAAATAACACGCTGAGCACATACATGGTCTACTTCCTTGGTGTGTGCAGGCCAGGACCGAGGCTCCTTGCTCACCTCTAGAAGTCACCGTGGGTGCCTCCCATCTTCTCTCACTCCTACCTGCATCCTCTGAACACCTGCTATCTTCTACCTCAGGGCTTTTTTTCTGGCTATGGTGTTGTGGCTTGTGTCTAGACGTCCTCCCAAAGCCTCATGCAGTCTTTTTCTAAGGTAGCTAAATCTGGAATTTGTGATGCTAGGATTAAGGGCGTGTGATTACTAAACCACTACATGTGATTGGTTTGGCACCACCCGAATCCTGGTAGTCTGAATAAGATAAAAAGAGCAGAAAGAGGCTGTTAAGGTCCCATGTTGCTTTTGCTACCTTCTGGCTGCCATGAACTGTTTCTCCTCTGCAATTCCCCTCTACCAAGCCACCCTGCCTTGGAGCCAGCCGATCATGGACTAAATCCTCTACAAACTGTGAGCTAAATAAACCCTTTCCCCTTTAACTTTGGGTGTTGGCTATTTTGTCTCAGCCACGAGAGAAAAAAGTAACCAACACACTTGGTTTCTAGACAGAGGAAGCTAGGAAGAGCAGAGTTAATGCCCCCAAACACACCCCTCAACAAACCACGAGCAGGACTTGGTGAGTAGGCACCTCAGCCTCCCAGCGCTTTAAGCTGGTTTCCCCATGTTCCTCAGTGGGTAACTCTGAAGTGCATGTTCTCCTCTGGCTCCCAGAGTTCCTCAGTGAGACTGAGTGTCAGCTGCTCACAGAACAACTCTTTTTACCGGCTGTTCTTCCTTCCCTGTCTCACTTTTAGGCCATTTCCTGGAATCCACTCCCAAATAAACTATTTGCATGTAAATCCTTGTCTCAGGTTGTTTCAGGGGGAGCCCAAACTTAGATTCCATTAAATCATCAGCACACATAGGGCACTTATTGCCTGAAGGGCTGGGCACATGAAAGTCCATTGCACATGCCCAACCATTCTGACAGCCTAGAAGGGGCAGCTTCTAATATCCCACTAGAGAGGAGAGGTACTCCCCAAGGTGAGCTAGAAATCAAACCTAGCCCTCTGGCTGCAGCGCTTGTTCTCCCACGCTTGGGCCTCTTGCTTCTGAGCTGCTCTGGGGGGTTCTGTCTCCCTCACTCCTTTCATGGGTTTCCTACTAGTGAGATATGGTCCTGTCTCAGGGGTCCTCATGGAGCTGTGCTCAATGGAAGCTGCCTAATAATCCCATCATGATGCCCACTGCAACTCTCCTAACACCACATATTAGAAAGAATCCAAGAGGAGCTAAACAGTGTGTTAGTGAGAATAAGGTAGGGTGCCAGTTTTCCATGCCCAGAATCTAAAACAAACATCAAACTGCAGCCTGGAATCCTGGCTGGAATCCCCATTTCCCCCAGACTTTCCTGCTCCTGAGAGACTTGGGTTCCATAGAAATCACACCCCAGTGCTCTCCCAATTCTGAAAAGGGGAAGATGCAGGCCAGGTGGGCTGGGGTGTGGGCAGGGCAGGGCAGGGGCTGCCAGCACCTCTTTAAACCAGTTCCCGCAAGCTCAGCTTCAGAAACAGCCTCCTTGTCGTGGATCTTCTCACTTCTTGTCTGCTGAAGAAGAAAGATAGGAAGGATCAGCTCTGGCCACTGAAGGAAGGTGATAGGAGGAGAGTGTGGGAGCTAGGCCTGGCCCTCCATGCCTGTGTCTCCTGATCTGGAGAGCTGAATAATGTCACCAATGATCCTGAATGCCCATTGGGTAGCTTCTGGCTGCACTGTATCTAACTCTTCCACTCTAGGAATGAGATTCAGGGTGGGGCAGCTGAGGCCCCAAGAGTGATCCCCAAGGAAAGCATGACCACATAAAACTTATTCCCAATGTGGTGGCAGCAACAAAGCACCCCATGGGCAGCTCTTTAGTTCATAGTGACAGCAATGATCATGCAGCAAGGTGGGCTTGTTCCACCCTGGTTCTATAGGCACAGCCCCTATAACTTTCCCTGAGCTCCCAAGAAAATCCTCCTGCCTTAGCTCCCCAGGGTAGATGTTTGTTGTTTGGATTCAAGTCTCTGAGTGACACACTACTTCCCCAGGCTGTCATAGGACCAAATGGGCCATATAAAGGTTCCATCTGGTTATTTAGCACATTGCTCTAGTGACAATGCACTTGATCCTCATGTGTAGATGTCATTAATGTGACCTTATTGATCTCTACACCCTGGGCTAGGCCACAATAGATTCTCATTTATCAATGAGGCAACTGGGGCCCAGAGGTGGGGATTAACATACCCAAGATCCCATAGCCATTTAGAGACCTTGCTTTCCACAGAGGCACAAGTGATACCAAGAGAGGTAGAGGTTTCTCCCAGGAGTGGAAGGATGGTCCCAGCAGAGGACCCTTCCTAAGTCACACACCATGCAACCACGGGGTAGAGATGTCAGGGCTGAAAACCCCAAGGAGCCCTGGAGGACAGGGTTAACATCCTGTCATGTCCCCCACAAACAAGAGAACTAAATTTATGGTATATCCAGAAGCCAAGAGAACATGGGTGGCAGCAACACTCTCACCTCTTTCCAGCTGTTGTCCTGCTTCTCCAGATCTGAGTGTTTCAGGACCCAGGGGTCAGCAGCCTTCTGTAGCTGAACAAGGGCAAAGAGGCATCAGTGGTGGGCACAGCTGGTGAGCAGAGACTTGCTCTGAGCACAGCTACACCCCAGACTCCACTCTGTCAGAGAACCCATGTCACGGATCAGGAGCCAGATTCTCAGTAGTAGCAGCTCTGAGCCACCCACAAGGTGGAATTGGAAAATGATAATACAAGGAAGTACTTGCAGGAATCCTTAGAGCGAGCTATCAGTATATGTAACATAGGACCACCTATGTGGTAACAAAATAAATAGGCAAATGAGGGCTGGGGATTTAGCTCAGTGGTTCCACCCCCTGCCTCACAAGCGCAAGGCCCCAAGATCAATCCCTTGTACCAAAAAAAAAAGAATCACAAGTTCTAGCCCAGCCTGGGCAACTTAGCAATCTAGCAAGACCCATGTTCAAAATAAAAACTGAAAAGAAGGGCTGGGATGTAGCTCAGTGGTGCCATGCCTGCCTGGCAAGCAGTCCAGAGTTCAAATTCTGATACCAGAAAAAATAAATGAATAAAGGGGTCAAGGATTTAGCTCAGTGGTTCCACTGCCTGCCTCACAAGTGCAAGGACCCGAGTTCGATCCCCGATACTGAAAAAAAGAAAAGGCAGATAGGTGGTGTTTGGGCCAGGGATTTAGCTCAGTGGTGTTGCCGCCTGCCTTGCAAGTGCAAGGTCCCAAGTTCGATCCCCGGTACTAATAAAAAAAAAAATTTAAAAAAAGAAAAAAAAAAAAATAAGGGATTGGGGATGTAGTTTAGTGGGAAGGCCCTGAGGTCAAGGCTCAATCTCCAGTACTGTGAAAAAAAAAGACCCAAGGACCCTGTTGGTCATCAGTGGTGGCCATCACTAATGGATCCCAGCACTCCTTCCCACTGAACACAGAGGTACCGCTGACTCCCTCCCCTCTTCTGTTTGCTATATCCATGTTAATTTGTTTCACCCTTACAGAAACCACAAGGTAGATATGACTCTGCTTATTTCCATTTCACAGATGAGAGGGTAAAGACTGAGAGAAGGGAAGAAGCTTGCCCAAGACTGGGAAGCTGAGTGAGCACCAATGACAATAACAACAGTGTAGTGGGTCCCAAGGTATGGTGCCCTTGCCCCCATCTGTGCTCTGGGTATATATCTCCAGGGCTACAAAAAAAAAAAAAAAAAAAAACGGTAAAAGAAAGGAGGAAGTCAAAGAGAAAAGCATAGCAGTGCGGTGGGTGGCAGCTGGGTGCATGATGTGAACTGTAATAGTCAATGATTACTTTTCATACTCCCACCCTTGTTTTGCTCAGGACTCCAACTTTCCAATGAGAATCACTCTTGCCTCCTCCCTCTTGGTTCCTGGGTTTTGGTAGGCTCCAAGGGTGGGCACATGACCCATGAGTATAGAATCAGAACCTTGTGGAAAGGAAACTCTTTCCATTGTATTTGCTAAGATGCAAGATATGAGCATGAAACTGACAGTAGCCATGTTTGGGGATAGTTTGCTTAAGAGTAAAGTGAACAAAGAAGAAAGCAGGCTTGAGACTGAGGCAGAGAGAAAGACCTAGTTCTTACTGTAATCTCTGAGTGCCTGGATGCAGCTATATCTGAAACAGATTCTACCCCAGGCCTCATTGTCTGAGCATCTGGGTCCAGCAATGCCTGAAGAGATGCACCCTCAGGACTTTTCCAGAAGTGACTCTCCTTTTCAGTTCAAGTCTTGTGGGCTGAAGCCAGACTCACCTGGCTTAGGCGGTTCTGCAGCTCCTTCACCTGCTGCTCTGCCTGCTGCTTCTCCCCCTGCAGCCGCTCCACTAGCTGCAGCTTCTCCTGGCTCCAGTTGCGCTCACTGATCTGCAGCTGCTGAGTCAGCTCCATGACTGCGCTGTAGGACTCAGCCAGGAGGTGCTGCTGTTCCTCGCGCTCCCTCTGGAGGGCTGCCTTCCAGTCAGGCCCTGCCCGGTCTCCGGCCCCCTTCCCAGCCTTCAGCTCCATCTGCAGAGGACAGGGGCCGGGCAGCTGTCAGCAGCAGGGAACTCCACTCTGCCCTCTCCCCATCCTGAGCATCCAGAAGGCTCCACAGCCCTCCTTGGTCACAGTATCCAGTAAGGACTGAGGAGCCGCTTCTTCAAACCAAGCTCCATGCTGCAGGCTCTCAGGCCTTCCCTCAGTGTCCCCATGGAAACTTGGCCACAGAATTACCTTCTCCAGTTTCCTGAAGGGAGAGGTCCCAAGGAGTTGTGTGTCCCATGTCACAGAGCTACAACACGGCAGATGTTCCTAGTTATTGTTTCTCTTGATATTTATCAATTCTTACCAGCAGTACAGATTTTGGTTAATAGGGAACATGTTTTATCTCCCTTTCTAGAAAGCAGGGACCCTGCCTTGTCCCCCAAAGATGCTGCGTGGGGAGGGACACATGCATTCACACATGTACAGTCACAATGCATGTGTGCAGGAACTACTCCAGCATAGCATGACATTTTTCTTGGTCCCAGACCAAGAAAATTCAAGAGCCAATGTCTCCCACAACACTGGGGGATGTGGTCTGGGATGTTAATCCCATGTGGCTGGTGAGGGGCTAGGAGCCCCTGGAATGTCGGGGCTTGCGGGAGCAGTAGAGGGATAGACCCCAGGATATGCAGGTGGGCAGGCACTGTGAGATCTTTAGAGAGGCTAAGGTGGGGAGCAGGGGACCCAGGAAGAAGCCAGGTGCCTGTGAGCACTGAGAGGAAAGTGAGATTGTGCTCCTGGGAGCCAGGCGGCGCAGAGGCTCAGGGAGCATGGTAGATGCACCACCAGGTGACACTGGAAAGAAACTCAACTCCTCTGGGCCTGTTCTCTCATCTGCCCTGCAGAGATCACCAGAGTGCCCACCTCCCAGTGCCCTGTGATGCCCAGGAAAGCATCTGCAGCAGGGGCAGGCTGGAGCAGGCGGGAGCCTGCCCTTCAGAGCTGTGGAGTCAGTGCACCTTCTCTGAGTGGGCACCCTGCTCATCTGTCAGACCAGAGTGGGCAGCAACTTGCTCCCAGACACAGAGCAGACACTAAATTCCCAGGGATCCTGATTAAAGTGCCTTTGGTGAAGCTGGGCTGTTGGAGGGGAGGCTCCCAGTGTGAGTGGAGGGAACAAACCAGAGCAAGGAATCAGGGGGCTGGGGGATCCCTATGAGGAGAGGAAGGAGCAAATAAGGACAGCAGGGATGAGAGTCCAGGAAGTGTGTACAGGACATGCCCAGGTGCAGAGAGGCACAGAGACAGGCTGGCCTCACCTGTGGGCCCATAGTGCATCAGAGCTGACTGTCAATCCTCCAGCCTCCTTCTGTGGCCCCATCACTCCTGGTCCCCACTCTGGGACCCTTGCTGTATAGTTTTAGGCAAGTCTCTTGCCCTCTCTGAACCACAAGGTGAAATTGGGGTGGGGCTTATCCCTCCAGGAGCAGCCAGCTCCCAGATCTGACAGCTGAGGGCAAGTAGACCCCTGCCGGGGGTAGGTGGACTCACCTGGGTGGTATGGCTCTTGAGCTCTGCCCGCTCCGTCTCCCACGCAGCCTTGGCCTTGGCAAACTGTTGCTGCAACTCGGTCAGGCCCCGGTGCTCCTCCCGCAGCAGCCGGCACAGCTCCTTCAGCGTCACCTTCATGTCGGCCAGCGTCTTGACATACTCATTGGGCTGCAGACACAGCACAGCTGGGTCAGAAGCTCAGAGAGCTCGCCCGCCGGGGACTCCAGCATGGGACTCCCTGAGGCTTCAGAAAGTCCCTCCTCAGGCCATGACACCATGAAACAGGGAGGACAAGCCCAACCCTGGCTGCTTTTTGGACTGACACAAGTCTCAGCCTCACATGACGTAACTCCTATAGTTCTTCCCCCTAAATGGAGCTGAAGAATCCCACTCTCTCGAGGCTCTGCAGCCTCCAGGGTGTGGGTCTTTCCCTCACTCAGGACCTGTCTCTGACCCACTGCAAAGCCTCCCTAGCTGTGCCGAACTGGATCCCAAATCTTCTCTCCTGGGCTCTTGATCTCTTTTCCCATCCATACCCCTCCTCTCCGTGTGTAGCCCTAGAAGTCTGACCCCATAGATCTCTGACCTGTGACTTGATTTGAGAGTTCTTAATCCCACACCATAAAGGTCCCTTTTCATGTTACTCTATCTTATCTTTGCCCCTACCATGTTTATTCCAAGCCACAGCCGATCCCATAATACCTTGCCACATCTCTGCAAGAAGGTCCAGAATGGTCTTTTCTCCATTCTCTTTTAGGCAAGCTCCTATCTGTCCTTTAACACCCACTACCTATAACTCCTTCTTGCTGATATTGTACCCTATATGTCAAATAGAACTAACCGCTTTCTTGCCTGTGACCCTACAGTCCATCATCTGGCCTTCTGTCATTGCCCTGGGATAACTTATGCATCCCACAGCACTAGGCAACTGGGCCCCAGTGACCAGGCGATGCCCTTCTATAGTGCCAGTGCCCAGTTCAGGACTGGGATCAGAGGTGGCAGGAGTGGACAGTACTGGGGAGAGGCTGAGAACCCACTGTGTTTTGAGTCCAGCTGTCCCCTGCGTAAGACTTGTTGTCAGAGTGCTGGGCGTTCAGTTCCTCTTCCTCCATCAGCAGGTACAGCTCCTTCATGCTGTTTACCTATGTTTAAAAGTCACACTCAGCAAGGGGTGAGAGGAAGTCACACCTGGGGCTTCAGCCTTTGAGGGGCAGGGATGCTGGCTAGCACCCCAGGCAGGTGAGGGGCTGCACAGCCAGGCAGGAAGGAGGAGTGGGAGTGATGGCTCAACGTGGACCAAAGGCACTTTGCCTGGCACCTACTTCCCAAATCTTTTATTTTTAAGGTTTATTTGAGCAGGGTCTCACTGTCTCGTCCTGGCCGGCCTAGAACTCACTATATAGTGTAGGCCGGCCTTGACCTCTTGGTGATCCTCCTGGCTCAGCCTCCAGAGTGCTGCGATTACAGGTGTGTTCACCACACCTGGCTGGAGTCTCTTAAGAGGTGAGGTCAGGGAGCAGGAGCTGTGGCTCCGAGGTAAAGCATGTGATTAGCATCCACAAGACTCTGGGTTCCATCCTCAGCACCACCAAAGAAAAAGTTAAAAAGGTGAGTTCATGGAGATAAGAAACCCTTAAGGTAGAAGAGAAACCAAGAGTATGGTATCCTAGAAACCAATGAAGAAGGGATCCAAGTGTCACATATCCAGGACGATAATGAAGCTGGGAAGTGGGGTGGGGTCCTAAAGGAGCAGCACCCCAATTCCAACACTGGTCACATGGATCTAGTCCCACAGTCTTTCGATGACCTACACTTAGGTGGACAATTCGCCCTGTGAAATCCTCAGGGCCAGGGGTGTTGGTTTCTGTTTTCTTTTCTTTGGTGCTGGGGATGGAACCCAGGGCTCCTGCATGTTAACAACACACTCTACTACTGAGCTACACCCACAACCCCCAGGTGTGTTTGGAATTCAAACTTAAGGATTCCAGGATTTAGGATTTAGAAAGACAACACGGTTCCCACTGAGGACTGGAACAGCCCTGCAGGGTCCAAGGATCACCCCACACTCACGCACACTAATGTCTCCCCTCAAGCACCAACACTGATGTGAAGTGCTGTGTTCCACTCATCCCATCTTCCCTGTCTTCCCACCCGCCCCGCTGGGCCCAGATCCAACCATACCTCCAGGAAGTCATCCCCATCGTTGGGCAAAACCTTGCCCTGCCGCCAGCGCTTCAGGAACCACCTGAGTTTCATGAAGAGCAGCAGGAAGTTGTGCTTGAACTGCTGGGACTCCTGTACCAGCATGTTCTTCTCCTGGCTCCAGAACTTCTGCTCTAGCCTCCGCTGGAGGCTCAGACTCTGCAGTTCAAACTCCCGCCTCAGCAGTGCCCTCTGCTGGTCCTCCTTCAGCTGCAGGAATGCAGGCTTGAGAAAGGCCAGTTGAAGACTACCACCATTCCCACCCACTCCCAGCCCAGGTCAAAGGCAGAGGGGAAAAGTGTGTGTGGGGGGAGTACTTTTGGGGGACCCCTCACAAGGATCCTACCATGAGCAGCCCATTGTATCCAGGGAAGAGTAACTCATAAAAGCAACAGCGGCCCCAATCCCAATCCATGGAAGAGCTGGGATTTGATTCAGCCCTGTTTGACTACATAAATCACATCATCATACATTGAGCACCTACCGGCTGCCAGATGTTTCACACAAAACCTCACACTGAAGGAGGAACTGGAGGGTGAGGAGTGATGGCAAGGACAGGTAACCCATGTGGAGGGATGCCAGGGTCAAAGTGAGGCTAATGAATGAATATGCAATATCCTAGGAAGCCATGCTAGGTCCTAGGTAAGAGAATCCCAGTCCCACTTCACCCTGGATATGCAATTGTGGGCAAAGCACTTCAGTTCTCTGAGCTTGTTTTCCCACTTGTAAAATAGGGATACCACAGGGAAGGGCATGGAAATTCAAGGACATACAGTATGGAAAGTGTGTTACACAGACCCGACATACAGTGAGAGCTCAATAAATTCTATTCCAGGACTACGATCTTTATTACCAGATATGATGGAAGTACCATTTATGAAATGGGAAACAGGTCTTGAGAGAAAACAGGACTGGCCCAAGGTCACAAAGACAGCCAATACAAGTCCAGGACTCCAGCCTAGCACAGCTAATGTAAAATCACAAGCACCGTGACTCCCTACAGGGCACATGGCTTACAAGACATGGTTTCTCCTAACATTCTCACCTTTTGAGGCCCCATGGGTCGGAAGGTCCTGCCTTCAAGTTGGGTTTTTGTTTGTTTGTTTTTGCAGTGCTGGGGATGGAACCTAGGGCATTGTGAATGCTAAGCAAGCACTCTACCATGAAGCTACAACCCCAGCCCCTTTGCCTTTAGTTTTGGGAAAAGCTGGAGTAGGTGCATCACCCACCTGGACCATTTTCTGGTTGAAGCTGTCAGCCTCTTCCTTCCGTAGCTGTCGCTCCTGGGAGAGCTGCTCCTGCAAGCCCCGGAGACTGTCATGGGCCTCGGCTAGCACCAGCTGTAGCTCCTTGATCTGGGGTGGGGATGAGGGCACAGGTAAGAAAGAGGGAGAGAGGACAAAGAGGATACAGGCTGTGGTCAAAGCATGAAAGTGGTAGGGGGACCAGCAGTAAGTCGGACCCAAGTGTCCCCCGAGTACAAATCGGGCAACAATGGCTATCCCTACCCAGTGGGTCATCAGAACAAATGAAACAGTGCATACCACATCTATCTACTGTTATACTTTGAAGCTGGTACTTTCTTTGATATTTATTTGAAGAAAATTACATTGTAAAAATTAAGTCTGATTCACAAAGATGTTCATTGTCTCACTGTTTTTTTGTTCATTTGTTTTGTTTTGGATGGTACTGGGGACTGAACCCAGGGCCTTTGCACTAAGCTACATTCCCAGCCCTTTTTAATTCTGAGACAGGGTCTTGGTAAGTCACTAAGTTGCCCAAGCTGGGTTCAAACTTGTGATTCTCTTGCCTCAGTCTCCCAGAGTGGTAGGATTACAAGTGTGAGCCACCATGCCCAACTTATTATTATTATTATTATTATTATTATTTTTGGTACCAGGGATCGAACTCGGATCCTTGTGCTTGCGAGGCAGGTGGCAGAACCACTGAACTAACTCCCCGGCCCAACCCAACTTATTTTTTATGTGTTTGTTTATTGAGATAAGGTCTCATTTTGTTGTCCTGGCTGGCCTCAGACTGCTGGGCTCCAGCAATCCTCTGACTCAGCCTCCAAAGTGCTGCAACTACAGACACATGACACTCTACCCAGCTGTCTCACACTGTGTAACTGCAAAAATTAATAAAATATAAGTAATAAATCATGGAAATTAAAATATATTTGATGGATAATATATATAAAAATCTATATTTTAT
>NW_004624842.1:2632662-2712803 GCF_000247695.1 Heterocephalus glaber | reverse complement strand
AATATTTATTGTATATATATTACTATGTTATAAAAGACAGGAAAACACATATTCTAAATGTAAACAGTACTGAACTACATGATGATTGCATGGTATTGACTTTCTCCTTTATACCTGTATGCAATGCTCCTTAGGGATTTTGTTAGAGTTATTTGTTGTTAGAATGACTATGTGACAAGATCTTAAGAGAAAGATTTTTTAAATTTCACATTTTCACAGAAATTGGTATTTAAAACTATTTGTAGCCACGCAGGCAAAACTAATCTTTTTTTCTCCTAACACTGAGGATTTGAACCCAAGGTCTTGAGCACACTAAGAAGCACTCTAGGGATGAGCTACATCCCTAGCTTTTTTCTTTTTCCTTTGAGACAGGGTCTTGCTAAGGTGCTCAGGTTGGTCTCAAACTTGTGATCCTCCTGCCTAGTCCCCTGAGTAACTGAGGTTACAGGATTGCCACTGTGTCTGTCAGAACTAACCTATTCTCTTAGAAGTCCAGAAAGGGACCAGAAGGGAACACAACAGGGACTTTTGGGGGTGGGTCATGCTCTGTTTACTGATTTGGGTGCTGATTACTAAGAGAGTTCAGTTTGTGACAATCTGATTGATAATATGATCACCCATTCCCCCTTTGGTGGCACTGGGGATCATACTCAGGGACTTCCGTGTGCTAGGCAAGAGCTCTACCACTGAGTTGTGCCCCCAGCCCCTAAGGACTTTTCTCTGTGTATGTTATGCTTCAGTAAGAAAAGTCAGCGGGCTGTGGGGGTGCGCACCGGTAGTCCCAGCTACTCTAGAGGCTGAGGTGGAAGAACTGCTTGAGCTGGTGAGTTGGGGACCAGGCTGGGCAAAACAATAAAATCCCTTCTCAAAAAAATTTTTATATTTATTAAGCATTCCGAGTAACAGAGGGAAATGTTCATGTTGCCATATTTAGCAGGAAAAAAAGAGAAATGTCAGCTCCAACTCCTACATAAAACCTTCCCCAGGCATGGCAGATGTCCCTCTGCAAAAGAAAACATAAACATGAACTATGTAGCCAATAAAGTGATAATTTGGTAGTGGAAGGCACACTAACTTGAGGTATGTCTTATGTACTTGTGTTGTATTAAAAACCACTACAGCAGGCTAGAGGTGTACCTCAGTGGTAGAGCACTTGCCCACCATGCATGAGGCCCAGGGTGCAATTGCCAGTACTGCATAAAAAACAAAACAGAGCTGGGCAAAGTGGCACATGCCTGTAATCCCACCACTCTGGGAGGATGAAGCAGGAAGATCCCAAGTTTGAGCTCAGCCTGGGCAATTTAGTGAGTTACAGTGAGACCCTGTCTCAAAAATTTGATTAAAAAAAAATTAGATAGAAGCGGGGGATTTAGCTCAGTGGCACTGAGCCCGCCTCGTAAGTGGAAGGTCCTGAGTTCAATCCCCAGTATGAAAAAAAAAATTAGATAGATAGATAGATAGACAGACAGAGATAGATATATGGGGCTAGTATCCCTAGAATCCCTAGTATCACAAAAAATAGAAAAAACAAAACAAAAAAACCTTTGTAGGGCTAGGTACTGTTTGTTCTGGTATTCTCCTTGAACTCAATGTTCAGCTTAATTCTTCATAAAGAAGAATGATGTTCAGCTCCATAACGAAAAGCTAAATAAAACAATAATTAACTACATGCAGGAAATAATTTTCTCTGTAAGTATGCCTATAGAAATAGGTCTATTTTGGGCCGGGGATTTAGCTCAGTGGTTCCAGGGCCTGCCTCACAAGTTCAAGGATCTGAGTTCAATCCCCGGTACCCAAAAAATAAAAAACAACAAAAAAAGAAATAGGTCTATTTCCTTTTCTGAGAGAATAAGAGCTAAATAGCCCCACCCCCCACCCCCCGCTGATCAAGCCCAGGGCCTCATGCATACTATGCAAGTGCTCTATCACTGAGCTATATCCCCAGCCACTTTTTTGGTGGGGAGTGCTGTAGATTGAACTTAGATTGCACATGATAAGCACGTGTTCTACCACTGAACTACACCCACCCCAGCCTCTATTTTCCCCCTTTTTGCCACAACTACTTTGAATCTCACCACCTCACTTAGAGAATTTGATCCTTCTGATTTAAAAGAACTGTTGCATAGGTACAGGCAGGCTGTCTCAGGACATCAAAGTCACCTTCCCAGGGATGCTGGCAAGAAAGGGATGCTGAGGCTGGGCTGCATGGACACTCTCCATGGACAGGAGTCTCAGGGATAATGAGCCCAGTCCACAAGATCCATTTCCTACTCCAGGTTCTTTATGAAGTGCTGAAAAGGCTTCTGAGTAGGCTTCCGAGGGGCTCAGAAGCACTTTCAATTCCCCAAGGATCACAGAATCCTATGGTAGCAATTCTCATCTTCCCATGGTACAAGTGAGAAAGCTGGGGCCAGAGGGTAGGGATGTGGCCAAGGTCACACAGCCACAATGGCTGGCAGAGTAGAGACTTGCACTCAGGTCCCCTGAGTCCAAGTGATAGGTCATCCTCATCCTCACCCATGGACCAGACCTTGAGTAAGACTTTTCATATATTCAACTCTTTCAACAACCCTGTGAGATTTTCATCCTGTAGGTTGGAAAGCTGAAAAATCAGGGAGGTGAAGTGACTTATCCGAGCTCTCACAGCCAGTGCAGAGTGGATCCATACTTGGAACCCAGACTGGCTACCTGCTACACAAATTAGTAATTCCACTAAATGACATATATTATTAAATTTCCAGTGGAAGTTAATACAGAAAAAAAAATCAATTTCTTCCGATGAGGTTATAAGCTTCCTTTAATTAGGCTATGAGCATGGCCCAAACTTCCTTATTCCCTTTTCTGCTTAAAACTCATATACTTACCCTCCATAGATCATTCTGCCTTTGGGAGGCCCTGGTCACTCTCTTCCCACCCAATCTCTTGCTCAACTAGGGTTAGACCCACCTCAGAGGCAAAGGAATCATTGTCTTCAGCTCGGTAAGGCCTGAAGCTCCAAGTGGAGTCAGGCTTAGAGTCCAAGTCACCAGTGCGGAAGGCCTCTCGGATTCTGGGCTCCCATTCTGGCAGATCCCTGAAGTCAGGTGGCTACACCCAGAGGCAAAGGCAGAAGAAAACAAAGAAAATCATAGGGAGACACCAAAGGGATGCCATATACAGCCCTCATCCCAGGCCCTCGGCTCCCTAAGAGGCTTTGACTACCCATGGGAGGGCAGCTTCAGCTAGATTTACCTCTGCAGTCTAGACCCAGCCCTGCTGAGGTCTAGTGCTGCCACTCAGTATTTGTTAAAAAAGATGAATGAGCAGGTAAGTGGTGAGTAAAATACTACTTTTGTCAGTGTCTATCTTACACACAAACACTCTGAAACAACCAACCATTCTATCACATGTATGTTCCTAGCTTACTCCCACTTTAAGAACCAAGAGAGAGACTCAAAATGGGGGAGGCTGCTTGTTTAAAAAAGAAACATCAAGCCAGCTCTACAGGGCATGAGTTAAGTGCAACTGTGTAGTTATTAGAGAGAGAGCTAAATCTCTCTGCACAGACATGGCTAGATCCCTGCTGTTGCTCTCAGATGCAGATCAAAGCTCCCAGCGTTCTGTAGTCCAACCTCCCTCCTCTTTGCTCAGATCCTTGGATACACCATGTTCCTTTTGCTTCTGATCTGAGCTGTGCCCAGGGTCTAGGTCAAGTTCCTTGTTCAGAAAACCATTTATCTTTCCTTCAGATCCCTCTTCTCAGTTTGTAATTTCACATTTATTGGCATGACATTTTGATTAACTCTTCCCCATTAGACAATAAGGTCCTTAGGAGCAGGAATCCTGTCTGGTTTTGCTTACCATGACACCTTCAGCACCAAGCTCAGAAAGTGTATATACTATATGTGAATCATCACAGCAAATGAACACATGGATAAGTTGGGCGAGAAAAATATATTGTTTAGTAATAGTAGGTGTAAGAGGTGAAAAGCAAATACATGAGAATATATGTACACAAAGATTTAAAGAGGCAGCCTACAAGGATGAAATATCCTAGATCTATGCAACTAGACACATGCCCAATGTGTGACAACTGAGCACTTGAAATGTGACTACTGCAACTGAGGAACTGAATTTTTAATTCTAAGTAGTTCTAGGTTTTTTTGGTACCTGCAATCGAACATGGGACCTTGTGCTTGCGAGACAGGGACCGGAACCACTGAGCTACATCCCCGGCCCAGTAGTTCTAATTAGTTAATTAATTAATGTGGTGCTGGGTATGGGACCCAGGGCTTGCTAGGCAAGCTTTCAACCACTAAGCTATATCACAGTGCCCTGTGTGACAGTGGCTACTATACTGGACAGCACTGCTCCAGACTACTGACAGTAGTCCAGGGCTGGAGATGTAGCTCAGTGGTAGAGTGGTTTCCAAACATGCAAAAGGTCCTACATTTTATCTCTAGTACTGTAAAATAACAACAAAAAACTAGTAGTACCAGTAGGAGACAGGGGAAGTGGGCTTTCATCTTTTTACCCCAGCACTTCTAAAACTTTTTAAACATCTATGTCTACTTTTGCCATATGGCATTTTTAGCAAGGGAGGGGAATTCTTTGCTATTTTAATTTTCCTAAGTAGTATTTTATGGACATCAAGGCTGGAAGTCCATTACTTATAATGGATTTCTTGGCTGTTTTTTGAGACAGGATCTTACTATGTACCCCAGGCTAGCCTCAATCCTCCTGCATCAGCCTTCAGAGTATGGGGTTATAGACATGAGCCATTATGCCTAGCTAACCATCTTTCCTTTACATTGAAACTGATCAGTCTTTAAAAAAATATATATTTAAAAATTACAAAAGAAATAAAAGAAGAAAGGATAACCTGGCAAAAAGACAGGGCCTCGGAATCAACATCTATCCATAATAAATGAATAAGTAATTTGTGGTATATTCAATACATGGGCTCATACCTAGTAAGAAGAATAAAGAAACTTTTTTTGGGGGTACCAGGGATCGAACTCAGGACCTTGCACTTTCAAGGCAGGCGCATCACCACTAAGCTAAATCCCCGGCCCAATAAAAAAACTTTTGCAGCTGGGAATTTAGTTCAGTGGCACTGAGTCTCCCTCATAAATGCAAGGTCCTGAGTTCAATCCTTGTCACTGTATAAAACAAAAACAAAAACAAAAACAGCAAACCCCTCAAAGAAAAGACAGAACAAAAAAGAGAAACTTTGGCTACATGAAATAACAATTCTGAGTGACAGGAAAAAATGGAAACAAAGGTTTTGTACATAGGGAAGGGAGGGGGCTTGAGGGGTGGAAATGGAATAGAATAAAATTTATTTTTTAAAAAATCAAGACAAAAATAAATCAACAGAGGAGCTATCCTTGGGAGCAAGGATAGTGACTACATGGGGGTAAAGTGGCTCTTGGGGTGCTGGTCATGTTCTAGGGGACAGTTTCTCCAGCGTGCTCACTGTGGAACGTTCCAGAGTGTGTACACTTGGTTCTGTGCCCTCCTCTCTGTATGTTATGGTTCAGTACAAAGTTTATATAACATAAAAGTCAAAGGGCCTATGACTGGGATGTCTTACCTGGAAGTCTAAGCCAAGGTCTTTGGCCAGAATGATCTCCTTGGAGGGCCCCTGGGAGCCCAAGGCAGGTAGTGGCAGAAAGGGCTCTGGCTGCTCCTTGCCTGAGCTCCCGAGGACCGAGTCTGCTTTCCGCGTGAAGGTGTTCAGCTCCTGCTGGAGCACACTCAGCCGAACCAGGATGGCATGGATGAGCTTGGTGTCCCTGGGGCCCTCGCTGTTGTCAGGGGCCTCATGCAGCCGCAAGTCAGCACACTCATTGTCCAGACACAGTCGGAGGCCTGCTGAGAAACCATTGGCATCGGCCACCAGGACATCAATGGCCTTACTGACCAGGATGGCCTGCTCCCTCAGCCCTGGCAGCACCTCAGCATCCCGGGCCCTGCAGAGCCGGGCTGAGTGGGGCTCATGGGCCTCATCAAGGGGAGCAGGCACACACTGTGCAGAGTCCCCAGCCTCAGCATCTGTCTCCAGCATGGGGCGCGTGTTCTGACAGGAGGCAAGGTCACAGCGCTGGAGGTTGGACAGCAGCACACGATTCTCATACTGCAGCTTCTTGACCTTCCCGCTGAGCTCACCGATCTGTAGCTTGGCCGCTGCCAGCTCCTCCTGTGAGGGTTCGCTGAGTACCGAGCAGCTGTCCTCTGACAGTGTCACATCCAGCTCATGCTCAGAGCGGTACTTGGCCAGTTCATTCAGCAGCAGCTTGTTCTGGTCCTCGAGTTCAGCTGAGGAGCGACGCAGCAGCTCTGCCTCCTCCTCCACAAACTGCAGGTGTCGCCGCAGCTCCACCAGGCTCTCCCCACACTCGCTGCCCCCCAGTGCAGAGAAAGCCAGCCGAGCCTCAGGGGCCCCACAGACACTGCTGTGGTCCTTTATGTCATCCATCTCAGCCCGCAGGCCCCGGTTCTCTACCTCCAGCTCCACGATGCGGCGGCTCAGGAGGTTGGCCTCCTCCTCTACCAGCTTCAGGTGTACCTTCAGTTCAGTCTCCCTGGAGTGTGGGGCATCTGCCAGTTCCTCAGCCGACAGGGCAGCATCCAGGTCACCATAGAGCGAGCGGTACCTGAGCAGCTCCTCCTTCATGCTGTCATTTTCCTTGGCCAACTTGGTGAGCTTCTTGCACATGAGAGCTGACTCCTCCTTTGCAAAGTGCAGCTGGCACTTCAAGTCTGCGCTGTCCTCCTGGGGCCCAATGGGCACAGGATCAGACACCAGCCAAGAAAGTTACCATTGGCGCAGTACCAGCCATAGCATTTTGAAAACCAACTACATGCTAGGAACACAGGGCTGAACCAGATGTAGCCTGACCCTCAAGGAGCTGGAGGTCCCGAGGAAGTAATTAAGGGGACATTGTTTTTTTTTGGGTTTTTTTGAGACTGGGATTTGCTATGTATTTCAGGCTGATCTTGAACTCACTATATAACCCAGGCTGGCCTCAAACTCACAGGAAACTTCCTGCCTCAGTCTCCCAAGTGCTGGGATTACAGTTGTGTGCCACCATGCCCAGATATTGTAGCAAGGATGGAACAGCACCCACAGGCTGGAGTTTGAGAGCAGATGACTGCTGCTGGTGCTACTACCACCATTCCTTTATTTTTTAATGTGTTAGAGCTTGAACCCAGGGCTTTGTGCCTGCTATCACCGAGCTACATCCCTAGCCCCTTCTACCACATAAGATGTGGAAATAACTGCCTTTCTCAGGCAGCCATGGATAGGATTAAAAGAGATAATGTATAAAAGTCCTTGGTACCCCAGCCTCCCTTAGGACCCAGCAGATAATGCTATTCTGTGCTTTGCCTCTGCAACATGCATCACTTTATCAAATTCTTGCAATAGGCCCACAAGATAGGGATTGATGAGGAAACTGAAGCCAGAAAGCTGAAGTGACTCAACCCAATCATAAGGCAATCAAGTGGTAAAGTCAAGGTTCCGACCCTGGACCTTCGGATTTGTTTGTCATCAGAAAGTCTGGGGCCCAAGGAAGCCTGAACATATAAGAACCCCGGGCTCAGACTGTGGTTCTGGGAAGTGCAGTGGGCAGTGAAGCCAAAAAAATGAACAAGCGAAGGACAGGGTAGAAGTTGGGGAGGGCTGAGCATCTTTGGGAACTCCCCTGGCCACATGAAGTTAGGCTGAGGCCTTCAGACTATGACCTGCCTGCAGGGCTCCCAGGCAGTACCTGTGCAGAAGACTTCTTGTCTGTCTTCCCCAGGGAGCGGGTTCCTCTTTTCTTCAAGGAATGCTGGAGGGAGAAAAAAACAGTGATAACCAACAGCTCCCAAGGGTGACACAGATCCAAAGAGCAGTCACAAGGCCTGGGGTCATCTTAGGGCCCTAGCCCAGTCATATCCAGGCCTTGACATACACCCACTGCTATGCTAGAGTGGCCTTTGAAACCACCCTATGGTCTGTAAAGAGGGACAGCCCAGAAGAACTTGAGGAGATGACTCTGAACAGGCCTGCTCAGGGCTCCTCACCTCTTTGCCACTCCCACAGATGATTCAGTTGGCCTGGACCAAGACCTGGAAATCTGGATTTCTGTTCTTGCTTATCTTTCATTTATTTGTCAGAGATTTCCTGAGCACTCGTCATGTGCCAGGCACAGTTAGGAACACTTACTGTGTGCCAGGCACAGTCCGATGTAGAGACCACAGCAGTGAATGAGATGGACAAGGTACTAGGGAGAATATTGTGGTCCCCTGCCCTGAACCCCTTTAGCCAAGATACTCATTTCCCCAGATAAAACCTTGAACCTGCGGCACCCTCCCAGCGATGCTCATTGGCTGAGGGGAGCCATCCTGTCCAAGTCATATGCCCTCCCTGGTTGGAGTGTATGTCCAAAGCCTGGGCCATGCCCCTTTGTCTCAATTCCAAATACCACCCTAGCACCAGAGGTCCCCATGGAACCAGTTAAAGCCATTGGTTTGACTCAACTTCTTCCTTTGCCTGAGCCCCTGATGATGACACAGTCATCTAGGGAAGATGACTCTTTCTTAGACCTCTGCATGCAAATCACCTCAGAGGGACTCCTGTCCTCATGAGGCTGATACCTTGTGGGACCTTGAATTCAAAACAAATACTAATAGGGGCCAGGGATTTAGCTCAGTGGTTCCGCTGCCTGCCTCGCAAGAGTAAGGTCCCAAGTTCAATCCCCAGTACCAAAAAAACAAAAAAACCCAAAAAGAAAGTACTAAAAAAACCCAAAAAAACCCCCCCAACAAAACAAAAAACAAAAAGAAAGTACAAAACAAATACTAATAAATAAAATGGATATAGGTATAAAAATTACATAGCAGACTTAGAAATCATCACAACAGACTGACGACAAACAGGATTTAAAAATTCTGAAGAA
Organism: Heterocephalus glaber; assembly: GCF_000247695.1. The sequence continues at coordinate 2,703,876 of NW_004624842.1, read as the reverse complement.
TGCCAGGAATTTAGCTCAGTGGTTCCACCGCCTGCCTTGCAAGTGTAAGGACCCAAGTTCAATCCCCGGTACCAAATAAATAAATAAATAAATATCCTGAAGACTTAGGGGTGAAAATTGATACATTTAATTATACAAGCAAATTCTACGTGGAAAAAAAACCCGAAGAAAACTAAAAATATAAATGACAAACTGGGGATTTGCAATTTATAACACCGATAAAGGATTGATATGCTAAATATCCAAAGAGCTCCACCAACAGACTTAACAGGTCAATAAACATATAGGAAAATGGGCTAGAGGTATGAAAAAGAGTTCTCAGAAAAAGGCAAATGGACTTAACCATAAGAAGTTGTTCAGCCTCACTTATGATAGAGAAATGCAAATGAAAACTATACTAAGGTACCTTTCTCATCTATCAGACTGGCAAAATTCTAAACCACCTGACAATATATTAACTGATGAAACTCTGGCAAAATAAGAATGCTCACTTATTGCTGGTGAGAATGCAAAATGGCACAAGCCTATGTAAGGGAATTTGAAGAAATGCTCCAATAATCATTTCTGAAGTTTTCTGCTTAAAAAAGTCAATTAGATTTGTGATTCCATTGAACACTTCCTCCCGAGAGAGCATTGACTCATACTGCCTATGAATGAAACCACACTTAGGTTGCTTTCAACTTTCCAAGTTGGGTTGGCAGGGTTGGATTTCTGAAAATGCTTCCACATGATTGAATACATGCTCACTCCAAGCCTCACCGCCCGCCCAGGTGAGCCATCAATCTAATCCAAAGTTAGAGTCACTGATCTAATCCAAGCCCCATTTTACTGAAACAAAGACAAGGGCCCAAAGCAAATCCACAGTCACTCTAGGGCCAGCTCTTGATCAAGTTCCAAGAAGTCAGTTAGAGAAAATGTGCCCTTCCTTTCACCCCCTAGTACTATAGATTGAATCCAGGGAGTACTGAGCTACATCCCTATTGCTTTTACTTTGTTTGTTTTATTCTAAATATTGGGACAAGGTCTAACTAAGTTCCCCAGGCTGCCTTCAAAATTGCAATCATCCTGCCTCAGCCTCCCAAGTAGCTGGGATTACAAGTGTGCTATACCACACCTGGCTGAAAACATGCCTTTGACAAGGGCCAGAGTTATGCTAGCACAGTGGTTCTTAACCTGGGTTCATATCAGAATTACCAAAGGGGATTTAAAAAAAATAGATACCCCAGGTACCCCCCAAAGATTCTGATCTAATTGGTCTAGGGTAGATCTCAGGCATGTGGATTTAAAATAATTTTCCAGGTGATTCTAAAATGCAAGTTGTGCCAAGAAGAGGAGCTCCAGATAAGCTTCTAGTTTGTTTTCCAGCCCAACCAGATCCTAGAGACCTTTTGGGATGCAAATGCGGCAGGAAGGCAAAGACTGGTAATTCCTTCACATGCTGCCAGGTGCCCACAGCAGGGAGCCAGCATTTGAGAGCAGCTGGCCTAGGATGTTTCAAAATAAAGAAGGAAAGGGGAGATGGGGTGGGAGTCACAAAACAAACCCTTCATAAAAATCTGGGGATACCGGGATGTAGGGCTGTGAGGGCGGGGTGGGGCTCCGCCTCTCCAGGTGGAACATCAGCCTGATGGATCTGGCCCTGCCATCACAACTGAGACCCACATGCTGGATCTCCAGGGATCCTTCCTCTCCCTGAAATTCCATTTTCTCATTATAATATTGAGCCATGGGTTAAGTGACCAAAAACCCCTTAAGCTATCTGATTCCCTGAAGGAAGTGAAGTGATACAAGGCTAACCCAGGGGTCTCTAAAGGCACTGAGTATCACACTGAGGATCAATGCACAGCAATCAAAAGGGACTGGAGGTCATGAGAGTTGCTAACATGTAAAGTCTCCATGACACCTGGTAAGGGGAAGTAACCTGCAAACAAAACCTACAAGCCAAATACACCTACCAACGGAGGAACAGATAAACAAAATGAGGTCTAGTGACACAACTGAAAATTATACAGCCAGGAAAGGAATTTAGTCCTGACACACGCTACCACATGGTGTGCAGAAAACACCATCCAAAGGGAACAAAGCTGGGCACATATCACATGGTTCCATTTACATGAAATGCCCAAATGAGGCAAATACACCAGGCAGAGTAGAATGACAGCAAGAGCTAGGGAAGGGTGGAATGGGAAGTGTCTGTTCATGGGCAAGAGGTTTCTTTTAGGGGTGACAAAAATGTCCTAGAATTACAGTGGTGATGATTGCACAACTGTTTGAGTACACTAGAAACTATGGAACTGTGCACTTTAAAAAGATAAACTTGGTGCCTCGCAAGCACAAGGACCCGAGTTCGATCTCTGGTACCAAAAAATAAAAATAAAAAGATAAACTTCGGCTAGGAGTGCAGCTTGGTGGTACAGCGCTTGCTGAGCATGTGTCAGGCCTACCACTGTAAAACAAAGAGAAAAGACAAACTTCATAAACTTCAGGGTATGTGAATTATAGCTCAATAATAACTGTTACTGAAAACAAACCTGAAAGCCTATTATCACTGTTACAGAAACGTGTGTGTCCATGTGGGGATAAGGTGCACTACAGCAGAGGCTGGCACTGTGAAGACACAGAGCACTTGCACTTTTCCCTTCCACTTTTACAATTTCATTTTATTTTATCTTATTTTTTGAGAGGAGGATGGGGAACATGGTCTTCAGAGTTTTTCCTTTAAAGTTTTTTTAATAGCATACTTTTGTGTGTGTGCATGTGTGTGTGTGTGTGTGTGTGCGTGCGTGTGCGTATGTGGTACTGGGGTCTGTACCCAAGGTTTTTGCATTGAGCTATATCCCCAGCTCTTTTTATATTTTATTTTGAGACAGGGTCTCGCTAAGTTGGCCAGGCTGGGCTGCAATGTGGGACCTTCTTGCCTCAGCTTCCTAGAGTGCTGGAATTACAGGCGTACACTAGTGTCAACTACAAAATTCTTAAAAATCAATTAATACACAAGAATACATTTTCACTGTACAAAATATGCACTAAGTAGATAAAGCCAAAATGCCCCTTTTCCAAGCCTCTGGTGTTCCTCCCTTCCCTGAGGGCCTTTGAAGGGCCCTTATGAAGCTCCTTTTAGACCTCTGGCTCTGTATTTAAAACACCAAAATAGAGGGTGCTGTTTTGGACTTTTCTTCTTATGCTTACTGGATTCTGTGATCTTTGATTTTATAATAAGCATTTAGGCAGAGGAAAACAAAACATCCAGCGTTAAACAAAACGTCTCTATTCATGCAATATGATCCTGTACATTACAGAAACAGTGTCTACAATATACCTGTATCTTTATTTTAAAAAACAACAAGAATGTGCATTACCTGAGCATAGAGACCTGGAAAGATAAAAAAACAAACTGTTAATCATGGGTGAAGCTGAGAAGCAGAAGTAAGGGAGGTGGTTAGGGATGGCTTTCTTATTTTATATACGGTTTTATTAGTTCTACCACTTCTGAGTAGATGCCACATTCACATGGTTCAAAATTCAGAGCACAAAGAGGGACACAGGGAACCCAGCCCCAGCTCTCCTGCCCCTAGGCAGCCAATGTAACCAGAGCTGGCTGGTAACTTTCCCGAAAGGTATGCTAGGCATGCATTTATGTGCTTCTGTAATGAGATTTTTGCTTCACTGAGTTTATATTATTTAGATTTTAAAATTACATATATAATTATTATTATATGTATTATTTTCATATGTAGGCATGGAAACACTTACTGGAAGTACAATCTGCCGCTCAAATAGACATTCCCTCCAAATACTGGATTATAGGTGAGTTTTTTTCCTTACAGCTCATTGTACTTTCTAATCTTTCTCTGCTAAGCATGTACCACCATCTGTTGGGGGACACTGAAAGTCATAACTTTTTTTTGGTACCAGGGATCAAACTTAGGACCTTGTGCTTTCCAGGCAGGCGGCAGAACCACTAAGCTAAATCCCTGGCCCAGTCATAATTTGTTTTTAAATATGCTTTCCCAAGGAGTCACTGAGAACTACTGAGGCAGTGAAAAGGTGCAAGAGGGCTAACTGGGTTGAACCTCACCACAAAGGTGAAGGGCACCAAAGGAGAGGCCAAGCAGCAGCTCTCAAGGCCAAAGTGGTTCCAGCCACTCAGCCTTGTACCTGACCCTCCCCCACCATGTCAAAGCCACTTGGGCTCCAAAGGCTCTGTGGCTCTGGAGGGAAAACAAGGCAGGCACAGAGAGCACAAAGACCTCCCTCCCCACTACAGGGCAGCAGCTGGCCAGGCGGCTGGGGGTTCTGCACCCCTCAAGAGTGCCAGGGTCTGTTAGAATTCTTTTGTGGTGTCCTCAAGGGTGGAACTAGTCTCTCCGCCCATGAGGCAGATGTTTTGGCTCTGGGCCCCTGGAGGGTGGGACGGGGGAATGTAGCCACAAGGCTCAGGGAAGGACCCAGGCAAAGGGCACCCTCTGGCCTAACAAGCGGCACGGCCTTCCCCACCCAATAGCAACTCACAGGGCCAACTTGGAGCAGCCAGGGCGACACCTCTAAGCATCCCTGGTCTGACCACTCCTAGTGGAACCCTGAGCTCTCTTGTTCCCAAGACCCCTCAGCTGCCAAAGAGCTATTCTGAGGGGCTTTCTGTCCCCCAGGCACTTTCTATGCTGCCAAGACTCAGAGTACAACCTTCCGAGGACCAAAGTGAGCCTGCTGCCAAAACAGCTGGGCAGATTTTCAGCAAATGGGGGAGGGGAGATGTCCAGAAAAGTCTCCCTGAAAACAGACTGCAGTGTGCACAAAACTGACTCCAGGAGGGAACTGGTGTGGGAGTACACCTCAAAGACGGAGGCTTTCTTCCTCCAGAATGGCTGAAACAGCCATGCAGACAGGCTGTATGGTTTCTGGTTAGGGGAACATCACCATCATTTAGGGAGGTTTAGCCAAACAGCCCCAAATCAAATGTCATTGCTACACAGTACCACCTGCAGACAATGGCTTGCAACACAGCTGCTCCTTCCACAAGCAATAGGCAGCTCAACACAGACAGCTCTTCTCAAGAGGCAGCAGAAATACTGATTTAACTAGCCAAAGGCTTCGCCAGCACGGTGGTTGTGATGGTAATGATGATAACATGTTCTGTATTTAATAAGCCTACCGAGCACTTTACCTGCTTGTCTCATTACATTCCCACAAACACCTCTGAAAGTATGGATAAATGTTACCATTTTATAAATGAACAGAGCATCAAGCACTTGTATGATTTGCTCAAGGTTACAGTCACTTCCAAATAAGTGGCAAAGCCAGGATTCGAACCCAATCCTGTGTGGCTTTGAGTCTGGGTTTGCCCTGCAGCACACAGACCAGGGTTAGACTGCACTGGAAGACAGCAGAAGTGGGATTTGAACTCCAGCAGTCAGGCACCATGGTCAACACTCTTCCTCTGCCATCAGGTGGGAAATGTGGATGAGAAACCCTAGCCAGACAGGGAGGTTGTCATTAGAGTGAATAAACTCTTAAAGGATCTGAAAACAGGCAAGGGTCTTAGAAAAGCCCCCGAATAGGGCATGGAAAGCAGGAGCATCACTGTAGGAGTCAGAGAGGGTTTAAGAAATATAAGAGTCCTGAGTCTGAATTCTATCTTTGTCTTTCCTCAGCTCCAGTAATATACAACAATTCTATTCCTAGATATATACCCAAGAGAACTAAAAACACATATTCATGGAAGCTTGAACATGAAAGTTCAAGTTGAAACGTGAAAGCATTATTCACAGTGGCCCCAAAGTAGAAACAATACAGATGTCCATCAACTGCTAACGAACAAACATGATGTGGTCTATCCATACAATGGATTATTATTCAGCCATAAAAAAGAATGAGGCCCTGAAACAGGCTTCAACATGGACAGCTAAACCCTGAAAGCCTTCTGCTAAGTAAAGGAAGCCTGTCACCAAAGATTACATATTGCATAATTCCATTTGAATGAAATGTCCAGAACAGACAAATCCTTAGAGACAGAAAGTGGATTAGAGGTTGCCAAGAGCTGGAGGGAAGTGGGAGCAGGGAGTGATTCCTAACAGGTATGGGATTACTTTTGAGGACAATGAAATATTCTGGAATTAGATCACAGTGATGCTTGCTCAACATCACAAATACACTAAGAAAAAAAGAAAAGAAAAAAAATCACTTTAAAATGGTTAATTGTATAGTCTGTGAATTAAATTACAATTCAAAAACTGCCAAGAATCTGGGGATAAGGGCCTTGGGCTCAAACCCCAGTATCACAGAAAGAAAAAAAAAAAAAAGCCAAGTAAAAAAGTAGAACCTACACAATGGAGACAACAGCCTCGTGTAGGGGGGAAGCTGTGAAGGGTTAAACCGAGAGGGGACACATGCACAAGGCTGGGAGCGGTCCCTGGTACAGGTTAAGGCTCAGGCACAGCAGCTGTGTTACAGCAAATCACATCAACGTGGACACTGGCTTTCTGCCTAAAACATGAGGATGGGGAACGAGACCAGATAGGAAAGGCTGGTGTTATGATTCTTGAGCAGCAGCCCAGCTGGGCCACAGTGCCACCGCAGAACTCAGTGAGGGCATGTCGCCTCCCTTCTCTCTTGCCAAGAGCTATCTCCATGGCAACCACATCAGCTCAGGCCAGGGCTCCGTTCCCCGTTGGGTTACAGCATCACCTCAGCAACCTGTCGGGATAGCAAAGACAGATCTCAATGATGAGACTGCAGCTCACAGAACCGCTGAAGGACCCTTGTCTCCATAGAAACCATGTCAGGAAGGAGAGGGAGGAGCAGAGGACAAACAGCAAATAAACACAGGCTCTAGTCTCCCACACACAATTCCAAGACGCCACAGGTACATCAGAAGGGTTAGACTAGCCTCCCTGACATCAGACGGGGGGTTTCTTTGGCACCTACTTGGTGCCAGGCTCCACACAGGGCTCTTTACAGTTAAAATTTTAAATTCCAGTGCCAAGTACATTCTCTTCCTTCCTTCCTCCTTCCCTTCCTTCCTTTTCAGTACTGGGGATTGAACCCAAGGCCTTCACACTGAGCTACATCCTCTCCCTACCCTCTTTTATTTTGAGACAAGGTCTCACTAAGTCACTAAATTGCCCATCCTGAGCTTGAACTTTCAATCCTCCTGCCTCAGCCTCCCAGAATGCTGGGATTATAGGCATGCACCACCATGATCAGCTTTTCTGTTTTCGAAATGAGGTTTCACTATATTGCCCAGGCTGGCTTTGAGTTCCTGGGCTTAAGCAATCCTCCTGTCTCAGCCTCTCCAGTAGCTGGGATTAGAGATACACCATACCTGCCCTAAGGATACTCTTTTATTAAAAAACTCCTAACTTGGGCTGGGGGTACAGCTCAGTGACTGAGCACCTCCAATTCAATTCCTAGAACCACAAAAAGTCAAAAATAGAATTAATGGAATAAAAAGTAAAAGGTGCCAGGTGTGATGGCGCATGCCTGTAATACCAGCACTCAGGAGGCTGAGGCAGGAAGATCCTCATGAGTTAGAGGCCTGCTGAACTACATAGCGAGAGCTTGTCTCAAAAAAAAAAAAAAAGAAAGAAAGAAAGCAGAAGTCATTCTCTTTTGTACTCCATAATTCCTCAGACCAGTAGGTTTTCCTCCAGACTTCTGCTATGCATTCATACATAGACATGCATGCTTCAAACTCATTCAGCTGTGTATGGCTTTTCAGAATAACCAGTATGGTAGTAACACAATACATACAGTTCTATAAGTTCCTTTTCCTCTTAATAATGTACCTTGGGTATCTTTCTATAGTATATAAATATTTTCTTTTTTAATGTGGTAAAGAATATATAGTACAACATAAAATTTATCATTGTAGCCATTTTTCTTTTTAGTAAGATATGCATACATCAAATTTACCATTTTTAATCCTTTTTTTTTTTTTTTTTTTAGTGCTGGGGATTGAACCCAGGGTCTTGCATATGCTAAGTATACACTCTGCTACTGAGCTTCACCTCAGACTTAACCATTTTGAAGTGTGGAGCTTAGTGGCCATAAGCATAATCACAATTTGCAACCACACCACTATCTGTCTCCAAAAACTTCATTATCCCAAACTGAAAAAAAGTATGTACTTATTAAATAACAATTCTTCACTCCCTCCTCCCCTCACAGCCCTCGAAACCTCTATTTTATTTCTGTCTGTAAATACCACCCTTTGTTTATCCATTCATCTGCTGATGGACATTTGGGTTGCTCTATTTTTTGGTACTGTGAATAATGCTACTATGGATATGGGATACAACCATCTTTTCAAGTCTCTGCTTTCAATTTGGGGTATAGCCAGAAGTAGAACTTTATGTTTTAATTTTATGGTTAATTCTGTTTAATTTTTTGATACAGTGCCATACTACCTTATTCTTTTTAACATCTTCATAGTGGTCTATTACTCAAAAAAAATTGTTTTTTTGTGCAGGAAATTAAACCTAGGGACCAAGTACATGCTCTTGTTGGGGTGATAGTCAGAAGGCTAAGGCAGGAGGATCACATGAGCCCTGAAGTTGGCAGCTAGCAATTGACATCAAGGTACTGGCAAAAACAAAACAAAGCAAAACAAAACAAAACCCAACCTGAAAGCTTCATAAGCAATCTCTGTACCACTGGGCTATACCCCCAGCCTCCCTGATTACTCAATCTTATTTAAAGATCCAAACAACCTTGTAAGTTGGGTACTGTTATTATCCTGACATCACACAGGAAGAAAGACTTAAAGAGGGGAAGCAGTTTCAGGATGCAGCCACATCTCCACTAAGAAAAGGCTGAGTAAACTCAGCAAGCTGCTCCTCTCTGGGCCTCAGCTTCCCCACAAGAGGAACAGGCTGAACCACAAGATATTTTCTGAAACTGTCACCCAGGAAGAAGGGTTGAAGTGAGGGGAGAGAAATGGGGAAAAAATAGAAGAATCAAGATATATCATGTACAGGTACAAATTCCCTATGATGAATGTGATCAATATGCATGACAAATATGTACTAATAAAAAAAATTAAGTCAAAAAAATAAAATAAAAATAGAACTGTCTCCTCAACAAGACAGTTGAAAGAGGGCAGCCCTGGCAGCAGATGCCTTCTCTCTCCACACTGACAAGGCAGGCGTTGGCACTTCACACCAACACACCCAGTGGGAAGGGCAGCTGAGGGCCTGTTCTGTTCTGAGCTGTGGCATCTCTGTCTTGTGCTGCTCTCATACCTGCCCTCTGGGCAAACCTACCATGCTGAGTGTGCCCCAGAAGAATGTACAAGCCTAGGATAGCTCCTAAGCAGCCAACCAGCCAAAGCCTAGCTGTGCCTCTGGGGCCAGAGGCCAACCAGCTGTCTGGAATTCAGACCCTGGACTTGGGAGGATTCCAGCCTTTAAGGGGCACTCCAGACTTCAGGACAGGCCTCCTCTCTCAGGAGCTGCTGGACATGAACTCACCAGTGTGGTGCCTAACACACAGCAGGAGGAGAGGGTATCCTAGGAGCAGGATCTGGTGTGAGCAAGGATGGTGCCCAGGGCACATTCAGGAAGAATCTGGTACCCAGAAACATGCTGGAGACCCAGGCCCAGCACTCGTCTCACACCCAGTGGCAGTCCCTGGCAGTTCCTAGGGCTTCTCCTTTGTATCCCAGATGGCCCTCACAATGACAGGGGCACTACTGCCTTATTTCACAGGTTAGGTAACTGAGGCACAGAGGGAAGAGCCCTATGCTGGCCACTGTTGCATGTGTTCTCAGCAAATCCTTCCAGAGGTTGCAGTTCTTTGATGGTTGAAGTTCTCTCTCATTTACCTGTGAGCTCCTGGAGGACAGGACTAGGTGCATCTCATTCACTGCTGGATCCTTAAGTGTCCAGCACAATGTACACAGTGGGTGCTCAGGAAATGTGTGCTGGAGGAAGGAAGGGATGAACCGTCAGCAGGTAGACATGCCCTCACCTCTCTTGGCCGTTCTAGCTCCGTCTGTAGCACCTGCTTGGCCAGCTCGGTCTCAATGAGCCGCTGCCGAAGCTCCTCGTTCTCCTCCTCCAGCCGTGCCCGCTTCTTCTCCACCACCTCGAGCTCCTTGTGCAGCCGCATGGAGATGTCCTTGGATACCTGGACCAGGGTGGAGTCGAGGACGGTATGAACAGGCTGGGGGGAGCCAGCTCAAACAACAGCCCCACACAGCAAGTCCCACTGACTGTCCCTGCAGAACAACTGGAAGCAGGCAGGTTGCTATCTCACCATCCACAGTTAGCAGATGAGGAAACTGAGGCACACAGGGGTCCCAAAACTCACTAAGGGTCATGCATTCAGGAGACAGCAGACCTAAAACCCAAACCTAGGCACTGCATGCTCCCAGCATGCTGCCTCCAAAAGCTATAATGGTCCTGTCTGTTCTTAGGAATACCTGTTCATTTGCCTGGGGCTTTTAATGCTTCCCAGAACCTCACTCAGCCACCTCTGGCCCAATCCTCACAAAGGTCTATTGTGGGCCCAGAGCTCATCTTCAGGAAGGATATGAACTGGAAAAAGCTCAGACAGAGCAAAACAGATGGCAGGTGATCCTGGGCAAGTCATTACCCAGCCATGGGCCTCAGTCTCCTCAGCTATAGAATGGGTGCAGCATAACAGGGCCAACATGAGGATCAAATCAGCTTGTGCATATGAAGCCTTGGCTTGGTGCCTGCCATAGTGAGTGCTGGGTGAGCAGAGGCTGCTGCTCTGAAAAGCTGATGTCCAGAGAGGGGCATGACTTGCCGGAGGTCACAGTGACCCTGAGGCCTGTTTCCAACTGTCTGGGATGTAGAACATTCCTGAAATGACAAAAGCTGGGCAGGTGTCCAAGTCATTCCTACTGAGGGAGCTAACAGAGCTGTAGTCCCAGTCCTAGCTCCAGGCCTCTGCAGCAAAAGCACCCCAATTTCAGGAAGACTCCCTCTTTCCTGTCCCCTGCTGGCTGGGTATGGTAGACCAGGGAGGGAGTCCAGGGGGACAAGAAAGGCTCTTTTGAATTGGAAAACTGCAACCAGTCTTTATCACTAGGCAGCCTGGACTCTGCCATTGGTTGGATCCCTACTGGGTGCCTGACTCATTCACCTCCACCCCAGTCCTGTCCCCATTTTACTGACAGGGAAACTGAGGCTCAGAAGTGACTTGGTCAGGGTCATACACAGTAAGTGGGGGCTGAGAGCTTAGGAGTTTGGCTGAGGAGTCAGCATAGCTGGGGCTCCTTCAGGGCCACGAAGGCTTCACCAACAAGTCTCGTGTGTTGGGCAGACAGCCCAGCACCCCATGCCTGCCAGTATCGGAAATGACCATGGTACCTCCTCCCTGCCGGGAGGGAAGAGGGCCCTCCGAAGCTCTGCCCTCTGCCTGGGCCCAAAGCCAGCACAGCACAGACCCCCTGGCAGTGTGTGAGGCAGGCCAGGAAAAACAACAACCAGAAAGGAAACTGGGCACTGCCCCTCCTCCACTGCCCACTGTCCCCTCAGGCCCTGAAGATCTCCTTGGGCTTCTGGCCCACGAGTTTCTCCACACCCTCTCTGGGTTAACAAACCTTCCTCATCCATAAGTGGAGTAAGCAATCCCTCAATGTCAGAATAGGACTTTGCAAGGGGAAAACTAGATTCAAGCCTGGATGCAGTAATGAATGGCTGTGTGACCCAGGACAAATATTTAATATCTGAAATCTGAGTTTGGTCAGTGGCAAAAGGAGGCTGATAGAGTATACTCATGAGAGCTGCTGTGAGGATAATGCTTGGGTGAGTGGCTGGAACATAGAATGCACTCAAAAAATACCCAAAAAAGGGTTTGTTTTTTTTAACAATTAATGCTATTCAATGAACTACAAAAGTTAAGTTTATTTCAGGTTCATGAACTTAGCTGATCCATTTTGATTGCGTGAAATACTTAAGAACTATGCCCAGTTGCTGAAAGGCCACAAGTTCAAGGTGGCATCAAGACAAAGATTTTTTTAGAAGAATTTTTTTTTTCTGGTACTGGGTATTGAAGTGAGGACCTTGTGCTTATGAGGCAAGCATGGGGCCACTGAGCTAAATCCCAGGCCCAAGACGAAGATTTTTTTTTTTTTTTTTTTTTTTTTTGGTACCAGGGATCGAACTCGGGTCCTTGTGCTCCCAGGTCCAAGACAAAGATTTTTAATGCACTGTTAAGATCACTGTTTTGGCTGGGTGCAGTGGCGGATGCCTATAATCCCAACTACTCAAGAGGATGAGGCAGGAGACTCATGAGCTCAAGGCCAGGTTTGGGCATTACAGTGAGACCTCATCTTTTAAAAATTACTGGTTTAGTATATGTGCTGCCGAAGCGAGCACAAAAAATTACCGGTTTATCACAAGCGCAAGGTCCCAAGTTCGATCCCCAGTACCAAAAAATAAAATAAAATAATAAAAAATTACTGGTTTGGCTGTGTGTATTCATTTTATCCATCTTAACCCAACCCTATGACTTTTGCTGGGCACGTTCAGCCCTAGGCTTGTGGCTGTCTCCCCCAGCTCAGGGCTATTAGGTCACCCAGGAAGCCTCTGTCCTGATCACATTTCACTCATTCATTCATCTTTGCCACCAGAGGCAGGAATGGTATGGAATAGGGATCAAGACTACAAACTATGCATGGAGATGCCCATTCATATCTCTGTGTTCTAATAAATGCTTGCTGGATTAACAAAACAAATCCCAGGCTCCAACAAATGAAAAGTTAGAGAAAGGAAGGAGTGAGTGACTTAACCTGCCCTCCGACTGTCCTCTCCCAAATTTGTTCCCACCAGGGCTGGCTCCTCCCTACCCGGGGGGCTGCCCCACCTCCACCACTGTTTCCACCTGGAGAGGCTACCAGGTCCCCACCAGGAAATAATGATCCAAGTAAATTCCTGGATCTTCTTCCTTTGTGCCCCTTGTCATAGAATTGTGTCCCCATGTGCTCGACAACCCCAGAGCTATTTAGTCAAGAAAGGCTGCCCAGGAAGCTTGCAGAATTCCAACGTGGACAAAAGAGCCCATGGTACAGAGCCCTACATTGCTCTGTGCCCTCCATGAAGGCCAAAGGGAATAAAGAGCACTGCTGCTGCCAACCTGGGGGGCAGGAGGCAGTAGCCTGAGCTTGTCCCTTCATCCCCCCAATCCTCAGTGGTCCTGGATCCTGAACCTTCACAGGTGATTTTCAGAATTGGCTAGCAGTTCCCCAGGTGCTTGCCATGTTCTCTTCATCCTCCCCCACCACCCCAAGCACTTTGATTTTTACCCCCATTCTGAGGCTCAGAAAGGAAAGGTCATTTGCCCAAGGTCACAGTTAGGAAGCTACCAAACCAACATTTAAAATCAGATGGATCATCTCTAAAGTCTTGCTCTCAACCTGACCCTGTTACAGGAACAAAGCTTGAAGACATATCACACTATTATAAAAATTCTAATAAGCCCCAATAGTGGGCTTACTATGTCAGGTGCTTGAAGGGCCCCACACGTTTATCTCATTTGATCCTCTCAGCTACCCGAAAAGTAGCCGGGCTCAGTTACCAAGGGAGGCAAAGCAGCTTCGGCTTCCAGAAACCAGGGCAAATCCCCAAAGCACAAACAAATGCGCTCAGCCATGAGGTCACTGTTTACAGTGCCCAGCCCAGCTCCTGCCAAACACTATCAACAGCCTCTGGTCCCCAGCTCCCCAGCACACTGACTCCTAGACCTCAGGGTTCAAGATGTGCTGCCACTCTGATCCTCAGGGAGAGGGAAGGGAACTCTTGTTATGGAGCATCTTTGACCAGGAAGAATTCTGGGCTGTGTATCACTGAATTCTCCCAAGAACCCCAGGAGGGTGGGAGTGTCACCTTCATTTTACAGATGAGGAAACAATGAGGCTCAAAGAAGAGGCGGGCAGCCTGCACAGGTCGCCCAGGAATAAAACCCAAAGCTGGAACATTTTACCTAGCAACACTGGTATCTTAAGAAGGGAACATGTTATTAATATGCCCTGGGGTCTCCCCTAAAGGCCTCCCCACCAGGGCCATTTGGCTCTCCCAAGCCATGCCAGGGAAGTCAGCATTCTGAGGACTTCCAAAAAGGCCCCGGAACACCCCGAGGTGGCCAGAGGTGGCCAGTTTAGGCGGAGGCCAGAGGATGAGCTCAGCGCTGCAGCTGCAGGGTGGGCAGAGGAAGGAGGGGAGAGGGCAAGGCTGATGCGGATTGGCTAGTTCAAATCCCAACAGAAGAACCCAAACACCCCCCCACACACACACCAGGTGCTCTTGCCCTGCCCCAAGGCAGGCTTCTCCACCTCTCTTCTCCATCTGTCTTCACTCTGATTTTTTGTGTCGCTCCTAGAACTCCTCAGTGACCCAGCCCCAAACGGAAATTTACACACTTTGAGCTTCTCCAGCTCAATCATAGCCCCACCAATACATACTCTCCTCTACCACCCCACTCTACCTGCCCCTCCCAACCTAGTGCTTGGACTTTTTTTTTTTTTTTTTTGAGACAGCATCTCTGTTGCCTAGGCTGGCCTTGAACCCCTGGGATCAAGTGATTTTCCACAGCCAGCAGTGCTTGGAATGTGAGCTTTGTGTGGCCAGTTATCCCAGGAGCTGCCCTGCCCTCTCAAACAGAAGTGCTGTTTGGACTTGGACACTTGCCCTTTCTGAGATCAGTTTCCTCCCGCATGACCCCACAGCCCAGTCAAGACAACGGAGGGTGCAACAGCCTGTATGGTGTGGGCCCTTACTGCAGCTTCCCTTGGCTCTGTCCCCTCTGAAATCAGCTCTCATGGTCCTTACTTTAGTCCACTTCTGGGCCTTGAATTAGCCAGTGCATTGTAGCATAGGACGTGCGTGTGGGGGTTTGCTCTGGATATGAGTGTGCTGATTCCCTATCCTACCCGCTCCCCTAACCCTGACAAAGACCATCTCCCTGGAACACTCTCCCCATCTTCCCCGGCACAGGCCCACTTCTCCTTCAGGCCTCAGCTTAGAAGTCAGCCTTGCAAGAAGATTCCCTAGTACCCCCAGGCTGTGACAGGTGCCCCTAGCCCCAGCTCCTACAGCCCTCACTGGGCTCAAATGTGAAAGGAGGAGGGTGGTCTGGGGTTCCCAAGGAGTTCTCAGCGCCCAGACCAGGGCTTACACAGACAAGCAGGGTGGGCTTCTCTCCTATAGGCCCCACTTGCTACTCCCTCAGGCCCTGCCCTGCTTCCTGAAGTGAGAGCAGTGGGCCAGACACTGAAGCTTGGGAGACTGGTGGGCCTGAGCTCTGCCACCTACACATGGACTGACTGTAACCTTGGACAGGTACTTCCTATATCTGAAGCTTGTTCAGAAAATGGACATAACAATAATAGTTAATGTTTTTTAGTGCTTATGGTGGCATTTCATCTATATCTCACTTAATTTTCATAGAACCCTGTGAGGTAGGAGCTGTCCTTATACCCATTTTACAGAAAAGGAAACTGAAACATAGGTAACATGCTCAAAATCACAAATCACATCAGAGCTAAGACTTGAACCAATTGGACCCAACTTCAGGCCTTCAGTACTCTCATTAGCATGGTAAGAAACTGCCACAGAATTGCATTAGGACAGATGGAGCTCAACACCAGGTACATGGCTGATAACCAATAAACAGTAGCTGTTATTAACAGAATTCACATTATGTTATTACTTTCAAGTGCTGCTGGCAAAAGGCCTGTTGGTTCATCAAGGATCCCCATTTTGCAGATGGGGAAACTGAGGCCCTCCACACAGGAGCAAGCCACAGGCCTGACCTGAACCCCAGTAAGGCTCACGGGCCAGCCCCAACAAGAGCACCTGTGAAGGTTGAGAGAGTCCCAGGGGCTCACCTTGACATCCTGCTCCAGACCTCGGATGAGCTCGCCATCCACCTGCCCAGTCTGGGCAGCGCGGAGGCTGCGGCGCTCAGCTTTGCGCAGCCGGTACTGCAGAATTCGGCAGGTCTTGCTGGCCTGGTCCAGCTGCTGCCGCAGCTCCTGCAACTGGTATACATCCTCCTCCATGTAGACATCCCGCATCTCTAGCATCTCAGCCCGAAGCTCCTCAATCTCATCCTGTGGGAAAAAGGAGCAGTCAAATTGCTGGGTCCCATGGTACAGGCCAGGGTGCATCAGTGCCTGCCACACCCAGCTCTGAACCAGCACAAAGGGGCCTGAGTGTGGAAGGCTGAATAACAGATTACCAAAGATATCCACACCCAAACTTCCAGAACTGTGACTATGTTACCTTACAATGCAAAAGGGGATTCGCAGATATGACTGAGTTAAGGACTTTGCTAGAAGGAGATTACATGGGCTGATTTAGGGTGTTTACATTTTTTAAAAAAAATTTTTAAAAGACACATTGCCATTAATCCCCCCACTTCACACTTAAACCATCACTCTTGCCAATTTCTGTAATAGTTATGGAAGTCTTCTTTTATGAATGTCTTTATGAGTTATGATAAAAAATATAGCAAAATGCTACTGCTGAGTGCCATCCCAATGGAAAAGAAAGCCTGTTGTGTCCTCATCTACTTTATTCGTTGGATCTAGTGCCATGCAACCTCCAGCTCTTCCTCAAAGTCAAACGACCATGAAAAGTAAATGTTTTGAATTGATTCAGAACATCAAGGCAGCCATGACTGCACAACTAAAGACACTCACAAAAGAGAACTTCCAGAAATGCTTCAGAAAGTAGCAAGAACAATGGGATAAGTGTGTTTGAAGTAAGGGCAAATATTTTGAGGGGAGTTAATGGTAACATGTTCTTTATTGTAATAAATTTTTAAAAATTTATACACACACTAGTTTTCATGTTGGATTATGTGGGTGAGCCCAATGTAATCGCAAGGACCCTTCTAAGAGGGAGGCAAGTGAGAGAAGGCCACATGAGGGTGGAAGCAGAGGTTGGAGTGATATGCTTTGCAAATGGAGAAAGGCCATGAGCTAAGGACTACAGGCTGCCTCCAGAAGCTGGAAAGGCCAGGGAAAGGATATTCCCTCAGAGCCTTCATAAGGAATGTAGCCCTGCCAGCCCCTTGATTCTCAGACTTCTAACTTTCAGAATTGGAAGGTAATCTGAAGGGAGGCCACTGTTAATTAATGGTTTGGATCTGAAACGTTGCCCTATGGCCATGAACTAAAGACTTGGTCACCAGCCTATAGTACTACCGGAAGTTGTAGAACCTTTAGGAGGCGGGGCCCAGTGGAAGGAAGTTAGGTCATAGGGTGGTGTGTCCTCGAAGGGGTATCAGAACCTTGGCCTTTCCCTCCTTCTCTCTTTCCTTCCTAACCATCATGAGGTGAGCAGCCTCCTCTGCCATGATGCTCCGCTTTGCCACAGGCTCAAAGTGATGGATCCAAGCAACTATGGACTGAAACTGTGAGCTAAAGTAAATCTTTCTTCCTCTTATTTTCATTATCTCAGGTATTGTCACAGTGATGAATGACACAGCCACTAAATTTGTGGTAATTTGTTATAACAGCAGCAGGAAACAAATGCACACTCCTCAAATATTTATGAGTGGTGACCTAGGTCCTGTGGTAAACACAGGGGCAGGAAGGAACAGTTGGTAACCAGCCCTTTTAAGTCTTCTGCCCCAAGACTCATTGGGAAAACACATAATAAATTAAAAAATAAAAATAACAATCCAGGTACTGTTAAGAGCTATGGAGGCAAAAATAAAATAAAAGACAAAGCAGTATGGGTAATATGATAGAGTGCTGGGGGAGGTACTATGTTAGGAAATAGCTATGCAGAGAGACCCAGGAAGAGACCACTGTAGGCAAAGAGAACAAAGTGTGTAAAGGCTCAAAGGCAGGAAAGAACTCAATGTTTCAAGATACAGTAAGGATGCCAAGGCAGCTAGGGGGTAATATGAGTAAACCAAATGGGAGTCACCACACAGGGGCCTGAAGGGCTGAGTAGTCTGGGTTTGGGTTTTCAGTGTGTGTGTGTGGGGGGGTGACCTCACTTCCTCTGCCACCAGCTCCCAGCTATCTCTTACTTCTCCTTTGTAGTGAGTGATTCACACACCTGAAATTCTTTAAGTTTGTCTCCCAGGGACTACGAGATATTGGAAGGCTGCTACACGTGCCCAGTCCCCCACACCCTGCACACAGCTTAGCAGCCTCCAAGCTCCCAACCAGAATTAACTGAACAAATGAATGCATGTTAGGTAAAAGATAAAAAGAGAGAAGAACCAAGGTGAAATGATCATCAGGCACTCCATGTAAGAGAGGAGAAGAGATGCACAGTTATTATCTCATAACAGGTGAAAACTGAGTCAGCCTAGTGTGGCTGACTGGCTTAAATAAGACTGTACATTGAAAACAAAAACTGAGTCTTAAGGGATGAAGACTTGCCAGAGAAAGCACCTAAGGCTGGCATTGATGGAACTAGGACTCAGGGTTAGGGGTCCCAAAGCAGAGAGACCACTCTGGAGAGGGGCCAGATCTGGAGAGCTAGAGATCTCAACCAGTGGAGTGCCCTTCTCCAAAGAAAACAGGTACAAGATGTGATGGCTCATGCTTGTAATCCCAGCACTCTGGAGGCTGAGGCAGGAGGATAGCAAGTTCAAGGCCAGCCTAGACCACAAAGCGAGACCCTGTTTCAAACATAAAATAAAACATAGGCCTCAGATTCCTTGTTCCTCATACTTTCCTGAGGAAGGGATGTCCCTCCACTCCTGGCTGTCCCCTTATCTCTTGCCTTTCCCTCTGTCTTAGTGTCCTAGATGTTGGGGAGGACAAGCATGGGGACCTACCTTCACACTTGTCCTTGGGGTAAGGGCAAGTATGGTTCCAGGGAGTCAGCTTGGAGGTGTCCTTGGGAAGGGGAAAGGCCTGGGGTGTAATCAGGGACAGGGCCCAGTGGTGGCCTGTAGGCCACTTCTTGGCAGTGTGAAAGCTAACTGAGCTCTGCACACTCATTTGCTTGGCTCCTGGGACTGTTTCTCAGATCTGCACCCAGGAGAGGAAGACAGAGGTGACAAACAACTGCTTCTTTCAAAGCAGATGCTGTCTCACTCCATTGTCAACAGAGTGCTTAGTCCCCACTTGCCACCACTGCCCCTCTCCTGGGGGTGCACTCAGCAGCACCCCCAAGGTGGATGATTCTGCCTATCAGCAGCAGTGGAAGAGTCACTGCACTAGGACCCCCCACTATCTCCAAATACACACAGACTTCCCACCCCACCCCACGCCAAGTAGAAAGACCAGAAGTGGAAAAGGAAGTGGCACAGTCAACCCACATCAGCTGGAGAAATGAGGAAGTGAGGAGAACAGGGAGCAGTTTAGCTGCTGGAGTAAGGCAGCATGACGGAAGCAGCACCCAGGAAGTACAAGCAGATGGCTAAATCCAAGCCAACTGAGGCCACATGGGCCTGCATTCAAATCCCAGCCGTGCTACTTACTACCACCTCACTTATTCCTCCTCTGGTCATACTGACAGGGCAGGCTCCTGCAGAAGATGTGGTCATCTGAGTGGGCCTCAAGCTCAGAATGAGTCCAAGGGAAATGCAAGAAACACAAGGTCATGATGCTGGGCTATATTAACAATTCCCACTGGTTTGAACCACCGGTGATACCTACACAACTGTCCCATCAGGCAGCTTGTATCACCCAACGGGACTGTTCTATGCTACCCAACATCCAAATTACGGCCCCATCGGAAGGTGACCTCTCTCCACATAGGACCACACCCAGAGTACTGGAGTCATTTTGAGGAAATGCCTATTTCAGTAACTGACTTTTCCTTTCTTTTCTTTTTTGTGTGTTGTGCTGGGGAATGAACTCAGGGCCTTATACATGCTAGGCAAGTGCTCTACCATGGAACTACATCTCCAGCCCAGTAACTGAATTTTCTATTTATAAAAGGAAAACACAATCAGAGAGACAGTTTTGAAAATATAACAAACATAAACCACACATAATTCCTGTACTTGGTCCTGAATCACAGTGGCTCTCAAAGTATGCACCCTGAAGTAGCATCAGTATCACTGGGGAACTTGCTAGAAATTCTCATGCCCTAACCCAGGCCTATTGAATCAGAAACTCCAAGAGATTTCTATCTTTTTCTTCCCTTAAAGGGCAAGAGTTGCATCTCTCAGCACAAGTCCCCCACCCTGGGCCTGACACAGGCAGGGTCTCAACAAGCATCTACTGAAGCAATGAATGAACATGAGCAGCTGTCTCCTCAAAGCCTGCCCTTCACCACAGTCCATTTTTGACAAACAGGCTGCTGCAGCCACGTCACTCTTTCCCAGGATGGGGGGGGGGCCTCTGGGGAGAGGGGCCCTTCCCAGCTGCAGGCAGAATAAGGGCCAGAAGCTCCTGGCACGGGCCCACATGAGAGAATGAGTTGACAAAAGTGAGCCTGTGGCCTGCACAGGCGTCTGCTGGGACGTGGACAGCAGAAGCTGGTGACTGCAGGCCTGAGGTGGGGGCAGGGAAAGGGGCTGCCGGGCATGGGGAGAGTCCTTGGAGGGCAGGACCCTGTTCTACAGCAGAGGCTCAGAGGCCACACTGAGCCCAGGAGTCTTCTGGGGTCCTCAGTCCTACAGTCAGGCTTCACCCTAGGGAAGCTCTTGGGTGACAGATCTGAGGGAGCTGGGGAGTTTGCTGGGGGGAAGGACGGACATGGGCTTCCCAGCCCCTTCATGGGCAGCCCAGGGGCCCTGCAGAACCCTACTCCCACCAGAAGTAGAGAAGAGGAGCCAAACTCCACTGATTCAGTCGGACTGGTGGTTCCAAGAGCAAGGTTGTTGGGAGTCTCTCTCCAAACATGGGAGGAACCCTAAATCTCATCTTCCACCAAAGACACAAAAGGTCATACTACCTGGTAGTACCTATCTCAGAGTGTGGGGGGACCCAAGGCCATGCTAAAGAAACTGAGAAAGAGGGCCAGATCAGGTGCAGCCCACAAGCCCTGTCTTTAAGTTGCCCTCTCTTCGCCCCTCCTCCCCATCTCTTCCCCAAGAGCTGCCCGTGAAGGACACCCTAATTCTCTAAGCCAAACTGCAAAGGGGAATGGAGGGGAAGATGGGGGACAGGGATAGGGCACCTACTCTGCTGCCACTGGGCCCGTTCTGCTATGGGGCCAGTCAGCATCTCCCTTTCTCAAGGTTTGTTTTACTCTGATCAATGCCTGTTTATTGGAGGACATTAGAAAAAAGCAGGTAGTCTTCTGTATCCTCACTCAGTCTTGCCCCTGCCCCCAGCACTCAAATCCACCATGACTAAAACATGGCCACCCCTCCCTAGCTCCAGCCCCAGATCAGATGTATATGTGAATTATTATCCTCTTACCACCCCTTTGAGGCAGGAGCTGAAAGTGTTCCAATTTTGCAGATGAGGAAATGGAGGCTCAAAAGTTTCCCAGAGCTGTTCCAGCAAAGGAGAAGTGGAGCTGGATTCCACATAGGGTGAGTAGCCCTGGGCCAGGGCATTAGAACTGTGTGTTCTCTGGGTTTACTCAGGGTTGTCCCATACTAACATGGCCTTCACCAGGCTAACTCTCTTCCAGAACATTCTCTCCTTCCCTAATTTGATTCAGACTCCACGTTGACCTCTATGGTCCCTTGTGCTAGTAACTTTAGGTTGTACTTGTCTGTTTTCAATTCTGCCTTCCCTCAGGGCTGGTCCCCAACATGGACCAGGACAGAATGTGGGGAGACAAATTATTAAAGAAAGATTGAGTAGAAGTACAGCTGCTGCCTGCAGTCTCTCTCCACAGCCAGGGCAATGAGCCCTCCTAATCCTAGTTCCAGGCCTGGTACAAAGGGGCAGAGGGGCCTGGGCAGATGCTGAGTTGCTCTCAGACCTTCATGACACTCCAGGAGGGTGAGCTGGGTCTGTCTCCCCAGGAAGCCTCCCCTCCCTGCCCACAAAGTACCTCTCTGTTCCCCTCTGAGATCCCCAAGGGCTGCCTGCAGGAAGCAGCCTCTCAGAAAAGAGCTGTTCCTGCCATGGCTGGTCCCCAGGAGTCCTGGGGAACTGGTCAGGAAGTCTCTGGGACTAGGCTAGGCCAGAGGGCCCGAGATGAGCTCACATTGCTGCTAATAATAGCCAGGCTTGAAGGGCAGCACAGCAATCCACAGTTTACAAAGGCATTCCATCAGAATCATCTCACAGGTCCTTGCAGAAAGCCCTGGGTCAGGCAAGCCAGGAATCCTCATCCCTGTTCTAGAGACGAAGAGCCGCACAGAAGCTCAGGAAAGATGGTGGGCCGTGCCCAAGCCCACCCAGACGGGTCAGAGACCTCCAGGCAGGCACAGACCACTGCCCTAAGGATCCCTACTCTGAATCACGATTCAGGGAGTTTGTAAATGTGGCCATCACCTCTCTCGCTAAAAATTAGTATTTCCTTTTATTCTGAACCCGAGAAACAAACCAGGGTTGTGTTAGCAGCACCTGCAACTTTGCCACCAAAAGAAATCACAGATATTTTCGTATCCTGTAACAGTTGTTGCAGAAATGTCAAAATATTGTTTATACTCATCAGTATGAAATTATAGTAGTTAACAGATCTGCCACCAGAGCTCATGAGTTAATAAACATGCATATTACTATTTCATAATTGTAGAATCTATTTTAATAACTGTGTTTCAATATATTGAGTCTCCTTTGTATTTCATGTTAGAAATGTAAAAACATTATTTTGAAAGTCACTTTCAGCAGAGGGGTTAAAGGGGGCCATGACACAAAATAAGAAAGAACCTCTGTCCTTTCCAAAGCTGCCTCCTCTGTGGGGTCTGAGTTGCTATCCCAAACCCTATGTCCACCATCAGGGCAAAAAGCAGGAGCAGCAGAGCTCCACTTTTGAACCACAAGTTCTAAGAAGGCTTCATTTCTGCAAGAAACCTGCACAAACCTAAGATGATAAATCTATACAATGTGGACAGAAGGAAGAAGTTTAGATCTGGGGTCCTCTGGGGACACTTGCTTGTGACTGCAGACACTTGGAATTGCCCTGTAGGAGATCAAAGTGACCAAACATGAGGTCCCTCTGCAGAACGAAACACAGCAAGTGACGATGAGTGATCTGAACCAGCAACACATCCAGCTATCCCTGAGGACCTGGGAGGGAACCAATAATAGGACATGAGGTTTCTGAAGGGAGAAGGAGGCTGGGGACTGGGGCTGGAACCCAGGCCTTGCATACACTAGGCAAATGCTCTGCTGAGCTCCACTCATAGCCCTGCTCTCTATCTTAATTAGGGAGATGGTTACAGATCTGGATACATTTATTAAAACTCATTTTACTGTATGTAAATTATACCTCAAAACACCTGACCTGGGCTAGGGTGTAGCTCAGTGGTAGAGCACTGGCCTCACATGTGCAAAGTCCTGACTCTGATCTCCAGCATGCAGGTGTGCATGCACACACACACACACACACAAATCCCCAACCAAAAAAACAAGAAGCAAAGCATAGCAAAACCTCCACGGTGGTGGACTTTTCACTACACTCATAATGAAATCTCCCTTCTGTCACAGGGGTACCAGCCCTATTGGTCTGACCCTTTCTCACCTCTCACCTTCATCTCCCTCACACCTCCTCTCCTTGGCTGAATTCAAGCCACCTGGGCTCCCTCACCCCCAACAAAAGACTCCTGATTTGTGCCCTCCAAGCCTTTGCACCCGCCATTCCCTCTACAGGACTTCTCTGCCCTTCACCTCTGTTCAGCAGCTCAGCCTCCTGCCTTCCACCTCCACCACAATGGCACCTCCTCAGAGATGCCACCTCCTTGGAGACACCTCCCATGAGGTCTATTATGTCCATCTTCACCTTTTGTTGCTTTCATGGTAGGTATCACAAGCTTATATGATACTCGTATTTTATTTGTTTGCTTGTGGAAAGTCTCTACCACTAGGATGTAATAACTGGGTGGAGCCCAGCACCATGCCTGGCACACATAGCAGTGGGACAATAGCTATGGAATGAACACACAGGCCTATGAGGGCAGGGTGACTGTCCCACTGCACTCACTGCAGCAAGCCACTCCTGGTCAGCATTGCCATGTCTGAGTCTAATTCTTTGATTCTGTGAAGCTAATGTCTGTGGAAGCTTCAGACCCCAGCCCATCAACACTGAGGGTACAGCCTCCAAACTTGACCCAAATGTATTGCTTCTTCACAGGCCCTGGGGGCCCAACTAGCTGACGGTCAGTCAGACCTAGCAAGGACAGAGCTGAGTTGTGGGCTCAGAACAGGAACAGAAGGCCTGCGCAGCCCTCCTTCTCCCACACATAGTCCCTCCCTTGGGCCAAGGCCCAGGCTGCCTGTCCATCTGCCACCCTGGCTCTGAGCCACTTGTCCTCAGCCCTGGCCCCATCCACTCATCCCACCCCAGAAGAACTGACCAGCAGGGTGGGTCAGCAGTGGCCACAGGAGAAGCATGCCAGTCCCACCCAAGAGGCCAGGACAGCCATCTGCTGTCCCTTCTGCTGGTTTCTCAGGGGTCTGTCAAGATTCCAGATGAGATCATCGTACCTGGACCCCAAGGAGGGGACCACAAAAGGCTCCACTTCCTCTCAGCTCAAATGTAAACACTCTGGGCACAGCCACCAAGAAGGGGAATCCACAGACTTCATCCTTTCAGAGAGCACACTGATGCCTAGAGGAGGACAGGGACAACCCCAGTGTCGAGCAGAAAGGGTCCCTGAGCTCCTGTTTCCCAGCTCAGAGCTCAATCCACCCATCTGAGCCTCCCTGGGTGGAAGTGGGCTCTGGTTTTAGGAGTCAGGGTCAAAGGTCCTGGAGAAGGAAGGTTGTGCCCAGCCAGGCATCATGGTGCCACACAATGCCCCTGCAGCTTGGGCATGGAGGCCGGCCACTCCTGGAAACCTACAGGGTTCTGCTTCTCAGAGGGAAGGGGAAGGTCCTGGCCCCACATCTCCAACACCATAGCTCACCAGCAGGTTGACTCGGAGCCTGACACAGACCAGGCACCATGGGTTCCTCCTTGTACCCCAGGTGGTACCCAAATAGGTGAGGACCCTGAGTTCAGAGAGGTCATGTGTGTTGCCCAAGGTCACACTGACCAGCACAGCCACCACTCAGGTCCAGTTGAGCTCGTGAAAATTAGACTAGACAAAGTCCCTAAAATGGGACACAGACAATAATAGCTAACATTTACCAGGATTTGGTGTGTGCCAGACAGAGCCCAAGCAGAACCCAAATAGTCATTATCTCTTGCACAATGGTCTTTTCTAGGAGTGTGCTGTTATTTATTATCTTATTCTCACTTTACGGAGGGGCAAATGGAGGCTCAGGAAGAGGAAGGTCCCACAGTCAGTCAGGAGGCAGCCAGCCTCCCAGGCCTGTGGAGCTCTGGGCATGACACAGATGCTTCCTGCCAGAGAGCAGTGTCCGCGTGTGTATATGTGCACAAGTGTGTGCTGGGGGCGGGGAAATGGCCAGACAGTCTTGTCACTGCCCCATTTGAGGCCTCCCTCTCACAGTGGTAAGTGCCTGTCAGTGTCCCTGCTGGCCTTACCATGTGAACAGGAAGGAAGGCAGCTTTGGATATGTTGAAAACAACCTCCAATGGTCTCTGGACTGCAGCCAAGTTTCTAATAGAGCAGGGAGGAGAGGTCTCTGGGAATGGAAACGAGGCTCCAGGAATCAAGAGGATGGCTCAGGGCTAACCAGACTGACCCCTGGGACAACCCAGCATCTGAGCCTTTGCTTCTGCCATCCCCCTGTTCAGTATCCCAGAAAGAGCACCACAAAACCTTCATCTTTATTCCACTTACTTGCTGTGTGACTGCTGGCAAAGCATTTTAACCTCTCTGGGCTTTGGTTTACACCTGTGTAGTTGGAAGGGCCTATATACCTTGGAAGGTCCCTGCTTTCATGCGTAACAAGGAGAAAGGGCTGAGGCGAAACCGTAATTTCCCCATTAATAATGTAATCATAGTTGGGCGAGTGTCCCAGAGGAGCCTCGGAGATCTTAGGTGTCTAACACAGAAGCCCATGAGGAGCTGGAGCAGCTGCTGCAGCTGAAAGCACAGGGAGGAGGAAACGTGAAGAGTGGGGAGCTGCTAGGGCACAGGCCAGGTGGGAAGAGCACAGGGATCGGCCTGCAGGAGCTGCATGTGGAGCAGGAACAGGCTGGAACCTGGGTGGAGCAGGGTGGGAGGACCACACAGGCCTCACTCAGCCACAGGGCAGGGCCAGGGAGGGGCAGCGGGGAGAGGTTGGCGCAAGTGATGAGGACCTCAAGGAACAAGCAGGCCCAGGCTGATCCCATGCAGCTAGAGGACCCCAAACTGCCCGCCTTCTCTTTCTGGCCAGACATGGGGAGACTATTCACTCTGCCCTAGCATGCAGAACCCCAAGGTGGCTCTCCACTAGGAAAGGCATTCGGTTAAGTCTGAGGCACCAGCTTTAGGCACTCTGGGAAGAGGGACTCAGGTAGCAGAGGACAGTGAGTGGGGCATACAGGGGAGAGATGTGTCCTGGAGTGCCCACAATGCAGTTCAGCTCCATGCACCCCTCCCAGGCTGCCACCCTGGCCAAGGCCCCAGAGCCACATCCAGACCCAGGCACAAGTTTTGCTGCCAAGGACTCAGACCAGAGCAAGGTGATGCTGAGGGTGAGGGCTGAGCATATCTGAATGATGACTGATAAGCTTAATCTCCTGACACCCCTGCTTTTTCCTATTTAACCCTCACGGCAACCCAAGGGCAACCCCATCGCTATCCCCATTTCACAGGTAAGAAGACTGAGGCTCAGAAAGGGAACGCTCAGAAAGGAAAAGGAAGAGGCAGGACGCCAGCCCAGACCTGCTGTTCTCACTCAGAGCTGCTCACATCTCCTCCACTCCTTGTCACTCCTCAGGGCAGCCACCAAAAGCAGAAGCCGTGCTACCCTGGGGGCCCCAGTGAGCACAAGGCCAGTCCAGCCCAGAACACTTGAGTTTCTGGCTCTCTCTCCCCACCGCAGCCTAAGTTCCTCCCAGCACCCAAAGGGAGTGAATGTGACTGCACATGAGGTCATGCAGGTGGAGGGTGGGGGAATGAACATAGGAAGAATCTTGGCTGCCAGTCTGGCTCTTGCCTTGAACTTCACCAAGCTTCGCTCTTGGGGTCTCCCTCTGACCCAGAGGCTACACAGCACATAGGGCTCCTTCCCTCCCTCTGTGCCCAGGACGGTGCTGGGCATGCTATACAACTGAACTTTAATCCTCCCAAGTGCTGCAAGAAAGGGATTGCATTCCCATTTTACAGGCAGAACGACTGAGGCTTAGTGAGGGGACTTGCACAGGAAGATCATGAATAGGGAGGAGGTGATAAAGTGAGATAAGGTCCCAGACCTGACCCCAAAGACAGACACTGTGAGACCCTACAGCCTTTATTCTCTCCCTCTCCAGGATCCTGAGTCAGGCCAGACTCCTTATGCCCAGTGGTACAGACATGTAGATAACACAGCAGACCCCCACCATTCAGTGCCCCTCCCAGGTGGCCCCAGCTCCCTTCCCCAGAATCCCACCCATGGCCGTCTCCAGCTCTTCTTTTCAAACCTGCAGCCCACTTCCACAGCCCGACCTGTCTTCCATTTAATCACATGCACTTATTTTATTGACCTCTTTTAATTTGGCAGGCAGTATTCCCGGAGCTGGGTACAAAGATGGCCACTCAAGGCTCCCCCTAGCTGTAATGTCCCCTCCTCCAGGACCTCCACGGAGCCCCTCTCTGAGTACCTGACACCTCCTCTTGCCTCCTTCATCATCTCCAGGCCAGAACTGGGCACCCTTTATAGAGAGTGGCATGGCCCTCCATAGCCCCTAGCAAAGAAAGAGCAAATGGGAAGAGAAGGCAAGCAGGAAATTCTTAGGAGACTAGCTGGGAGTTGCCCAAGGGCATGTTCCTCTCATGGGCAGTGACATCTGACATCTGTCCATCTCGATGAGCCCCATTCAGACCCAGGTCTAAGTGCCTGGCCTCAGAAGTCCAGGGATCTTTGGTACAGCTTCTCCTGACTTGGGGACTTGCCAGCCAGCCTCCACTGGCTCATGAGACCCTCAAATCCAAAAGGTTACAACATCAACCCCCTGCCCATACTCCTTATCACCCCCAGCACCCCTGGAAGGAAGCCTGCAGGGCAGCTAAAAACAGTAGGAGTTTGTAGAGATCAGCTCCAAGGAAACTAACCGCATTTCCTGGGTCTTGGTGACACAGCTGGTATGTACAAGCATGTGGGAATATAGGTGTCTGTATGCCCTGGTTTTGCAAATGCTACATGTCTGACATTTGTATGAACTGTGCTTGTGTCCCTGCTTATGTGTGTGACCTTGTGTCACATCTACGTGGATGTCTTTGGAGGTGTTCCCTTGGTGGGTGTCTGTTGAGCCTCAGGTAAGTGTGCAAGTCTGCTGCTCTTTGGGAAAGAGGCAGTGGAGGCACCTGGGTGGTAAGCAGGTGTCTGCCACCTGACACAGGTGGACCTGTGGCTTTCCATGAAGGCTAGCACACGTGTATAACGTTTGTGTGTGTTTGTGTGTGTGCTCGAGTATGTATGAGTACTTCCAACACATCTGATGGTGTCTCCAGGCTGCATGTCCACTTCTGGGACATCTGAGTGTGCTTAGGGGTGTGAGGTACATGGATGAGGCTGTTTCCAAGCCTGGGGCTTCCTTGATAGTGTGAGTGGGTGTGTGTCTGGTAACATGTGGGTGTGAGAGGCAGGAGATGGTACACGAACACAGGTCTATGTACGTCTCTCAGTGTGGATCCTCCCCAATGTGCCATGATGCTGCTGCTTCTTTTTTTTTGGTACCAGGGATCGAACTTGGGTCCTTGCGCTTGCAAGGCAAGCAGTGGAACCACTGAGCTAAATCTCCGGCCCCCACGATGCTTCTTGAAGCCTACAACATCAACATTTCTTTGGATGAATCTGTGAGACTGAGTGGCTGAGGTCTCTGAGCTTGAGCTGTGAATGTGTACATTTATTTGGGTGTGCAAGAAAGTGTGTACCCAGCTCCTCTGCAAGGAATGCTAGCAGTCCTAGGAGTTCCTCATCCACTCAGGCCACACAGCCACTGCCTCACATTTTCCATCTAGCAGGAAATATCTCCTCCTGCTGTGACAGGCAAGCAGCTGAGGACCCTTAAGAGTCCCAGGATTTGGAGCAGCCTCTAGGAGAGTCCCATGGAGAGGCTGGGCAGGAACCAGCCTTCTTCCCATCCAGTGACACACTGAAGATCTCTCCCCCTGCAGAGTCCAGGAGGTGAAAACAGAAAAGCTACATACAGTGGCCTGTGTTATAGCCTGGCATCCAGGAGGCACTCAGAAAATAAACACCGAATGAATGAATGAATGAATGAATGAACAAACGAATGAACGCGGAACAGTTTAGAGAAAGGTGATGACCAGGATGGACACTAATATTTCCTGAACACTGAAGGGGTCCCTCACCACTGAGCAGGCATACTTATCCCCCAGAAGACACAACTGCTCATACGGGGACACAAGCACACTTCCCCTACCCCCACCTGCAGGGTTCAGGCCCTCAACCTGTCTTATGTACCAGTTGCCCCCTACAAATTTTAGTCTAGAGCATGGCCCACGACAGGAGTCCTCTCACCAACCCATGTCCCAACTTGCAACCAGAAGCTCATTTCACTGATCACACTGTAGAAAGAACAGGGTCCTGAGTTAGACCAACTGGGGTTAGAATCCTGGCTGTATGACCTGGAGCCTCCATTTACACATCTGTACAATGGCAAATGGGATCAATGAAGTGCTTCCTCTGGGCCCTTCTCATTAGACATCTAGGCTGCCAGCACCTCAAACACACGTGTGATTCCAGGGAGGTGGGGAGCCTGGCCATGAACACAGCAGGGAATGCAATCACATCTTCCTGTTGTCCCTGGAGCAGCTCCTAATTTATTAATATTCTATAGCTAAGGAAATCCATCCTCTTGGCTTCTCTAGTCCCTCCAAGAATGAACACGCAGACAGACATCCTGTCTGCTCATTGGCTAAGAGTAATAACAATTCCCCATGAGATGCGGGATTTCACTGCTTGCAAAATATTTTCTTGTCTATTCATACCTCCCTGATTGCTGAAAATAATCCTTTGAGGTTGTCCAGGAAAGCATACAGATGAGGAAAAAAAAGCAACTCAATAGAGGCCAAGTGACTTGCCATACAGCAAATGGCAGAGTCAGGTCTCAAAGCTAGGGCTTTGGGTTCCAGCTCTCTGATTCTTCCATCTCAACCAGTGAGTTCCAAGCCTGACCTCACCACATGGTAGACAGGTAACTTTTAGTGGTCATGGGTGATCTCAGACCACTGGGGCTTTGACGGTCAAACACAGTCAATGTGTCTGCTCTGCAGATAAAGCTGCATCTCTAGATGTACACCATCAACAGTCAAGAACCTTCAGACTTTCTTGGCTAGCAGGGACTCAAGGCCAGGCAGCTCAACTGTAGCCACCACATAAATCTCCCCCAAACATTCTTCAAGAAATCATAACCACCAACATTTTGGACTGTTTAAATGCTGCTTTCCACAAGCCCTATGTCTGTATCAAAACATCCAAGGTCATCCAGCCTCTGAATAATTCAAGTGAGCTCACTAGCATCTCTGCAAAAGCTCTTTCAATCTTTTCATCGGAAGAGAACTGTTCCATTTACACTTCCCTCACTTGGACACCAGGGCAGGGCCTCACAAGATAGGAGACCTGGGAGATCTGGGAGATGCACAGCCACCAGAAAGTCCTTCCTTGGTTGACAGTCCTCAGTGTCCTTTCGTGCCCAGCAGGGAGATGAATTTGAACAGGGCCACCCATAGACTCAAGTATCCTCCCCTCAACTGAAATACCAGCCTTCACTAGACACACTGGCAATCTAGTCTTTTCATCAGTTACCCATTTCTGCATATCCGAAACCAAGTGGACTAGAGAGACAAGAAAAATGTCAGGCGCTTAATATACTCTTACTCCAACTCCTGACTGCTGGGAGACCTGGAGCAAGTTCCTTCCCTGCTCTGGCTTCAGTTTACTATCTGCAGGATGAAGAAAACCATGCCTCCTGGCCAAGACCTTCATTTATGGGCCATATTCAGTCTTCACTCTGCTTCTGTGGGGTTGGCAGCAGGGTAAACAAAAGTCAAGAGGAATCAAGGGGCTGGCCCAAGTGCACACACCAAGAATAAGCATAGTGAACCCTTGCTTACCTTTCTCACCAATCTCCTTCCCTTCTCTGGCCTCAATACTTTTTTCGAACTCAACAAGCCTTTTCTAACTTCTCTTTACCTGGAATGTTCTTACTGCACCTCCTTATCAGCTGGCTCCGTGTCATCCAGGTCTTGGCCTCCCTGAGCCCTGACTACCTTCATGTGTTCTTGGCACACTTACCCTTCTCCACCTTTATCACGATCTGTACTGTGCTTTATCCTATGACTATTGTTTAACCCTGGTCTCCTCAAGGCTCCTTGAAAACAAGACAGGTTAGCCTTGCTCACAGTTGTATCCCCAGATCTGCACTAGTACCCAGAAGGCTCTATATAAATAGTTGGTGAATAAATGAATGAGTCAGAGGCTAGGAGAAAGAGAACAGCCTGTATCAGGTGGGGAGGAGGATGGACTCTACACACCCACAGAATCCACGTGACAGGTGCTCCCCATATCTCGTTTTTGTTGTTGTTGTTGTTGTTGTTTTGGTATGCGGGATCGAACTCGGGACCTTGCACTTGCAGGGGAGCCAGCAGAACCACTCCCCGTATCTCTTGAGAATAGCACTGATCTCAGCTACTGCCATCTGAAGTTTATTGCATGCCAGGTACTCTAGTGGTGTTTGTACACATTATCTCATTTAATCCTTAAGGGTGGAAGGTGTCTGATCATCCCACTTTTACACATGAGAAAACTGGTCCAGAGACATTAAGTGACTTGCCCAAGATCAGTCAGGAAAGCTACAGATCCCAGCTCCGATAGTGGCTTGAGACTTATGCATGAAGCCTGAACAACTGAGTAGATGGTAGAAACTGAGGCTTAGCCCTAGCCCAGGCACTGGCCTGTTCCCCGGAGGGCCCTGGACCGTGTGAAACCATAGGCTCAACTGCCAAGAACCACTTTCCCTTCTAAACAGCCACAGGTGGCCCAGACAGGTTTTGGGGTTCTACATAATGACCTCCTAGGATGGACAGGAGCCCAGAGGGGTGAATGCATGAAGAGACCCTGATGCAAAGCATGTGACCCCCCTCCCTCCTCTGCCAGGGTGAGCCGCAAAGGTGAGGGGTTCGCAGTCTGCATACGGAGCAGCTCAAGCAGAGTACAGGAAGCAGCTGGAAGCAACCAGAGGGCAGGCCCCAAAGGTCCTCTTTCTACTCATCCTCTCCCTCCTCCTGCCCACCCTCCACTTGCTCTTTTTTCCCCAGTGGCTTGGGAAGATTACAAGGGCTGACGGAAGAACCTCTGATCATCAACACTGAAGGGATCCTTTGGGAAGACTCATCTTCCCACTTAATAGATGAGGAAACTGAGGTCTGGCCTGAGGAAAGGTCTGAGGCTGAAGGGACAGGTAATCCTACTTCAGACAGACCTGCCCTATTCTACAAGCATTTTTTGAATACATGTGAGAGTCACAACTGAGAAACACCCCAACACTCTTAAGGAAAGAGAACCCTTTGGCCGAAAGCACCACAGCAAAGTTAAGGGCTTCGGGCAGACATAAATCAACAGTGCTGTTAATTCCCTGGCTCCTGGCCAAGAGTACTCTGACATCAATTGACAAGCGCAGGTAACATTTCAGTCTCTTCCAAAACCGTGCCTGGCCAATGACAGTAGAGCCCAGTATTCCAGATTTTCAGAACAAGGTCAATAAATGATGGCTGGACTGTCCCTACAGCTAACATTGGTGCCAGTAGCAGGCAATGGAAGCTGGCCTACACCCAGAGCTACACCCAGTGGACCCATGTCCACTGAAAGGGCCAGGGCAAAGCCTGTTCCCCGGGAAGTCCCAGGCCCCATACATCCTCAGGGAATGCCCCTTTCAGGAAGGCAACTTTCCTCCTCCCACTGGGAACATGGGAAGGCCACAGACAGTGACCAAAAGGGGCCAGTGGGCAGTGGTGTATTTAAAACCTGCAGCAGAGAGGGCAGAAGACGATACTCTGCAACTTAGGAAGCTGCCTCTCAACCGGTTCTCCCATGACATCAATCTCTCAGGCTGTAGGACCGTTAGACTGGGCGGAAGTGGACTCTAGCCAAGGGGATGTTCCCAGATGTCACGCTTTCAAACTGGACCCGCCCTGAAAGGCAGGCGGGGACAAGCCTGTGCTGGGGAAGCCCTGCATAAAGACTCAGAATGGTGTTCCTGCCCCTCCTTGCCAGGGGATGGCCACAGGTTTCCCTGGCAGCCTGCTCACCAATGCTTATCCCGGAAAGGAGCCTCCACAACCCACAACCACAGCTTGCTGACCTGAGGGCGGGGTTCCAGCTGCTGAAAGCAGAGGTCTAGCCCCTCATTTCCTACCCACCCCCACCATCTAGGCATCCTCAAACACCCACTCCCCAAATCAGGACCCACTGAAAAGGGTCCTATCCAAGACCATCTTCAGTAGAAGGCTTCCCAAATAAAGTGGAGAGAGGAAAGGGAGCCTTAGATTGACTTCAGGGCGGTAAGTCTGGGGCCCTCTCCCCAGCTTGTTCAGTGGGGAAGTGGCCGGCTGGTGCTTCAGGCCCATGGGACTATGACAACCCGCGTCCCCTTACCCCCACGGCGCCCCACCTTGAGATAGTCGTTCTCGGAGCGCAGCTCCTCCAGCTCTCGGACGAAACTGCCGGGCCCGCAGTCCAGCATCTCCTCGGTGAGGTCGGAGAAGGCGAGCGAGGCACTGAGCGGCAGGCGGCTGCTGTCCACTGACGACGCGGCCACCGACGGCTCCTCCGGGGAGGCGGACGCCCGCGGAGGCTGCTGCGCAGCCGGTGCGGGCTGGGGAGGCTGCCCAGTGCGGGCCCTCGCCGGGGTCCCGGCCGCCGACTCGGCGTCGCTGCTCAGCGCCAGCTCCAGGCCCAGCAGACGCGCCTCCTCCGACGCGCAGTCGGACACTTCCGAGCTGCTGTCGGTGAGGCTGGGCGGCGGCGGCGGCGGGCGCGGGCCCGCACCTGGGCGCGGACGACCCTTGGCGCGGACCCCGGTGCGGACCCCGGCCACTCGCGCCCCCGCGCCCCGCATCCCGGGGGCCACCACGCGCCCCTTCTTGTCTGGCCGCGACGAGGACGCGGCGCTACAGGCGGCAGCGGCGCCCGGGCCTGGGCCGCGGCGGCCCTTGACCAGCGACCAGCCGGCCACGTCCTTGGGTCGGGCGGGCGACGGCGCGCGGTGACTCTTCTTCCTCTCCGGGGTTGGCGCGGGCGGGGGGCCGCAGCCCCGCGTCGTCGGCTCGACCGCAGGAGCCTCCATCGCGGCCTCCCGTGGCCTCAGCGCGCGGCGCGCATGGCCCGCGCTAGCCCGGCCTCGGCGTCCCTGAGGAGGGTCCCGGAGCGGCTCCGGCGACTTGGGCCGCGACTGCTCTCTGGTCCCCTCAGCCCGGGGCCTGCACTCCGGCCCAGGTCCCCGCTGCGCGGTCTCTGCACCGCTGTGCGCGCGGAGCGAACGGCCTGACCGCCTCCAGGCGCCCCGGCTTCGACTGCGGCTCCGCCCGGCGCCCGCCCCTTCGGCCTCGCCGCGCCCCCGTAGTGCACCCGGGCCACCGCCGCCTGCACGTTGATCGCCGTCCCGGGCTCCGAGTCCGGCTGCAGCCCGGACCCCGGCTCCGCCCGGCGCAGCCCGCCCCCCGCGCAGCCCCGCCAGCTCCCCGCCCCGCCGCCTCGGCTCGGGGGCGCGCGGCTCCGCGAACAAAAGGCGGACGCGGCGGGAGCGGCGGGGAGGGACGCAGGCAGGGAGCGAGGGAGGGATCTGCGAGGCAACAGCGACCCCCTCGAGGGTCAGGCGGGCCCGGGCAGCCGCGGCCTCGGCTCGGTCCTCCTGGGCTGCGCCGCCGCCTCCTACCCCGCGGGCCGGGAAGTCGCACCCCGCGGAGGCGCCCGTGAGCCCAGCGTCCGGGATGGGGCCGCGTGCGCGGCTGGAGCCTGGGTTCCCGGGCAGAGGCCTGTTGGACCTCAGAACGCAGGAGCCAGCATCCATGCACTCCGGCACCTCGCCCCTCGCCCGGTGCTGAGCGTGCGCGAACTCCGCCCCCTTTAACCTCGCCGGGCGCGATCTGCGTTCCCATCTTACAGATGCGTAAACCGAAGCCCCGCGGGGACGCGAGACAGCCTCGTGGCCCACGGCAGAGCCCGGACGAAACCCAACCTCACGCCTCCAGGGCGTGCTCGGACTCCTGCCCTCGCTTCTCACCTACTACCTTAGGGACCGTGGAACCAGGAGTGCAGGCCCAGCTCTGCACCCCTTAACTGCCTGCGGAACCAAGCATGCTCCCCTTTCCCCGGCTGTACGGCTAAAATGGAGGCGACCCATTACGAGGTGTCAGACCGGTGGATGGTTTGGGAGTAGGTTTGGGCCCGCGTAAGGGCTGACGCGGGGCGGAGGTTGCCTTGAGCCCCCAACACGGTCTCCCCGGACCCCCCTCCCAGCTCAGGGTGACCCTGAAGCCCCACCTGTCGTGGGGATGGTTTCTTTGCTTGGAGGGTTGTTTCCAAGGTTCCTGGATGAGCTGTGGATCTTCCAGTCTGTTACAGCTTCCTTGACCCACCCTGCCTCCAGCGCGGTACCTCGTTACCCCTATCCCGGACCACAGCAAGGCAAGAGGGTGAGTTAGTTCTTTAGCTCCCCTAGAAGTGGTGGCCAGCCTCAGAAAGGCCCTGTCCTAGGAGGGCAAGGCTCCATTCTCTTCCCCTAGTCTTTTCTGCTTTCTCTCCATCCTTTTTTCTCTTCCTTTTCCATGTGTTCCTTTTCTTCCTCTTCCCCCTTTTCTTCCTCTTCCCCATTTTCTCTTTCCTTCTCTTCCTCCCCTTCTTTGATCCCCCTCCCCATGAACAACACACACCTGGCACCAGGTCAACTTCTCTGTCTCTGTCCCGCCACCTTTTAGGGATCCCTTCTCACCCAAAGCATGACTTCAGATCTAAGTGTGTAAGTGTCCCTCACATCCTCCAGGTGTCCTCCATGGAGCCAGAAGAGCAGGGCTGCTCAGCAGGTTCTGAACCAACACTTCCTCCAGGGCATTCCCACCCTCTCTGGGCAAGAACCACCACCCCCCCACACACACACCAGGGTAACACAAGCACCACACAAGAGGCACACAGAGTAGGCTTGTCCATTCCTGGCCTTGTGGAGTACACAGTATGTCGGCAGATGGACCATAGATCCAGCAGGGTAGCCTGGCATGGCACTGGAGCATCCGTGCTAGGCAGTGATGTGGAAGGCTTGGACTGATGACCTTCCCATTCTCTGGGCCTCTGGGTCTCCTCCTGGTCTGGTCTAGCACAGCGGATTACAAGGTCCTCCCAGGTCTGGTGTCTCTGCTCTTGTAGGCTGGTTCTGGTGTGGCACAGAGAGATGCTATGTGACTCTTGGAAATTGTTACCCTTCTCTGTGCTTCTGTTTCACCTCCTACACAGATGTGAACTTGGAGGTGTTTGAGGTGTGAGTTCGTGCAAGGGAAGTACCAGAACAGGCTGACACACCCTTAGCTACACAAGTGGTCCTGAGATTAGAGTGGCCTGCCCCTCCCCTTTGGGACCAAGGCCTGAGTCCTGGCACATCCTTTCTGCATCCCAACACTCTGGCTGAGCAAGGGTGAGGGCTCTTCCTGCTCTGTAGTTGTTTGGACTTATAGCAGCTCCAAGGGACAGCAAAGGCTAGTGGGGAGGAGCTTGGGGTCAGGTGGGGTAGAGAATGGGGCTCTGGACTCAAAGTCGTTCAGAACAAGTCAGATTTCCAAAAGGTGAGATTTGCTGGGAGCCCAGAACTGGCTATGTGCAGGTGGGTAGCTGTCCTCAGCTGCCAGCAAGCCCTGCGGCTGTCTGGCCCACAGCCTCTTACTGTGCCAGGATCTAGCCTCAGTTTTTTCAGTAAAAGATCTCAGAATGGTGTTTATTTGTTCTCTGTCTTTCCCTCCCTCCTTCCCACCCTCCCTCTTTTTCTCTGTCCTCAAAGTTTCATTGTGTTGCTCAGGCTGGTCTTGGACTCCTGGGGTACAGTTATTCTTCTGCCTCAGCTTCCCCAGTAGCTGGGACTACAAGTACATACCATCCCTGGCTCAAAAATACTAAAGAACTTCTTGTAGCTGATTCTATTTTTCAAAAATAGGCACACTGATAACATAGCTCATCCCAGTTACTCTTCTTACAATGTGACATTGACACTCCTCCAATTGAGTGACAGGATCTGTGTTCTCTTCCAAAGTTAGGTCATAAAAGGCAATGTGGGCTGGGGATGTGGCTCAGTGGTGCTGCTGCCTGCCTAGCAAGCGCAAGGTCCCGAGTTCAATCCCTGGTACCAAAAAACAAAAAGGCAATGTGAGCTGGGCATGGTGGCCCTTGCCTGTAATCTCAGCACTTGGGAGGCTGAGGCAGAAAGCTCACTGAGAGTTCGAGGCCAGCCTGGGCTGCAGAGTGAGTTCAGGTTCAACCTGAAGTTCATAACAAGACCCTATTTCAAAACAACAACAACAACAACAAGAAAGGCAATGTAGGCAATGTGGCTTCTACCCAGTCACCAGCCTTCCTCTGTCTGTCTTTCTGTCTCTCCCTCCCTCCTTCCCTCTGTCTCTCCACTCACCCTTGGAATCCAATCCCCACATGGGGAGGAAGCCCAGGCCATGTGAGTTGTTCCAGCAACACCTCCAGCCGGGGATTTTGCTCAGTGGTTCTGGCGCCTGGCTCGCAAGCGCAAGGTCCAGAGTTTGATCCCTGGTACCAAAAAAAAAAAATACCTCCAGCTCTGGCACCCACTGACCACCAGACCTGAGATGATTCAGCCCATCTCCGAACCACCCCAGCTGACAAGTAGAACAGAAATGAGTTGGCTCACTAACCTTGTCCAAACTGCAAAACAAATACTGTTTTAAGGCATCAAGTTTTGGGGCCATTTGTTACATAGTAATGGGTACCTGGAATGTGTGATCAAGGTCATGTAGCTTGGAAGTGGCAGGACAGGTGTTGATTTAAACCTAGGGTCACTCAATTAAAGAGCAGTTGGGCTACAAACTATCTAGCTCAGGCGCCCAGAGTATACTGTGTAAAGCTCTAGTCTAGAAGGAAAGAAGCACTAAAGGATTATAAAAATTTTTGTGACAGTGTAAGCAACAAAGGGGACAATTATCCAAGTGGAAAAAAGTTTTGTTTTTCCCATTCAAGGTGCTAAACTGACCAACAGGATGGAAACTGATAGGGCTGGGGATTTAGCTCAGTGATTTCACCGCCTGCTGCACAAGCACAAGGACCCAAGTTTGATCCCCAGTACCAAAAAAAGAAAGAAAGAAAGAAAAAAGGATGGAAACTGATGGAGTCTAACTTGTGGAAGGCCTCCAAGAAGAGGTGATTTATTTCTAACAAAGGAAAAGTTTTTCAGTCATACAAATCATGAAAGGAACAAGCCACTGGCTGAGAGGTTCTTAGGGAAACTTGTTTAAATAGATAATCAAGAATGTCTTGGGCTGTGGATTTAGCTCAGCAGCACTGCACCTGCCTTGCAAGCGCAAGGTCCTGAGTTCGATCCCCAGTATAAGAAAAAAAAGATCTCTCTGAGGAGGTAGCCTTTAAACTGAGTTATTCAAAGAGCTAGGAGATAGAAGACAACCTCAGGCGGGGGGCGGGGGACAAAGAGCTGAAGAAGAAAGAAGCTTGGTAGATATTCGAGGAAGTGAGAGTCAATACAGTTGGAACTCACTGGATGATGGAGAGGAAAGGAGACAGCACATAGGGTTGGATGAATAGCAGGAATGAGGGCCTGCCTGGGCGGGAGCTTATTCTCCATGCAGTGGCAAGCCATTGGAGTAAGCTGGGCAGTGATACAGCCTCACTTATGTTTTGGAGTAAGTAGATCAGATCGTTGTGCTGCTGGCAA
Organism: Heterocephalus glaber; assembly: GCF_000247695.1. The sequence continues at coordinate 2,664,847 of NW_004624842.1, read as the reverse complement.
GAAGAGGCGCTGGGAGATAGTTGTGGGGCTGCTGAGCCTGTCCCTGGGAGCTGAGGGCGGCTTGGATGAGGCTGGAAGCAGAGGAGACGGAAGGAAGAGGGTCATCTGGAGCTGTGTGCTGAGGAGTCAGAGACAGCAATCTGAGCTGGCAATGAGGAATCAGCAAAATCAAGTTCAGTTCCCTGGTTTCTGGCTTTCGCTGGGGGACAGGGCAAATGACAACTCCATATACCATGGCAGGAAAGGCAAGCTTGGTGGCCCTTAGAGGGCAGAGAGGACTAGGCTTAGAGCGGGGAGTAAAGAGGGTTTGGGGGGGCATGTCCAATTTGAGGTGTCTGTGCAGACATCTAAATGGAGAGCTCAGACAGGTAAGCGACACTCAGATGTGGATCCCAGGGTACCACTTGGATCTGGAACCTTGAAGAGTCATTAGCACTTAGATAACATTCAAATCCTTGAGGCCAGATGAGGTAACTTAGGGAGTGGGTCTGTGGGGAAAAGGAAAACTGGCCCTGGAACCAGAGACATAAAAACTCCTGATTCTAGAAAATGGGTAAAAGAGGAAAAACTGGTCACAAACGACAGAGAGGGTGAGCCCAGGAATGAAGCCAGAGGAGGAGGGAGGGTGGGGGAGACTGGTAGGGACCTTGGCAAGAGCAGGGGTGTGGGACAGAAGGACCAGGATGGACTGAGGAGGGAACAGAAGGCAGAATGTAGGCAAAGGAGAATTACAGCAGCCAGGGGCGACCGTGAGACTGGAGAGAGAAAGCGGGAGAAGGGCTGGGGCAGAGCCAGGGCTGTGTTCCCTTGTCCTGGAGGACAGGCAAGAAGATGGATGACCTGTCGGAGGGCTTCTGTTTGCTCAGTGAGGAGGGCAGGGCCCAGCTGAGGGCAGGGGAGGTGGGTGGCCACTGAGGAGGGCGAGGGTGCTCTGTGAGAGAGCCTCCTCAGACAGTGTGAATTCCACCGCCAGAGCCAGGGATCTGTCAGGCAGCCTTACGCATCTGTTAGAGATTCAGGCCGGAAGCCCCTCAGCCCAGTGAACCTTTCTCCTGAATGTTTTCACCTTTTCTTTGCATTGCTGCAAGTATATTAATTTTTATTAGTGCGTGTTTGTAATACAGAACAGTGATGTTCCTGTTGGGGAATTGGTATTCGCACATAACACACCTCAATAATTTTCAATCCCTTTCCTCCCCATCCGCCCCCTTGTCCATTTTCAAGAGTCTACCTTCTAGTTTCCCATCATTTCTCCCTTATCTTACCCATTTACTTGTATTTTAGGTTTCTCACGTAAGAGGAAATATTGTTATATTTCACTTTCTGAGCGTGGCTTATTTTACTTAGCATGATAATCTCCACTTTGTATATAAAATTCTTTGCAAACATCACTTTAACACTTGGAAATAATCCACTGAGTGGATGTTCCCCAGGTCACTCACCTTTCCCCTTTCATTGGACACTTACATTGCTTCCTGGAGATGACTGGTGTGGTCCAGAAGGAGGTGGAATGAGACCTGGTAGAGGAAAAAGGAGAAGGCAAGCTGCAGGGAGAGGGTGTCTCAGGCCCTCTTGCCCCTGGAACTCACCATAACAGCTTTTTAGGGGCCACTATTTGGCAAGCATGTTCCTGCCAGGTCACATACTGAGTCTTCCTGGACATAAGGATAGAGAATGAGACAGCCAGGCAAACCCCACTGGCTTCTCAAAGTGCCCACTGGTCAGGTGTTAATCACAGGGGAAACGGGGCTGGGAGAGGCACTGGGGGAGGGAGACATGGCAGAAAGCACTAGGAGTGTGGCGCCTGAGCTGTTTACAGCTTCAACACACCTTGCAACAGCCATGTTTGAGGTGGCAACAGGACCTTTCCCTCTCCTATTTTCCCCATAATATAAGTCCTTTTGGTTTCCCAGACTTCCTGGTGGAGCACTGCCCCAGGGCACCAGCAGAGTAGGGTATCTGGGAACCTAGCTCAGGGGGACAGGGTCTCTGGCAGATGTGTGAAGACACAGTGAGCACCTGTGGGACAACGGATTCAGCCCCCTATCCGAAGCTGGTAACCACAAGGTGGGCGTATTTTCCAGGATATCCTGCTCTGGGCAGAGGCTACTTGCTGTGGGGCTGGCTGAAGCCCCTACCAACTTTGAGTTTTGTGATTCAGTGACACCACAGTCACCAAGGTCCTAGCCTGAGTCAGGGACTGAGAAGTAACCCCCACTGAGCAAATGCTAACTGTGTTCCAGACACCTGTGCCTGACTTCACAGCTGCCCTTAAGACAGGACCGTCCTCACCCACTGGCCCAGGCAGCTTCCCGCAGCAGCATGGGGTGACTGAAGGAGCATCAAGCTTTCCAGTGCCGCTTGAGATCACAGGCTTAACCTTAAGGGAAGGGTCCTCTATGGTGGGCATCAGGTTCCCACTGGTACCTGGAAGTGGGTGAGAAGCCAAGGAGCCCAGGGTCCCCCTCCTCTTTGGGATAATGGGGACAGAGCTGGGGACCAGACTGTGACAAGGTCTTGTTTGTGTGTTTGTGGGATTTGAGTTTCTGTTTTGTGTGATAATCACTGACAGGCCTTCCCAGCTAGAGCTGGGGTGGGCGCAGGCCCAAGGCCTGCCACCCTCCGGGCAGGTATAAGAGCCAGGCAGGAGAGCCTGGGGCAGGCTGAGGCAGTGGTGCCAGACTCCCGAAGGGGGATAGGAGTTCAGAGCCACAGCTGCTGTGTACAGATTGTCAGGTAGGTAGGGCCTGCTCTGGGTGTGGCCCGCTCTCTGGGGGACCAAGCAAGGGTGCAAAGGAAATTGGGAGCTCTGGCTTGACAAGGTAAGCCCCCTCCCCAACCGACCTCCTTAGTGGCCCCCAGGTGGAGGCTGAGCAGTGTCTAGACAGGGATTTGGGATCTCTAAAAGAGGCAGGGGGGACCAGGGTAACAAGCAATGTCATTTATGCTGCCCTGCTAAATGCCAAGTGCTGTGGGTTATTTCATGGAATTGCGGAAGAGATGATAGGGGCCTGACTTTTCATCCCAAGCCTTCAGGGATTATCTCTATTTATTTTTTTATTTTATTATTATTTTTTAGACAGGGTTTCACTATGTAGCTCAAGCTGCCCTTGAACTCATGGTGATCCTCCTGCCTTAACCTCCCAAGTGCTGAGATTACAGGCATGCTCCACCACACCTGGCATTTTTATTTGTTCTTATAACAGCCTTAGGATGTAGATATTAATATTTTACAGATGTAGAGAGTGAAGCAGAGATGTTAAGTAACTTGCTCAAGGACGCGTAACACATAGCCAAATGGTAAAACCAAGATTTAAACTCCTTGATTCCAGAGGCTGTACGTGTGTGTACGCACACGCACGTGAACACTAGGGATCAAATCCAGGGCCTTGGGCATAGTAAGCATGCACTGTACTACTGAACTACATCTCCAGCTCTACTAGTAACTTTTTCATTACAAAAAATTTTTTTGCAGTTCTAGGGCTCTATCCCAGAGCCTTGCACATGCTAGACAAGTGCTCTATCACTAAGCTACATCCCCAACCCAAAATGTTGTTTTTTAAAAGCTTTCATCTTTTAACCTGGGCACACCTTTTCAAGCTTCTGTTATGATTCACTCATTTGAGGAGGACCTGAATTGCAGATGTTAGTCCTGTGAGGGCTTCTGGAATGTCTGGTCCAATGTGTTAGATGTTACATGTGAGGAATCTGAGGCCCAAGGGTGCAAGTGAGCTTATTCGGTCATACAGGGAAGCAGAGGTCCTGGATCCCCAGCCTGGGCCTTAGGCCCTTCTTGCCACAGTCCCCAGGGTGAAGTGGAATCACAGCTGGAATTTATTGCACATGGCTAACGTGTGTTAGATGCTGAGTGAGGCCCTGAATGCTGCATTGCTCATAGACCCACCCAGTGACTACTGGGGCTGGGGTGAGAGGGAGCAAAGGGCAGCTGTGGGCATGGAGCCATCTGGGTGTGCCCTAGGCTCCTCCCTCTCATCTCCTGGCCTTGACTGGCAGCACTTCCTCCTGACAGGGCCGAGGACTGGTCACTGCTCAGCTGGCCACGACAAAAGATGAGAGGTCTCCGGTGGCGCTACTCTTGGCTGGTGAGGGTCCTGCTTGGCTGAGGCTTAGGGCTGGGAGGAGGCTGAGCTCTGGTAGGATGAAGCCTGGGTGAGGTCGGAGGCAGGCAGGTGACTTGTCCCCCTCCCACGTCCCTCCCCCACTGGCCAGGGGTTTAGAGCAAGGGCTGACACAGGGAACCTGAGCCTCCAGCCCCACAGTCCTGAGACCCTGAAGGGGGCAAACCACTGTTTCTGTCCTTTTATCCAGAGCGGGTGGCCCATGTAGCTCTGTCTAGAGCAAGGACCCTTTCTTAGGCCGAGCCTGGAGGACAGGGGTTGGGGGTGGGGTGTTGTTTCTCATACTCTGGTTTTTGTTTTTTTGGGTTTTTTTGGTACTGGGGATTTAACTTGGGTCCTTGCGCTTGTGCAACAGGCAGCGAAACCACTGAGCTAACCCCCGCCCCCCAGCCCTTGTTTCTCATTCTCAAAGAGGTCCTCCTTTCCACAGAAAGGCTGCTGTCCCTGAGGGAGATCTGCATGCACATGTCTGCACACTTGCATACACGTACACACGCTTGCACACTCAAGCACAGACCCCAGGACGGGGTTAGAAGCATGGCTGAATGAAGGAGTGGATGACACCACCAGCGTACAAGTCCACTGACACACACCTGTATTTACACAACCCACATTACCTCGAAATACAGACATGTAACACAAATTCACACTGAACATATTCTCTCACTGATCTGCCTGCACAACTATATTTGAGGCCAGTATGAAACTCGCATGGACAGACACATTTTACATGGACCTACACGTTGTAGTCTCACATGGGACTACATGCATGGTCTCACTAACTGCCATGCCATCCTCTGGGCCTCTTTGGCACAATCAGAAAATTAGAAGCACATTTTTAGGATTTTAGGGGAATTCAAAGAGATCATGGTGGCACGCATACAACACAGGCCTGGTCCAGTAGGGGCTGAATCAATGTCAGCCACAGTCATTGTCATCATTGGTATTGTCATTATTACTTCATGGACAAACACACCTGTTTGCTGCGCTCAGGGCTGGCTGCTCCCACCCTTCCTCCTTGCTTCCAGCTTAGAACTTGCTCCCCAGCATCCACCCTGGGTCCACAGCAAACAGGCAGGCAGACTGCAGGGCCCAGGGCCCGACTTCAGCGGAACTGGGCTGGGGTGTGTGCCTCTGGTCCGTGTGGGTAGCAGCCAGGGAGGAAGCTGGAGGACAGGCAGAGTCCTGGCTGTCGTGGATACTTTTGGATGTCCTGGGCTGGGCCAGGCCTCGCAGGGACCCTGGGCAGGGGTTAGGAGGTACCTGAGGCTTTCAGGCTCAGGAGCTGGCATAGGCAGGTGTCTCTTTCTCCCTCAACCACCAGGTCTCTCTGTGTCTTCGCAGCCCAGCCAGATGGAGGATGCCCTGTGTGGGGAGAATGGTGAGGAGGAGGAAGAGGATGAAAAGAATGAGGCAGCCTCAGCCCCTGTCCCCGATCCTGAAGACCCTGTGGAGCCCCAGCTGACTGAAGCCAGCCAGGTTCTGGGTGCCTCAGAGATTAGGCAGGTTCGGGCTCTGTCGCACACCAGGACTTCGGCCCTGGAGCTCTTCCTTACCCCAGCCACGCCCAGGGGCACTGGGGTCACTGCTGCCTTGTCCCCAGCACCCTGTCTCACCTTGGGAAGATCACTTCTTCTATTTGGCATTCTTTCCCTTTCTAATGAAACAGCCCAGTAAGACTAGCACTGCCTCTGCCCTTTCAGGATCTGGTGAAAGATAACTTTTTTTCAGCACTGGGGATTGAACCCACTGTCCTTCCACTGAGCTACATCCTTAACCATTTCTTATTTTTATTTTTTAAATTTTGAGACAGGGTCTTGTTAAGTAGTTAACTTACCTGGATTGGACTTGAACTTGTGATCATCCTGTCTTAGCCTCCCAGAATGCTGGGATTACAGGCGTGTACACTGTGCCTGGCTAAATGCACATTCTGAGGTGGCACTGGCCCGTGGGAACTGAAGATGGGCTTAGGGAGCTGAGAGGAGGGGCTCAGCATCTATTCTATTCTCTAGCCTTTGGCGACCAGGTGACCAAGGGGAGAGAGTACTGAGAGACACCTGAGCAGGGTTGGCTTCCTGGCTCTGCTACTCACCGTCCCTTGGGGGCTTTAGGTTGGTTGCCCCACATCCCAGGCTCAGTTTTTTCATCTGTAAAATGGGAACAGAAACTCTACCTCCAAGGGTTATTGCTGCCAGGTGTGAGGTCCACAGAAACAGTCAAGCACCTTGGCCACCTGCATGGTGCTGTTTGGCCCATCCTGGGATGGAAAGAAGGCAGCTGGAGGAGTATCCTTCACTCACCTCTATCCTTACCCGCAGCTCAGCCTCCACCTGCCCCCGAGGGTCACCAGCCACCCCTGGAGTCTGGCCTTTGGCACATCGAGGGATGGTTTCAGTCTGCAGAGATTGTACCGGCAGATGGAGGGCTGCAGTGGGCCGGTGCTGCTGGTCCTCAGGGACCAGGAGGGACAGGTGAGCTAGGCAGGGCTCTGTGTCTAGCCAGACACCACTGGGCCCTGCCCAGCAAAGCCTCAGGGACAAGATGGCTGAGGTGACAGGCTAAGTCACTTCTAATGGCAATGAGACCCAACACAGCCAGTCCCTCACTTGTTCATTCAATACCTCTGTCATATATCTATCTATCTATCTATCATCTATTTTGCTGTACTGGGGGTTGAACCCAAGGCCTTTGCACTGAGCTACATCCCCAGCCCTTTTTTTATTTTTTATTTTGAGACAGGGTCTTGCTAAGTTGCCAAGGCTAGGCTTGAACTTGTGATTCTCCTGCTTCATCCTCCCAAGTGTTGGAATTACAGGCGTGTGACACCACACCCAGCCCCCTCCCCCCCACCATAGTACTGGGGATTGAACCCAGTGTCTTTGCGCTGAGCTTATTCCCAACCCTTTGTGGTTGGTTGGTTTGTGAGACAATATCTTTCCAAGTTACTAAGCTGACCTGGCTGGGCTTGAACTAGTGATTCTGCTGCCTCAGCCTTCCAGAGTGCTGGGACTACAGGTGTGCACCCTGACACCTGACATGTCATCTCTTTTTTTTTTTTTTATCAAAATCTGTACACTGGTGTTAAGTTGGGGTGGAAAGGAAATGTACCAAAATGTCAAAATAAATTACCTTGGGAAGGAAGAAAGGGGGATTGCAGATGGTATTTTCTGTTGTTGTTGTCTATAACTTGTATAAAGTAAGTATATTTAAGAAAAAGTGGGAAGGTCCTGACAGCCCAGAAATAGCCTTGGCCAGAGCTCTTCCTGTGGGGCTGAGAAAAGGGTGCAGCGGGTAGACCACAGAGGCTGCCCAGCCTAGCCCAGCTTGGTGGCCCCAAGGGTGAGCCGACATTACCGAGCCTGGTCAACGGGCTTTGCCGGAGGACCCCCAGCTCCCTTCCAGCTGTGAATTGCATGTTTTTCTGCTTTTCAGATGTTTGGTGCCTTCTGTTCCTCATCTCTCCGACTCAGCAAAGGTTTCTACGGTACTGGGGAGACATTCCTCTTCTCCTTCTCCCCACAGCTGAAGGTGATGCTCACACTTTCTACGTGTGTGTGTGTGTGTGTGTGTGTGTGTGTGTGTGTGTGTCTGTCTGTCTGTCTATGGCAGGACACAGCTCCAGGGTCCCAGTGCCCCCGGCTGATGGGGCAGGGTGCACCCTGGGCTTGTCCCTCTTTTAAGAAATGCTCCCTAGGTGTCCATACCCACTGACAGCTGGGCAGGGAGGGACGCTGCTCACCAGATGTAGGCTGGAAAGACAACATGGGCCCAAGTGCAGGTGGGCCTAAGGGTGTGGTGGCAGAAGAGCACATCCAGTGGCTTCTTTTTTTGGTTTGTTTTTTGAGTCAGGGTCTTACTACATAGTTCAGGCTGGCCTCAAACTCAGGGTGATCCTCCTGTCTCAGCCTCTCAAGGGCTGGGATTACAGGTGTGTGCCACCATGCCTGGCTCAGTGAATTCTTGGAAGCATGGGGTATGGGCCTCAGCTAAAGGGAAGGACAGGGTATGGGGAGGAGGAGGGGAACAGTCCTGCAGTGTGCAGAAAGGGGTCCTAGAAGAGGCCTGTTAGACAGAGGGACAGCCAGGCTATGTGGCCCCAGGCCTGTCCTCCCTCCCTGGAGTGCTTCTGCCTGTAGCACTCCATGCCTCATCCGGGTGATCCGGGTCCTCCAGGACTGGGGCTTTGCTGAGCTTGCTAATCAGAGGCAGGAGACATGGTACATGTGTGGGGTGGGGGTGGGGATGAAATTGGAGCACAAACCCCAGACTGAACAAGGGGTGGAGGAAGCCAGAGAGGCCTGAAGGTGGTGAGCCAAGGTGGACTCCATGGAGCAGGGGTCTCCTGAAAGTTGAGGACATGGAGCAGTGACAGCAGTTGAACAGTGTCAGAAGACAGGAAATGTCAGGCAAGGGACATTAAAAAGACTGGAGACAAATTCCCAGAGGTGACTGGGAAACGGCAGTTGGAAACCCCTGCAGGCAAAGAGGAAAGGCACTGAAGGCAGAGTGGATGGGTCCGTGGGAGAAGGTGACCTTTAGCACAGAGCTGGGGAGGAGGAGGGACAACAGGCCAGAGCTCAAGAGACCTGGGCAGTAGGGGCCGGGGATTTGGCTCAGTGGTTTCACTGCCTGCTGCCCAAGCTCAAGGACCCGAGTTTGATCCCCGGCACCCCCCCCAAAAAAAGAGACCTGGGCAGTGAATGACAGGCACAAGGTGACTGGTGCCTGGTGTCTCAGATGGCACAAGCTGCCAAAGCTGGGCCTCTCTTATTTTTATTTTTGGCAATACTGGTAATTGAACCCAGGGCCTTGGCACTGAGCTACATCCCAGCTCCCTTTTAAAATTTTTTATTTAGAGGGCCGGGGATTTAGCTCAGTTTTTCCAGTGCCTGCCTCGAAAGCGCAAGGTCCCGAGTTCGATCCCCGGTACCAAAAAAAAAAAAAAATTTTTTATTTAGAGACAGGGTCTCACTAAGATGCTACGTTGCCCAGGCTGGGCTTAACTTGCAATATTCCTGCCTCAGCCTCCCGGAGTCCTGGGGTTACAGGTGTGCACCACCACGCCTGGCAGCGCTGGGACTTTTGAAAGAGAATAATAGCCCCAAATATCTTCCATCCAAGGATTCTCTGTCTCTGGGTTACTTATTCAATGATGCTACTGAGCCCTACATGCTTGGCACAGAGCGTACTGCTTTTTTTTTTTTTTTTTTGGTACCGGGGATCGAACTGGGGTCCTTGCGCTTGCGCAGCAGGCGGCGAAACCACTGAGCTAAATCCCCGGCCTGAGCGTACTGCTTTTACTACTAACAGACAACAGGTAACCAGTTTGCCACCTCCACAAACTGGTGCATTGAATTGTCACAACAATCCTATGAGCGCTTATTATCACTCCCATCCTACAGATGACGAAGTCGAGGTACAGAGCAGCTGGGTACAGTGCCTGCAATACAGAGCACCCGGGGCTGAGTGCAGAGCACAGAGGAGTGGCACAGCCTCTAGTGGGGGAATCACAGCGGGCTTCCTGGAAGAGGAGCTTCTGGAGCTGGATCTTGCTGGGCAAATCAGAAGTATCAGGTGGTGGAGGGTGCAAGGGAGTCAGTCCCCTTGGAGCTGTGCAAAGGCACAGAAACTGGAGAGAAGAGAAAGCATGTTTAGGAACTCAAGAGGATGGGAGGGTCAGGATGCGTGAGGCAAGCATCATACTGCTTGGCACTGTCACAGCAAGTCCTTAAGAAATCAGACTTGCTCCTGGTTTGTTCAGTGGATGCAGAAGCAGTTCCAGGTGCTCTGGTTTGCTATGAGGGATCTCCTTTCCTGAATGCAGGTGACAGCATCTGCAGAGACACCCAGCACGAGCCACACGCTCACAGGAGCAGGGACTCCTTGCTCGGGGCACCGAACCTTTCTGGTGCACAGATCCCCTGCCAGACTGGCCTCCTTCGCCCTTCCCCAGAGATAGGCCAAGGTCAGGCTGCGTGGACAGCCAGCTGGAGGCTTAGCCATCACTTCTTGCCTGCCTGTGTTCCTACACTGGGACTCTAAAGTTCTAGAATTTTCTGTACTGGCAACTCTTTTGCTGGTTCCTCTTCCTTTTTTTTTGTAGGACTGTTGAACTCAGGGCCTTCACACTGAACTATAACCCTAATCCTTTTTAAAATGTTTTGAGACAGGGTCTCAGCAAGTTGCTCAGGTGGGCTTGAACTTGTGATCCTCCTGCCTCAGCCTCCCAGAGTGCTGAGATTACAGGCATGCGCCACCATGCCCAACTTCTCCAACCTTTTTAACATCAGAGTTCAGTTTTTGGTTCTCTTCTCTAACTGCGCATTGTGGCTCTCCCTGCCATCCATGGGCCGATGGCCTCTTTCTGAACTCCAAGCTCACATATATCCAACTGCTCCCTAGCATCTCTGCCTGGATCTCCAGCACAGCATTGCAAACTGAGCTCCTGTCTGTCCTCCCCCTCCCCTCCCCCTCAGCGGTTATGGCACCTCTGTCTTTCCTGCTGCTATCAAAAGTCTCAGGGTGCCCCTTACCTCTCTCTCATACTCCACATCTGGACTGACAGCTCTGCTCCATCCATATTTAGAATCTTTCTCTAAGCATGGCCTTTGCTGTCATCTTGGCTGAAACCTCCATTGTGATTGTGCAGCCTAACAGGTCTCCCTGCTTCCACCTTCAGTCATCAGAATAACTGGAGTGATACCTTTGAAAGAGAAGTCAGGACATGCTGCTTCCTGGCTTCCTTTTTCATTTGGAGAAAAGCCGAAGTGTGTACAATAACTTTCTGGTCCTTACACTTTCTGATCTTCTCTCTAGTATTGTTTCTTGCTACTTTCCCTTCCCCTCACTCTGCTCCAGCCACACTGGTGTAAGCTGGCTCTCAAACACACTGGCCTGCTCCTGCCTCAGGACCTTTGCATGTGCTGTTCTGCCCCAAATGCTCTTCTACTGGATCTGCACATGGCTTGGTTCTCACCTCCTTCAGGATTCTGGGCTCATGTCTCCATCTCAGTGACTACACTCCCTCACTTAAACTTAGCACACCTGAAAACCTTCATTGCCTTTCTCCGTGTCATTTCTCGCCTTAGCGTTTTTTCACCATGACATACTCACCTCTAACTTTCTGATCTGCCTGTTCTCACTAGAATAGGAGTCTTTAAGGCAGAGATTGTTGTCTGTTGTATTTACCATTCTGCTCAGTGCCTAAACTATGCCTTGTGCATAAGTGCTAAAACAATTATTGAATGAAATAAATGATTTTCCTCCCAGAGGATCACTACCTATCCTAGTGTTATGGAATCCCATCTTTTCAAAAATTGGTTAATTCTTGCATATCTTTGGTCTGTTGCCACTTCCTGTGTTCTTCACAAATTCCCAGGAGTTCGTCATTTGATTTCTATCCCAAGCAGCACCATGAACTTTATCTTAATTTCTTCCACAGAGTATTTCTCATCCTCTTTCAACCCTGAAGGTCATGTCCTTGAAGAAAGTAGAAGAAGCACTGAATGCTTCTGTCTTCTTGTTACATATTATCTCATCCCTTCTGAGCCCAGGACTGAACTTTTCTTTCTTCCCCAGTGCTGGGGACTGAACCCAGCGTTTCACACATGCCAGTGCTCTCCACTGAGCCACATCCCCAGCCCCTTTTTTGTTTTTGAGCCCTAGGCTGGACTTAAGCTTGCACTCCTCCTGTCTCAGCCTCCCAAGTAACTGAGATTACGGATGTCAAAGCCATGCCTAGCCAGGAATTATCTTTTAGTTGGTCTGTTTTCTTAATTAAAATTTTCACTGCTTGTAGTAATTTTTACAACCATCTATAGGCAATAATACTTTATACTTCTGTGGCCCTTTGAAAATCCTCTGGTCTAATTGATTCTAGAACCTTCTATTAATTCAACAACTATCGCTAGCACATGACAGGCAGGAATATGGGGAATCAGGGCAGGAATAAGGGCACACTGGTACATGACAGTCATCTCAGGGGGAAGCTGAGGAAAAGGCACCAGGGCCAGGAGGAAGAGGGACGCTAGATAAGGAGGTCCAGGAGTCCCTCTGTGATGACACCTGGGCTGAAAGATAAGATGTGGGCCCCTGAGGACCCTGGGTGAGAGCAGACTGGGCAGAGGGACCAGGCTGTCCAGGGACACAAAGGCCAGTGTGAGGCAGACCAGAGGAAAACCGAGCGAGGGCAGGAGTGCTCTGGGCTGTGGGAAGGAGTCAGAACTTGTCCCATCACAGTGGGAAGTGGGGTAGCTTCAGGCAGAACAGGGACAGCATGACTCAGGTTTTGACAGACCACTCAGGTTGCAGGGTGGAGACAGGCTGTAGGCAGGAGAGGGGACGCTGAGACCAGGGGGAGGCTGTGATCCTCGCAAGAGTGAATGTGGGCAAGGGCAAGAGGTACGAGGAGGTCACGGGGTGACCTGGCTGTGTGGCAGCACCAGAGGGCAGGCCAGCCTGGTGTGACCTCCAGAGAGGGCATGAGGTGGTTAATGGCAGCATCAGTCCCAACTCCTGGCCTAGACTTTTCTCCCTGTTTTTCCAGTGGGAAGGAGGAAGCTTTGGAGGTTTGGGCTGTGCCTGGAGCAAAGGCACTTCGCATATAGACTGTGGGAATGCAAACTTGAGGGCGCCAGCAGGCTGATGTCTCAAGAGCTTGGAGCTGAGTGCACTTCCTGCCGCAGGCCAGCCCTGGAGGCTCCATTCCTTCCATGACACTGCCACCCAGTGGCCTGGGGTCAGATTGCAAGGGCAGGACTCAGTAACCCAGCCTTTCCCTTTCACCCAGGTCTTCAAGTGGACTGGGAGCAATTCATTCTTTGTGAAAGGAGACTGGGATTCACTCATGATGGGCAGTGGCAGGTATGTGTCCTGGTCCCTTTCCCCCTCCTGGAAGGTACTGTGGGGCTTGGCCGGCCCAGATGGACAGGAGAGGCTGGTGGTTCACTTTCAGGGCCAGTCCTTCAATATCACTGCCCACCCTGCTCTAAAGGATCCACGAACCTCACATCAAGCTGCATACAGTTGGTGACAGCTTAGTCTGGATTTCTATAATTTTGGGAGCATCCATGTGGTTGGATGAGGCTAGACAAAAAATTTACCAGTCAGCCCAGTAATTGTAGGCGATATAAATCATTAGAGGAAGGCAAGCAAGCCGCACCTGCCCAAGAACCCAGCCCGAATGCACGTGTGAGCCTATGCAAGGACGAGAGAGAGGTGGAGAGAGTTAGGGAAAAAGCCTGGTCTCAGGTGTCTCCTCCGAAGCAGAAAAAAGCTTGGTCTCTTCAAATTCAGGCATATTAATAAGTTTTACCCTGAGGGTAAAGATGAAAGCACTGATTAGTACCAGGCAAATTCTCTGCTTCCCCAGCTGCCTGAAAAGCCTCTCCTGAGAGTCAGCTTGGCAAGAATTCGTCAGTCAGTGCTGATTTGCAGTAATTCACTTCCTGGCTCCAGCTCAGGTTTCCTGTCAAAGGCAGGGGGGATTAAAATGTTCCAAATGTCCCCAAACTGGGCTGTAATGGTGTACCATTACACATATTTGCTAAAATCACTGCATTGCTTTAAAAATGTTCTACCCTGTAGGGAACAACATGCTGCAGAAGTTGGGGTAAATCTGTTTAAGGGAAAATAACAAGGGCTGCGATGATGGTAGCCAAGGGCTGCTGATGGTAGCAGATTCTAAAGGCCTGACACATAGGATTGAGCCAGGCCCAAATGTCCTCTCTCTAGTGGCCAGTTTGGGCTGTGGTTGGATGGAGATTTGTATCATGGGAGAAGCCACCCCTGTGCAACCTTCAACAATGAGGTGCTGGCCCGGCAGGAGCAGTTCTACATCAGGGAGCTGGAGGCCTGGGTTCTGAGCTGAGGCCCTGCGCAGCAGCATTCTGGGCTGCAGGTATGTGGACCTGCTTGTGGGTGCCATCCTGGCCTTCTGTACCCAGGACAGCCTCTTCTGCTTGGAGCAGAAGGTGAAGTGCCCACACATGGACTGTGCCTGTCTGAAAGCTCCTCATGGCCTAGGGACGCACGTGATGGGGCAAGCGCTACTTCCTACAGAAGTAACTTTAGAGGTGTCAAAGACACTTGCTCCTTGCCCAAGAAACAGACCCTCATGAAAACTATCTTAGAGGAATTCTACAAATAATGCAACATGTTTATTTGCAGAAAACCAGAGCACATTAAAAATTAAAACTGTCTAAAATTCAACTCCTCTCAAACAGTAACATTTTCATGTATATGGTTCCAAAAAATTTTCGATAGGTATAGATATATAAATATAGATATACACACACACAAATGGGATGTTGCTTTGTATGTTTTAGAAATCACTTTGAAGAATACTACCAAACTTCAGAAACCTGTGCTTAGCCAGTGAAACTAATAAAGGCTCAAGTAGCATCCTTCCTTCTCCTGCTCTAGTGCCTGTTCTAACAGCTGTGGGATTTTTGCATCCATTACTTGATTTCACAGGGAAGACATAAAAGCAGCAAATGAACAATATGCATATTTGGGCAAAGAAACCGAACCATTGTAGAACTCAACTTCAGACAGGTTAAAAGAGAAAGGAGAGCCAGAGATTTAGCTCAGTGGTGCCGCCACCTGCCCCGCAAGCGCCAAAGACCCGAGTTCAATCCCCAGTACCAAAAAAAGAGAGAGAGAAAGGAGTATGTTTTATGGCCAACAGGAATTCTGCAAAATAAGAAAACTGCATATCCTTTCCCACACCAGTGCCTGCCTCCTGCCAGAAGAAAAAATGCTCTAACTTGCCCCACTGCTCAAGAAAAAACAGCTACCCGGGACCATATTATTCCCACCCACCCTGGCAGATCCACCATAGACAGTGTTGAGATACCAGGAAGGATGTGGGTGGAGTTCTATGGGAGACACAGTCCTTTGCAAGGAAGGGTCCAAGCTGGGCACCTGACCGTGAAGGACAAAGTAGAGGAGCACACCTCTGGCTTCAGGATGGACACACATTCACATAACTTTATTGCAGCTGTTTTCCACACCAGTTAAGTAACCGATCCCTTCAAGCTGAAGTTCTATTTGCATTCTTAAAGTGACAATATTCAGTAACTCTAGAGACTAAGCTGTTAAAATCTCCCTTTTTATACAGACTTACGATGTTTCTTAAGAAAAATTTAGACTTGTAAATGGCACATGGCTCTGGTAATTAAAACAGCTGCAAACAGCATAAAGTGCAGTCTTATAAGGAACAAAAGATGTGAACAAAACAGATTTGTTTTTCGGATAACACAATGATACAGTATAGGACTACAAAATTCCAGAGTAAAACCACAAATGACTTTAAAATCAAGTTGGCAAAAAGAAAACAATTTTAAGAAAGTATCACATTCTTGAACTTGAGTCTGGGCACATGAAGTTGAGGCCTACAGTTGCCTCCCCTGATGTATTAGAGGTGCCTGGCTCGGCAGACACAGGCTGGAGCCTCACTTGTGCATCAATGAGTGTCCATCCCCCAACCCGCACAGCATGGGGAGAGAGGACGGTTCTATCTATGCACCTAGGAAAGACAGTTGCCCTGATTCTCTACTGAGGGATGGAGGCCACGATAACACAGGACAGCAGACTCCAGACGCTTCACTGAGAGAGGACAGAACAGAGTCTAGTTACACAGTGCAAAGTGACACTTTGGTAATCTGCTGTCACTACCTTGGGGAGTGTCAAGAGGACATCAGTGTGTAATAAGTTAGGGGCTCATGGCCTCTGTCCCCACTGCCTTGCATCTCCAGCACCCTCTGGTCACCACCCTCTTTGGCTCCAACTCCGGACCTTACTGTTGTTGAATTTCTACACCTTGGGGAGTATGGGGCAGGTTCCCTGGGCACAGCTCCCTGCTCAGCCAGGGTGGTACCTACGCCATGGCTGGGAAAATCAAGTTACAAAGGGAAACCTGGGACCCACTGGGTAGTCCTGAACCTCAACAAAGGCAGTGCAATCCAGTCTGCTTTGAAACCCATAAAATGCACACCAGTGAAAACAGGCCCAGGTGAGAGTGATCCCAAGGACAGTCCTTGTGATGTCCCAAGGCATTCCCTGGACAGACTCAGTGAGCAGGCAGGGGGTGGGCAGTCCATTCTAGGCTGGGGAGAGGTGAGGCCCTTGAGCTGGGGCAGTGAGGACTCAGGAAAGAGAAATTGTCTGGGATCACAACTGACTCAGACAGCAGCCTGGTCTGCTTCTGTGGTCTCCTAAAAGGGAGCTTTATGCTCTAGTTAAAAGGAGGCCTGCACTGGGGATGTGGCTCAGTTCAGTGGTAGAGCACTGGCCCAACATGCATGAGGCCTTGGGTTCCATCCTCAGCACCAAAAAAAAAATAAAGAGGTCTGAATCCTCAGGTCCTCTCACCAAAGAGGTAGAGCCTAGTCCTCCTCACTTCCTACTGTTTGCCCCAACCTGGCAGCTTATGGGGGCTGGGAGAGTGAGGGGAGGCGTCCTTCCTTTGATCATGTGAGGAGCACTAGCCTCAAACTTGGGGTGATGGGCACCTCTTTAGGGGCTAGGATTTGTTTTCTTTTTAACTATGTCTGTTCATGACAATTTCAACTTCAAATTTGTACCTTTGCCTCATTTCTAAATTAAAAAAAAAAAATCATCGGTCATAAGAGATTAGATTTAAAAAAGTTGTTATTCTAAGAAAATAGACTACTAAAGGAGAAAGGTTAGTAATGTTAAAAATAGGCAAAGTAATTCTTTTCATAATATGTGTAACAAGATTTGCCTAATACTTTTTTGTTTTTTTGAGTAAGAATTACTTTCCTTCAGGATGATACAAAATAAAAAACACTAGTTACTAAGTTTATGGAACTCTATGATTAAATCCCCCAACTTGTGCTAGAAGAGGGCCTTTTGTAAACAACCAATTGCAATCATTCACATCAAGTCGTCCTCAAGCAACATGGACTCATCCTTATGCACTGTGGAATCATCCTTAAACAGCTGGACTCTGGATCTGGATGCTTCTGGGGGGTGAGCTGGACTGTAATTCCACTCTGGTTTTCGAGGTGTTATAAGGGGGGCCACAATATCACCATCCTAGCAGAAAGAGAGAGAAAAACAAGGAATAGAGAAAAGCCAGTTTCTGTCATTTCACTCTAAGAGAGTGTCTCAGGCACACCACCCCTTGGTTTGCAGCTAGACGGCTCCTAGATAGATTTACTCTCAGGAAACGCCAAGTGATATATGCCCCATGCTTGGATTAAACAGGAAACACCACAGACCTAAGTTAGTAAGGCCTTCATGAAAAAAGCCATCAGAGCGCTCTCAAGATGACGGGGCTGGGATGTAGCTCAGTGGCGGAGCACTTACTTAGCAGTTGGAAGGCCCTGTGTTTCACCCCCAGCTCTGGGGTGGGGTGGTGATAGGGGAGCTGGAAGCAGCATCCCTCTGCTCAGGCCTGTGCACTCCTTCTCCACACACCTTCTTAGAACACAAACTCCTCATTTTTCCAGGAGAGAGAGAGGAGCTGCATTGGATCTTTGCTTCTCTTTTCCCTGATTCCCTCTGAAATAAATGGCCCAGGTCTATGAGATGGCAAGAAAAGGGGGAAGGAGAGGATGTACCTGCTAAACATTAATTTTCTCTGCAGTTAAAGCTCTAACTTTTGCCCCATCAGCATCTACTCCAGCTCATCTACCCAAAATGAGGGCTGGCTTCAAACTGAAGGAATACTACTGACCTGAGAGCAGACAGTGTAAGCAGCAAGGCCCTCCAAACCCTGACTCTGTACTTGTCCACTTTAGAACTTGCAGTTAGATTCTCTATGGTCACATGAAGGCTCTGTGGGAGCCCTTATTACACTAGGAACAGAATGCGGTAGGACACTGGGCTCCTTTGCTGACTGGCCTTCAGGCCCTCTTCCCCCTTCTTCCACTCCACTCTCATCAACCACCCTCCCCAGCTCCTATACCTACTGGCTTCCAGAGAAAAATTAATGTTCAGCAGGTACATCCTCTCCTTCCCCTTTTCTTGGCATCTCATAGACCTGGGCCATGTATTTCACAGAGGACCAACCAAGAGAGAAGCCAAGGTCCAATGGGAGGTGCAAATGGTTCTCACACTACAAACATACACAATAACAAGGACACAGACCAGAGGGGAGAGGAGGAGAGGGCCAGGGTATTTCCCCCACTTCTCTGGCACAGGCACCAGCATCTGTGACCCTCTGTGGGTCCAGCTTCTCCAAGGGCCCCGGCTCCTGGACAACCACCTGTTCCTTTGGTCTCTCCTAGGAGGCAGTAGCAGCTTCCTGCTGTTGTCTCACTGGCCTCCATTTGCTCTTTTAGCTCTGCCAAGACTTTTCAATCTCATCACTTGTGTAAAATTCCTTCTGTTGAACTACACTGGATCTGACTTGATAGAGCTTTTAAAAGCTGATGTTTAATGGCCATGGTCTCACACTTGCAGACCTGCCTATGTCTAAGTCAACATTACTCAAAGTCATCTCTATCACATTTCCTTACTTTGATTTTTTTTGGGTTTTTTTTGGTACTGGGAATCAAACTCAGGGCCTTGTGCTTGCCAGGCAGGTGCTGCACTGCTGAGTTATATCCCCAGTCCTCCTTACTTCTTTTTTTAAAATTTTTATTCTTATTAGTATACATTTGCAGTATATAATGATTATATTCATCAAGGGGAGTTAGTACATGTATATAACACTTCTGGTTTCAACACAGTGAATGTTATAAATGCAAACTTAAAGATGCTACTCTCCCTGATTCAATGGCTCCCAGCTGCTCTTGGCTGACTGAACTCAGTAGAAAACTTCAGACAGCTCACACTCAATGCTCCTCCCTGAAAGGCACCATATCCTCTCTCATCTTTTGCCCCAACCCATGCTGTCTCTGCCTCAACACCTCTCCCAACCAGTTATAGAGCTCTGCCTGCTCACTGACTCTTTAGGTCTCAGCTGCTAAGCTCTTCCTTAGATAGGATTTTCCCAATCAATCAGGTCTGGCTAGATCTTCCTCCTTTCTGTTCCTCTCAGACTCTGTACTGGCCTATTCCAAAGCACTTACCATGCTACTGCAACTGTCACTGTCTCGTGTGCTTGTTATCCCCAACTAGAGCGACACCCAGGGGACTAAGGAACTACGTGTGTCATAGGTACTGATCCATCCCTGATACTTAATACAGAGCCTGGCAAAAAATATTCAGTGAGTGAATGTGTCTAGATTTAAGGCAGTTATTACCCTATCACCACATGTTAAGGCCCTGCTTCCAGCCTCCTCAAGTTCCAATCCATCTGCAGCTAGTGTGGTCAGTGTTTTAGTTAACACACACAATAACAAGGACACAAGCAAATAATTCCAGCAGCAAGGTAGGCCTTGGGTACTCTCAATGATTCCTTCTCACTGCAAATAAGAAAAAAATCCTCTTCCTTAGCCAGTTATCCAAGGTTCTGCATCATAGTCCTTTCTTCCTACTTGACTTTTCACCACTTGACAATAAGAATCTTATATTGTGACCAGAGAGGTCTCATGGTCCCTTCACTCTTGACTTGCTTGTTTCATGTTTCTGCTTATGCTGCTCCCATAGTAAGACATATTTGCCTTCTTCCTTTACTCAGCCTGGTGCAATCTGGCTCCTGGGTCGGCAGCTCCTCCCTCTTCACATGGCTTCCCCACAGCTAGACAGCACTCGAATCTCTCAGAGCAAACCTCCTTCACACCGTGGCACTTGATTTAGCACTGACTTACTGAGATGCTCTTTCACGCTGGGCCCTGGGCTTTGTTCCCCTTTGCACCCGATGTTCAGGGAAAAAGGCAACTATTCCTGGAGGTAGAGTGCTATAGCCACCGCTTGTCAATTACATTCACCCAATCAGTCAACTAGTATTTTTTTTGAGACAGGGTGTCACTATATAGTTCAGCCTGGCCTTGAACTCTCTATGTAGCCCAGGCTGACCTCAAACTTGCAGCGATCCTCCTGCCTCAGCCTCCTGAGTGCTGGGATTACAGGTGTGTGCCACTACACCTGGCAATCAACCAATATTGAATGGCCACTTTCTCTAAGCTTGACATCTATGGGATATCAATAGGGACAATTTTAACAACATTCTTCATAGGATTAGCAACTGCAGATTGTCTCCTCTGTCTCTTTCTTTTCTTTTTTTTTTTTTTGGTACTGGGGATCGAACTTGGGTCCTTCCGCTTGCGAGGCAGGTGGCTGAACCACTGAGCTAGATCCCCGGCCCTCTGTCTCTTTATTTTCATTCTAGAGAATTTAGTTTACTGACATCAAAATAGCCAGGTTTGGGAACACTGAACTTGAAATAAAGTTTAAAAGCTTGTTATTAGACTGGCTGAGCACTTGCCTAGTATACTAAAGATTCTGGGTTTGATACCCAGCATGACAAAACAAAACACAAGAAAAAAATTGTTACCAGTTGAATGTTGCCTTAAATAAGTTAACTACTCAGCTATGAAAACCTCTGAAAGGGGACACTGTAAGTCATCTCCCAGGGTCATCAGGAGGACTAGGATAAGACAACTGGTGAGAGTATTATAAAGCACTATTCATATGTTTATTATTATTATTATAATTAGGACAGTGATGATCAATTGAGTATCTACTCCCAACTAGTGTAGGAAGAAATCACTGGTTGACATAGATTCATACATTTTCAAGGGAAAGAAGGTGAAAGAGTATTTTCAAAACCACAACCAAATGGCTATATTTATGCATCATTTGTTGTGGTGCTCAGGACTGAACCCAGTGTCTTGTGCATGCTGGGGGAATACTCTATACTGAGCTATATCAATAGCCCCATAGCTACAAATAAAATAAGAACTTGTCTCTACTAGTTTTTCCTTAAAAATTAAAGACTGCAAAGTGTGATTAAAACACTCACCTGTGGCTTTGTGAAGTCATTGGCTGCACACCATTGAACGAAGTGCTGTTTTGCAGCAAACAAACTCTTTCCATCCTTCTTCTTACAATATACACGAATAAGCTGCTCTGCAAATCTCTCTGGCAGAAGCTGTGAGACCTTTTTTTAAAAAAGGAAAGATTTTGCTGTCACTCTGAATTCACACATCAGAGAAGTATCTGCTTCTGTATCTAGGCTCCTGAGTACCATATCTGATGCTTAAAAGCACACATTGCTTTGGTATTTTATCCCAATTATAATCCAAAGGGGAAAAAAATCAAGATAATTGTCACATTGCAAAATGCCCCATTTTACACCAGTTAATAAAAGATTAAGGGTTTGTGGTACATAATTACATATAACAGGAGACATGTAAGTAAGCACTTTAACTTACATGATTTCAACCATAGAGCAGTCACCTCCCACCAAATTTGTAACCAAACCTCTGAACAGGGGCATTTTCACTGATGTTTACCAAAAAGGAAAGATTGGCTAAGCTGGTCTTATCTACACATATACTTTATTTATGTATTTTTGTACCGGGGATCGAACTTGGGACCTTGCACTTGTGAGGCAGATGGCAGAACCACTGAGCTAAATCCCCGGCCCTACACATATACTTTAAAGATACCCTTTTTTTTGGTACCAGGGATTGAACTCGGGTCCTTGTGCTTGCACAGCAGGCAGTGAAACCACTGAGCTAAATCCCTGGCCTAAAGATACCCTTTTAAAAACTGTATGCACTGACGTTAGAACGTAACTGAATGTAAAATGCAAATTTACTATAAAGACTTGCCCAATATGAACTACTATAGTATATTTATTTTACCTAAGTGATTACCTGATTTCTAGTAATCATGATTGCTCGGCGAGGGTCACTTTTACAATAGAAGCGAACATGATCAATTGGATTCTTGTCTTCCATTCCGTAATCCATGTTGATGACCTTGATAAAAGTAATAAATAAGTAATCACATAAGAAGGAGAAGTCAGGGTTGTAGGGGCATCACAAGAAATGGTATGAGCTGGGTGTAATGGTGTATGCTTGTAATCCCAGCACTGAGACTGAGCAGAGGATCACAAGTTTGAGTCCTGTCAACTTAGTAGGACACTGTTTCAAATTAAAAAATAAAAAGGGCTAGGGATGTGGCCCAGAGGTAGACACCCCTGGGTTCAATCCCTAGTACCATACATACATACATACATACATACATAAAAAAACAGAAATGGAACAGAGCCCTCTGGGGGTTATGTAAGATCACTAGTAAGTTGTTGCAACATGATGTAATAAAAATAACTTTGACACATGACCACCCATAGGAATTTCATTTAGAAATCTGGGGTGAGGGGAAAAAGGACTGTGTGTTCAATATAAGTAGGGTATAAAGACAATACCTACTATGGGACAGACATTGTATGTGTATTTTTTCTCCTACAGTATTGGGGATGGAACCCAGGGCCTTGCACATGCTAGGCAAATGCTCTACCACTTTTTGAGGCAGGGTCTCAGTTAGTTGCTCAGGTTGGCTTCAAACCTGTGATCCTCTTGTGTCAGCCTCACAAGTAGCTGGAATTACAGACATGTACCACCATGCAAGCTGAGATATACATTTTTTTGTTTTTATTTGCTTGGTTCTTTTTTTTTGGTACCAAGGATCAAACTCATGACCTTGAGCTTGCAAGGCAGGTGCAGTACCACTGAGTTAAATCCCTGGCCCAGTTTTGCTTTGGTACCAGGGATCGAACTCAGGACCTTGTGTTTGCAAGCCAGGTGCAGTACCACTGAGCTAAATCCCTGGCCTTTGGTTTGTTTTTTGAAACAGGGTCTCACCATGTAGTTCAGGTTGGCCTTGAACTCACTATGTAATCCGGGTTGGTCTCACACTCATGGTGATCTTCCTGCCTCAGCCTCCTGAGTATGGGGATTACAAGTGTGCAATCTATGCTGGTTTGTGAGCACTTAATAAGTGACTATTGCAACTGAGGAACTGAATTTTTTATTGTTTTCGATGTTAATTTTTTTAAATTTAAAAGGCTTGCCAGCCATGGGGGTGCTTGCCTGTAATCCAAGCTACTCAAGAGGCACAGGCAAGAGGATCAAATGTTTGAGGCCAGTCTAAGTAGAACAGTGAGATCCTCATCTAAAATAAATAAACAAACAAACAAACAAAAATTAAAAAACCCCACCATGGCCAGTGGGCCCTACAGTAGACAGTGCAGGCGTAGAGCTAGCTGCATTCCTTACTTCTGGGGGACCTCACACCATCAATTCTTTCCTCCCTCCTCTGGGCTTTCTCACAGCAATTAGATAGTCTTTGATCTTAAGAAAATCACAAACACTACTCTTCTTCATCCCTTGCCTCTCCTTTAGGATCAAACTCATTGCAAATTGTCTCCCCCTACCTTTGTGAGGTACTATATATCCCTCTCTGGGTATAGGTTGAGTATCCCTTATCTGAAATGCCTGGAACCAGAAGGGATTCAAATTTCAGGTTTTTTAAGATTTTGGAACATCTGCATGGACTACCACATTTTATTAGCATTCCTAATCTAAAAACTCCAAATTCAAAATGTTCCGAAATCCAATAATTTGAGTATCATATCAGCACTCAGAAAGTTTCAGATTTTGGCAGTCAGGCCCGGTGGCACATGCCTGTGATCCCAGCCCTCTGGAAGGCTGAGGCAGGAGGATCACAAGTTTGAGCCCAGCCTGAACAACTTAATAACTTAAAAAAGTGAGGAGAAGTTCCACCGCCTGCCTCGAAAGCACAAGGTCCTGAGTTCGATCCTTGGTACCAAAAAACAAAAACAAAAACAAAAAAAAGTGAGGAGAAGAAAATAAGAGGTTCTGATGTGCTAGGAACAAGCAAATTAAAAGGAGACAAATTGAGGACAGAAAACAAGATGTTTAAATGAGTGATTTTTAAAAAGAGAGTAGTTTCAAATGGTGACGATATCCAAGGTGTACTGTGCTGGAGCACTGGCTGAGGTGAAGTGGGTATGGTCACTGGGGATGAAAATGAAGACCTCAAAGAACTGGCTCCATGTGGCCATGAAGCCACTCAGGATAAGGACAGGAACGGAGCAGAGAGGAAGACTGAGCCAGGACAAAGCTTCTACTGAGAGGACGGTATATGGTCTGCACAAAAGTGATTCTTTCCTTGGGACAAATTCCTAGAGTAAAGCTGCTTTATCAATTACATTTGGGGGCGGGGGGTTGCGACAGAGTCTTGCTTTGTAGTTCAGGCTGCTCTCAAACTCGGGGTGATCCTCCTGCCCCTGCCTCCCTGGTGCTGAGATTATAGGTGTGCGCCACCATGTTGGGCTTGTCATCTACAATTCTGGAACATTCTTCTGATTTGGTTTCTTGTACCAATTTACACTCCCCTTTTCACATACCCTATCAACAAAGAATTTTATAACACTTTGTTTTTACGAGTCTGATGTAAAAAAACAAAGAAACAAAAAACTTTGTTGCTGCATTAACTTGCCTTTCTCAGAGTACTGGTAAGGTAAAAGTTCTTCTATGTCTGGTAATGATGTGTGTGTCTTTTCCTACATGAGCCTCTTCAAGTACTACATCCTTTTGGAGATTGTACTTTGGGAGAAAAACCAGATAGGAAGTTGAGAGGTGGACTAGGATTGATCTGGACAGCCCAGAGCCTCAGGTAGAGCAGAGAGGCCTAGGGCAGACATGCAAGAGAGAGCCCAGGGAAATCACTCCAGGGAGTGAAGTCTTTCAGAGACACAGAAAGGCCATGCAAGAGATCCCTCTACTCTCGCGGCCTCTCCTCTAAGGAAACAGAAAACTGTGCCTTGATCTGAGGACCTGTGCACTTCAGTATCAGCCGAGGAAACACACAGTGGACCCACTCCGTCTCTATGGCAAAGAGTGGTTACACAGAGCTCACCTTTCACTCCAGATGTGTCAAGAAAGTAACAAAGAAAAGCAGCAAACAAATATATGAAAAAATGTTCAACATCACTGGTCATTCGAGAGATGCAGATGAATACAATACTGAGATTCCACCTCACCCCACAAAGAATGGCTGCTATCAAGAAATCAACCAATAACAAATGCTGGCGGGGGTATAGAGAGAAAGGAACCCTTCTCCATTGTTGGTGGGAGTGCAGACTGGTGCAACCACTGTGGAAATCAGTATGGAGATACCTCAAAAAACTAGGACTAGAGGTCCCATTTGACCCAGCTATTCCGCTGCTGGGTATCTTCCCAAAAGAATTAAAAGAATCATACCACAGTGATATATGTGCACCCATGTTCATAGCAGCACAGTTCGTAATAGCTAAAGTTTGGAAGCAGCCCAAGTGCCTATCAACTGGAAACTGGATAAAGAAAATGTGGTTTTTTTTTCTATAAAATCGCGTACTACTCAGCCACAAAGAACAAAAAACTAGAGTCATTTATTGCTAAATGGATGCATATCGAGGCCATACTCTTAAGTGAAATAAATAGGACACACATGTGTAAATACTGAATAGTTTCACTAGTGTGAGAAACTGATAGTGTAAACAAGGGTTAAAATGATTAAAATGAATAATTGATAATTTGAAATAGGAAAAAAGGTCCAAAGACAAAGGAGTGAAGAGAGGGGAAGGGGAAAGGAAAAGAGGGAAAGGAAAAACTATGAGAAAAGAGAAAAAAAAAGGAAATTAAATCTATGTAAATAGGGAAGGGCAGAGGGGCTGAAGGGTGCACAGGTAACTGGGGAAAAAAAATAAAAACCAAGATACATCATGTACAGGTACAAACACCCAATGATAAATGTAAATGAATTGTATACCTAAAATGTACCAATAAAAGAACTAAAAACGAAAGTAACAAAGGAGAGGCTTATGGAAAAATTACAAGGAAAATACCCTCCTGAGATTTCAGGCGTAAAACTCTGAAAATAATTTCTTACATAAAACATGAGAAAGCTGATTGGTATTCTCATCAGGCTACAAGACATGTGGCCTCTATGAAAATAGAAATAAAAAAACCTTTTACATACCTTAGAGTATGTATATAGACAAACTAATTAGCACATGTCACTTTTGATTTTACTCCATCCCTTTTTCCCTTCCTGCCTTCCTTTCTTCTCTCTCTCTCTCTCTCTCTGTCTCTGTCTCCTTTCTCTGAGCTACAACCCTAATCTTTTCTTTTTTTTTTAATGTTTTATTTTCAGGCAGAGTCTTGCTAAGTTGCTAAATTGCACAGCCTGAGCTTGAACTTGCCATCCTCCTGTCTTAGCCTCCCAGACTGCTGGGATTACAGGCATGTACCACCATGCCCAGCTCAAAAAATTTTTAGATCAATATATTCAAGGTTCTATTATCACATGACCATAATTATACTAAAAATACTGGCAAAATTTACAAAGAAAAATTTAAAACTGCTTAATAATGTTAGTTTTCTTTGTGAGATCACAGCTGATTCTCTTCTTTCCTTCTTTCTGTATTTAGCCAAGTTTTTATGATGAATATATATTACTTTTATCACAAAGGGAGGCTTTATCTTAAATTCTTCTTTTTTTTTGGCACTGGGGATCAAACTCGGGTCCTTGCGCTTGCACAGCAGGCAGCAAAACCACTGAGCTAAATCCCCAGCCCTCTTCTTTTTCTTTCTTTTTTTTTTTGGTACCGGGGATTGAACTCGGGTCCCTGCGCTTCCGCAGCAGGCGGTGAAACCACTGAGCTAAATCCCTGGGCCCTATCTTAAATTCTTTACTTAGTCTATTCTTGGGCTGACTACTTACATCCACTATGAAATCTTCAGCCTTCATTTCAGCCTCCAGGACCATATCCTTAGGTTTAGAGTCAGCAACCTCTTTTGGAAGGTGTTCGTAATCTTCCTAGAAAAGATGAGATCCCCATGTTAAAACCCAATTTTTCATCATTAAGTTTTTTTTAATTTAATTTAATTTAATTTTTTTGGTCTCAGGGATCAAACTCAGGTCCTTGCACTTGCAAGGCAGGTGGCAGAACCACTGAGCTAAATCACCAGCCTCATCATTAAGGATTTGTGTCACAAATACATTCACTCTCTAAAAATGGCACTTCACTAGGAAAAATGGTTAGAGATATATATCCCTGATAGTTACAGCTCCTACCTATGCTATCCTTTAAGAAAATAGAGCAATCTTCATAAGAAAATTGCACATTTTGAAAAAAAATAGCATCAATCTACTACAGAAACAAGAGAAAGTAAAGTATAACCCAAGAAATTATTATGAGGTAATAATAACACATCAGTTGTCTCTTGTTATGGGTTTCTGTCAAATAGAAAAACCTTTAAGAAGCCAGAGGCAAAAACAGATATCTGAACTAAAAAAGACAAGCACATGCCAGCTGGGAGAACAGATATATTGTGAAGGAATTAAGTACAGGTGACCCTTGAACAATGCAGGTCCACTTACATCTGGATATATATTTTTTTAAGATATGTGACAATTTGAAAAAAAATTGTGGACAAACTGCAAGCTTAACAATATGGAAAAAACTGAGAAAAAGGTATGCTATGAATGCATAAATTATAAAGATATTAGAAAATGTTATTTACTGCCACAGAATATATAATAATCTACTATACAAAGTTAAATTTTGTCAAAATGTACACATACAGACCATATGTGGCTCCATTGCAAGTTGAGAGAAATGTAAACAATTGTAATGATGTGGGATTGAATCATAACCTCCTAAACCTAACTGTAGCACATATTACAGTACTGTTAACAATTTCCCAGCCACCTCCTATTGCTACTGTGGTGAGGTCAGGTGTTGTAAGCATCCCTTCAAAACTCACTGTGGTGTTAATCATCCCTATCTGAGCAGTGTCTCTCTAGTAAACTGTCTATTGTGGTGAAAAGTCATCTCTCCCAGTTCTCTCATATTGTTCACAGTATATAATATATATATACAAATATATGTTAATCGACTTTAATGTTATCAGTAAGACTTTCAGTTAACAGCAGGCTATCAGTAAAGTTTCTGGGTAGCCAAAAGTTACAGAGAATATTTTACTGCATAGAAGTCACCACTTTGTGCCCCAGCACTGTTTGAGTCAACTGTAGTTCAAACAGTTCCTCAGTCGATGAAGCTTATGTAGGTGCTTTATTTTCAGGGTCTTCCCCCTGATATTTATTTTCCTGTGCTCAAGTCTCTAGACAAAATTGGAGGCCCCTTCTCTCTTCCTGAATGAGGGAACAAAGGTTTGGAGTTGGACCTGCCTGTGTTCCCATGAGCAAGTTATTTCATCTCACCCGGGCCTCGGTTTCCCATCTGCAGAACGGGTCCATAGATACTGCCTTGCTCTGAATTGTGACAGGTTAATGGCTTCCTACTGGACAGCAGAGATGGTGCTAACCTTTCACCAATAAGAAGATGCTTGCTAACTTACCTTTCTAATCTTTCGTTTCCCAGGCTGGGTCTCACCCACATATTTGTACAGATTACGGTATTCAACATTTTTTAAAACTTCTCGTGCAGCATCCAATTTGGGATCAGTAGAGTGTAAAATCTCCAGAAAAATGTTATCTGCCAATATGATGAAATCTTAGTCATATTGGAATGAAAATACAAGATTTAGAGACATGAATACTGTTGTACTCCTAAAGTGGTTTCAAGAAGCCTTTCATGAATGCTGGCATATTATAATTTTATTCATGTGAATATTTTTAAAAGAGGAAAATGGAAAAGCTTCTTTAAAAATGTTCCATTCAATGCCTTAGGTTTACTTCAAGGTAATACGTGTATGTGGAATGATGCAGGCTTAGTAAGACTGCACTAGAGCTGATGCCTGTCGAGTTGGGAGATGGGTACACACACGTAGTACATGATTGTTGTTACAGTTTGTTTTTAAAAGACAATGATCCCTAAGTACTTACAAACAAAATTATGTCTAGGATCTGCTTCAAAATAGCTCAATGTTTGACAGGAATGGGCAGATGGGGGAATGAAGCAAAACTGCTATGTATCTCAAACGTTGAAGCTAAGTGACAAGTACATGGAATTTTGTAAATGTCTTTAACAAAGTATTTCAAACATTAATTCCATGGTAACAATAGAAGAAACATTTTACCTTTTTTGTATCGCTCCAATTTGTTTTATTTTGAAGTTTCAAAATACAATATCCATTGCCTAAATTCATTAACATTTTTCAACATATGCACACTTTCTGTGAAATACCTGAACACTGTCGACATCGAGACCTTCATCCACCCCCTAAATACTTGAGCACGTCTCTCAAGAACAAGAACTGTCTTTTATGTGAAGAGACCAAGACACTAACACTGATATAAAAATGTTATGCACACTGGTGTGGCAGTGCACACTTGCACTCTCAGCACTCTGGTGGCTGAGGCAGGAAGGTCACAAGTTTGAGGCCAGCTACATCATGAGACTCCCTCTCTCCATCAAAACGTATCTTCTTTTTTGGTTCTGGGGATCGAACTCAGCACTTTGTGCTTGTGAGGCAGGTGCAGTGCCACTGAGCTAAATCCCCAGCCCAAAATGTTCCTTTTTTTTTGGTACCGGGGATCAAACTCGGGTCCTTGGGCTTGTGAGGCAGGCAGTGGAACCACTGAGCTAAATCCCTGGCCTCAAAATGTATCTTAATATATATTCTATCTCAAATTTGCTTACTTGCCTCAGTAATTTTTTTTTTGCTTTTTTTTTTGTACTGGGGATTGAACTCTGGTCCTTGCACTTATGCAGCCGGCAGCGAAACCACTGAGCTAAATCCTCAGTCTTGCCTCAGTAATTTAACTCAAGGATATTTGTTACTGGATAGAGAAATCAATCAAGTACACGAATAATATTAGTGGTCACAGTTTTTATCTCTCTTAATCTAGAAACAGAATAATTGTTATTTTTGTCTTTCAAGATATTGATATTGTAAGGGCTGGGGATTTAGCTCAGGGGCACTGTGCCTGCCTTGCAAGCACAAGGTCCTGAGTTTGATCCCCGGTACTGGAAAAAAAAAGATATTGATATTGTAGAAAAGTTCAGGTAGTTCTCCGTGTGTGTGTGTGTGTGTGTGTGTGTGTGTGTGTGTGTGTGTGATTTCAGTAGTAGGGATGGAACTCAAAGCCTCACACTGAGCTACATATCCAGCTCTTTTTCATTTTTATTTATGGGCTGGAGATTTAGCTCAGTGGTGCTGCCGCCTGCCTCGCAAGTGCAAGGTCCTGAGTTTGATCCCCAGTACCAAAACCTCCCCAAAAAACCAAACAACTCATGAGTTCATTTTTACTTATTTGTGGTACTAGAGATTGAACCCAGGGATGCTCTACCATTTAGCTACATTCCGAGCTTTTTTTTATTTTGAGATAGTGTCTTACTGAATTACCCAGGGTAGCCTCGAACTTTGATCCTCCTGCCTCAGCTTCCAAAGTAGCTGGGATTAGAGCCATGTACAGTACTGCCATGCCTGGATAGTTGTTTTGTAATATATTCTATTATCATGATGGGTTATGTTATATTTGACCAGTTAGTTAATAATTGTCAGATTTCTCTATTATAAATTATATATATTTTTTTGTATCTCTCTCATGCTGGGGGTCAAACCTAGGGCCTCTGAATGTGAGGCAAACAGTCTACCATTGCACTATACCCCAGGCCCTACTTTTTCCTTTATAGTGAATAAGTCATAAATAGGGGGATACTTTGAGAGACTGTGTGAAATTCCAACAAGCATTCAGTCAATAGTTTAGGATTCACTGATGATTCTTTCCTGAAACAACCACTGCATTTTATAAAATGAACTTTATTATAATGCCCTTTCTTGCCCCACCCCCTAAAAAGAAAGAAAGCTCCCTTATGTAATCTACCCCACTTAAATGTATGTATCCCTCCCTACTGAATTTGTGGTCATCTCATTCCTCACATTCACTAGTGCTTTCTATAATCTTTCCATCCTCAGTTTTCATTATTTCTTCAGTTTGAAATACAGAACAATTTTATGTTAACATAACCAGATGAGACTGTTGTTGCTATTAGGAATTGAACTCATGGCTTTGTGCATGTTCCAACACTGAGCTATATTCTCAGCCCTTTTTAAAAACATTTTTACTTTGAGATAGTTTCTCACTAAGATGCCCAGGGTGTTGTTCAACTTGCAACTCTCCTGCCTCAGCCTCCCAAGTAGCTGGGATTACAGGCATGAATCACCATGACTGGCAAGACTAGATTTTTCTAATCTAGGCTTTTCCTTTATTCTTGCCTAAATTGATGGAATGTTTTCCTTAATTGCAGAATTTTAATTCTTGGCGCCTACCTAATCCTGAAGTTCACCTCATGGCACGACACCATGAAACTTTCCTCAATCTATTCAACCCAGTGATGTAATCCTTCCTTCCTCTGAGCCCAAAGAACCTTATGATACTGTTCTTATGCCTTTTATCTATTTCATCAGGTACAGGTTTTCAGGGATTTACATTTTTATTTCTGTTGGATAGAAGAGGAGTTACTGGGTCACAGGATATGTATATGTTCAATTTTACAAGAAAAATTGGGCCGGGGATTTAGCTCAGTGGTTCCGCTGCCTGCCTCGCAAGCGCAAGGACCTGAGTTGGATCCCCAGTACCAGAAAAAAAAATAAAAAGAAAAATGCCTGTTTTCTACAGAGCCTATACCATTTACATTCCCACCAGCCATGTATGAGGGGTCTATTTATTCCAGGTAAGTTTTCAGGGAAGAGTTATACAGAAGCAGAGGAAGCTGCTTGTCTATCAAACTTAATGGCCAAAATACTACTCTGAAACAATGTAGACAGTATTCAATTTGGGAGTTCAAACACTTGGTTTTGCTGTTTATTTGGATATATTGTGCTTTCATCCATGTGGCCTTAGTTTCCTCATTTAAGTTAGAAGTAGATGGGCTAAAACATAAATTTAAGATTCTATGATTCAGGCCAGACATGCTGGCATACACCTGTAATCCTAGCACTTGGGAGGCTGAGGCAGGAGAATTACTGCAAGTTTGCGGCCAGTCTGGGCTCGTGAGTTTAAGGACAGACTGAACTACATAGTAAGATTCTGTCTCAAAAAAAAAAAAGGATTCTATGATTCAAACTTAAGAATTTCGGTCTGTTTGGGGCTTTATGTTCCACTCATTGCTTAGGAATATTGAGGAATAAATACCAAGATAGCAGTAT
>NW_004624842.1:2593986-2624050 GCF_000247695.1 Heterocephalus glaber | reverse complement strand
AGATTTGTAAATATTTGAAATTTAAGAATAACTTCTTTTTTTCTTTTTTTTGGTACCGGGGATCAAACTCAGGACCTTGTGCTTGTGAGGCAGGCACAGCACCACTGAGCTAAATCCCCGGCCCTCTAAGAGTAACTTCTAAAGAACTAAGCTAAAAGGCACAAAAAATATAAACCTTTCATCTTTTGGATTAGAGGGTAAAACTTTTATTTTGTCATTAGCCCCTATAAAACAGCCAAATGTGTAGCTGTGAAATAATTAGAGGAAACAGACTAGAGAAGAGCATCAGTCAGTTCAAATTAAATTGAATATAGTACAAACTTACCGAAAAATCTTTGACCGGTGATTCAAGTGGTCCTGCAATTTGTTCCTTGATAAAACAAATATCTTCCTCAGGGATTAGACCATAGCGTTCCATGATAGCTCTGAGACCGTTAGAATTAACTAAATACTCAAACATCTGAACTGACCCCTGTTCATGCTGGAAAAATCAGAATATGGCCTGTTAGAGACTCTAGTCTATCCGGGACCCCAACTATACAAATTATTCTTGTTCTAGGTAACTGATACAACTACTGCATGTTCTACTGCACATTAACTACCTGGTTGCTAACTACAGTTTTGTAATTTTAAAAACCTGCTGAATTTGTCAATATTTTGTCTACAAAACTTCTATAAGCCATGGTCATACAGGCAGAATCCCATTTTAATGAATATCACTGTAAGAACTCAGTTCTATTTTTTCATCAGTGTTGGAACATGTGAAGCTAAAAGCTGTTAGTGCTTCCACCTAGCGGCAAACAGAGGTAAATTCAACCTTGTCAGTAAAATTAGACTCTGAAATTAAGATCTCCAGGTTGAGAGCCAGGCATAGTGGCACATATCTACCTAGCAAGTTCAAGGCCAGTCGGGACTACATAGCAAGACCCGGTCTCAAAATCCAAAACCAAACCAAAACAAAAAACTAGACTGAAGTCTCAAATCAGCCTCAATTGGCTCATTTCTTTGTTCACTAATCCACAATCACTGTAAACATCAAATGACCTCCTGGAGACACCAGTCCTATTCCAGGTCTTACCAAAATGAACTCAAGGTGAAAAGCAAAACTTAAATGGTCCTATAATTACTTTTAAAAATTGAATCAAGATATATATTAATTTACCTACAAAGAGTTAAATGGTAACATTACAGAAATTTGGCAGATATTCCCTAATCAAGTGATCAAACTTAGTATCACAAGTAATGGCTCAAAGAGATTTTACATACCTCTCCATGTGCTACACTAAGAAGGATACATCACTTCTGTGGCGTTCTGCCAGAAATACCAAATCTGGCTATGGTAATATTAGATCAACTAAAACTCAAATTGAGGGACATTCCACAAAATAGCTCGCCTGCTCTTAAGAAAATGACAAGGGGCCGGGGATTTAGCTCAGTGGTTCCGCTGCCTGCCCTGCAAGCACAAGGACCAGAGTTCGATCCCTGGTACCAAAAAAAACAAAACAAAACGAAAAACCGAAAGAAAATGACAAGGTCATGAAAGATAAAAACTTAAGAATAGGGGCCGGGGATTTAGCTCAGTGGTTCCAGCACCTGCCTTGCAAGCACAAGGTCCAGAGTTCGATCCCCGGTACCAAAAAAAAAAAAAAATTTAAGAACTGTCCCAGATCAAAAGAAAAGACAAATGGCAACAAAATATAATATACACTGAATCCTACACTAGGAAAATAAAGTTTTTTCCCCTTTTCTAACATGGTCACTTGGTGAAATTAGAAAGTAAGTCTATAAATTGGATGACAGTACTGCATCAGTACTAATTTCCTGATTTTGATAATTGTGCAGAGGTTATATTCTTATTTTTAGGAAATGCCTAGTGAAAATACTTGAGAATAAAAATGTCAATATCTTTTTTTTTTTTTGGTACCGGGGATCGAACTTGGGTCCTTGCACTTGCACAGCAGGTGGTGAAACCACTGACCTAAATCCCCAGCCCTCTCAATATCTTAAAAAAATATTTTTAAATATAGCAGGGTGTGGTGGTGCATGCCTGATGGCTCAGCTACTCGGGAGGCTAAGACAGGAGGATCACTTGAACCCAGGAGTACCAGGCAGCCTGGGCAACAGCAGGATCCTGTCTCAAAAAAAAAAAAAAGGTATGTGTACAGCTTATTTTCAAATGGTTCAGAAAAAAATTATACACAATTTGTAAAAACAGAGCATGCTTGGGCTGGGGATTTAGCTCAGTGGCACTGCACCTGCCTTGCAGGTGCAAGGTCGCGAGTTTAATCCCCAGTACCAAAAAAAAAAAAAAAAGAGCACGTTTAAAAGAAAACACAGCGGGCCAGGGATGTAGCTCAGTGGTTCCGCTGCCTGGCTTGCAAGCACAAGGACCTGAGTTCAATCCCTGGTACCAACCCCCCCCCAAAAAAAACCCCAAAAGAAAACACAGCAAAACATTAACATTTTGGTAAATCTAGATTGAAGGCTTTTTTCTGTGAAAATTCAACTTTTCTGAATGAAGTTATGTAAAAATCAAACATTAAAAAATTGAATCAGAGAAGTTGTTCAAATGGGAAGGGGAACAAGAGAGGATATAGAGGAAATAAATGTAACTCCCAACCTGCTAGATGTCAGATATGCTGAGTTCATGTTTCCCCAAATCAAAGAGTGGATTCTAAGGAACAACAGAGGTTGAGAGTAGGAAAAATTTATTGAGAAATGGAGCTCCTGAGAGACAGGAGGGGACCCAAAAGTGGGTTGCCCCAGACCTCACTTCACAGAGGAAGTTTTATAAAGCAAAATCAAGAGGTGGGTACAATGTGGGTCAAAACTATGATCAATCAACAGGATAACAAGTATAGCCGCTTAGGTAATGTTGATCCAATGGGGAAGTAGGTGATGTAGCAAGTGCACATGGAAAGAACAAGGACTTTTTAAGTGATGGGTCGGGAGGTCCTGGTCACCCACTTGGGTGACTGATGTCTATCTAGATTTTATTGGACCAGGTGATACCAATTATAGTATGATCTTCAATTTGTTGCTTATCCCTCAGGGAGGCATGTAGGCCTAGTCATTTTCTTTATCTTGAGGCCTGGCCCACATATGCGCCTCCAGGCCCACTTGTAACATTTTCTCATCTTCTGCACAGACTCCCTCGAGGGCCTACCACTGTCTGACTGCCTAAAATATTTCCACTGTCTATAACAGGGGGAGGGAAAAGAGATTTAAAGGAAAAAAAATTGAAGGATAAAAATGAAAGCAGACTCAGCTCCTCCAGTGGGTGGTGAGTTTTTGGCCTTTTATGACCCTCACAGGAACTTTCGTGGTCCCCAGAGCCCACAGAGGATCAAATCTGCATAGTCAATGAGACTGTAATTAGGGTTGGGGTGAGCCAAGGGTTGCAGAAGACCACTGGGTGGGGCACTTATTGTACAGACGCTAAATTTCCTGGTTAACTTTCTCTACTGTATTTAGATCTGGACATCCTGGTCCTGTTCCAATATTTAATTCTGAAGGAAGATCTAGTCTAGCAAGTGGGCTCCAAGGTGGGTTGGCCTTCCTTTCTTTCTCCAGCCTTTTCCTTAGCTACCTCCTGCCTCAGTAGCACAAAACAAACAAACCAAATTTAAAAATAAAAAACAATTATCCATATTAAAAAGAGAAAAATTAGTTTTACTATTCACATACACAAAAATTAATTCCCCACGAGCTAAGTTCTTAAATGTAAAATATTTAAAGAAAAAGACCTTAGAGCCTCCTAAATCAGCCCTGCTAGAGAAAACAATTATAAATTACATGTGTGATCCCAGCATTCTTGGAGACTGAGGCAGGAGGATTTCAAGTTTGAGTTCAGCCTGGGCAATAGTTTCTTGGCAAGGCCCTATCTCATAATAAAAACCAAAAAGGGCTGGCTAGCAACTCAGTGTGAAGGCCCTGGGTTCAATCCCCAATATTGTAAAAGAAAAGAAATATTGACAAGCCTAACACTAGGAGAAAATACTTATAATACACATCTGTAAATATATATATATATACACACACAAATCAGTAAGGAAAAAAAATCAAATTATTTCTCCCTCCTCTATCTTCCTTCACTGCTGGGGATTAGTCCATAGCTACACTATTGTTAGATGCATGATCTACCAATAAGCCATACCTTAGCCCCAAATAAAAAATTTTAAATGGATAAAATATTGAAAGAAATTAGTACAGGTA
Organism: Heterocephalus glaber; assembly: GCF_000247695.1. Next base: position 2,619,835 of record NW_004624842.1, on the reverse strand, counting down.
GTACAATGGGAGCTGGCAGAACCCCCCCACACACTTGAGTTTGGCCAGCACCCTAGACACAATCCTCCTTCCATTTTTTTTCCCCATGTAGTTCAGTTTGCCCTTGAACTCACTATGTAGCTCAGGCTGGCCTCAAACTCACTGCGTTCCTCCTGCCTCAGCCTTTTGAGTGCTGGGATTATAGGCATGTGCCACCAGTCTGGGACTTTCCATTGTTTTAAGAGAGGCAGAAAATGAAATAACAAAGACCCAAGAAATCCTCAAAGTCCCAGGCTGCAGCACATGTCCATTAGATCTCCTAGCCCAACTTTCAGTAACCTTTTCCTTGCTAAAACCTTATTAATGGTTTATAAATATGGACTGCACCTCATGTTCATGATTTAATCAGATTGAATTCTGGCACATCCATGCTCACTGAAAAAATCTGGCTTGGCTTCTGTCAATCTTCCATAGAGGCACTTGGGGTGGAAACACTTCCTTTAAAAATCCAAAAGCCAGGGCCAGGGATTTAGCTCAGCGGTTCCGGTGCCTGCCTCGTTAGCACAAAGTCCCGAGTTTGATCCCAGGTACCAAAAAAAAAAAAAAAAAAAAAAAAAATTAAAATAGGGCCGGGAATTTAGCTCAGTGGTTTCACCACCTGCTGCACAAGTGCAAGGACCTGAGTTCAAGCCCCGGTACCAAAAAAAACAAAGAAAAAAGAAAAATCCAAAAGCCTGATTTGTCTGTGTGCTGTGCTGTACTTTCCATTTCCCTGTGGCCCCTGACACTTTTCTGCACATGCTGGACCTTCCCTGAGCACATCATCCCATGATCTTTAATAAATGTAGATTTTCAACATCTCCACGTAAGTACGACACGCTTTCATTAGAGTCACCAGGATAATCACACTAAAGCACTTCTGGAACAAATGACTAGCAGCATACTGCTCTTACAGATTGGGTCTTCCCTGGCTCTTTTCCGTCCTGCCTCCTTCCTTCCTATCTCCCTTGAAAAGCTACATTTTTGTAATTTCTGGAGAAGAGCAGGAGATACAACAGCTCCCCTCCTCCCCAGAGTATAGGATGGCGGGGGAGCAATGGTAGGAATGGGAAGAAATGCCCACCCAAATGCAGCAGCCAGGATTGAGGCTGGTTTTATACTTTGTTCTTTTGTGATGAGGAACTGAATTTGGAAGGAGAGAAAAAAATCTGTCCATGAAATGTTCCATCTGCAGGTAATCTTTCAGGGAATCCCTTGAGTTATGAAAAGTTCAAGTTAAAAAAAAAAAATAAATGTAGCTGCTTTTCCTTTACCATTGGATGTATGCTTTGCAATTCACTGCTCATAGTACACAGAGACTGGAATCAATCCGCTGGATTCATCACATAGTAACAAAATTTTCACCAAAAAGATATATCAATAACAGTATAAAGTACAAATAACAAGAAATGGTATTCAATATACATTAGAGAATGTAAATTAAACCCTGAGATACCATTTGACACTCAGAAGTGCTAATCTAAAAGATTTGAAATGTTGGGGTTGGTGTGCATCTCAGCTGTAGAGCACCTGCCTACCATGTGCAAGGGCCTGGGTTCAATATGCAACTCAGCAAAAAATAAATTAAAAAAAAAGATGAAATATTGGTGAGGCTACAGAACAAGTGGAACTTTACACATTGCTGGTGGGAGTATAAAATAGCATAACTACATTGGAAAAAAATGGTAATTTCTTATAGGGTTAAACATGCATCTACCATATGACCCAGTAATTCTATTCCTAGGTATTTACCTAAGACAAATGAAAACATAGTTCTAAAAATTCTTACACAATAATGTCCAATGTAACCTTATATGTAATAGCTCAAGCCTGTAAATAACCCAAATTCAGTCAAAAGGAGAAAGGATAAAAAAATTGTTATTGGGTCCGGGATTTAGCCCAGTGGTTTCGCTGCCTTCTGCGCAAGTGCAAGGACCCAAGTTTGATCCCCGGTACCAAAAAAAAAAATTTGTTACTTATTCACACACTGGAGTACTACTTCAGCAATGAAAAAGAGATCCATTTCTGATAGATTCAATATGAACAAATCTTAAAAATATGATGTTGAGTAGTTAAGACATAAAAGTATAACTACTATCTGATTCTACTTATATCAAATCTGAGAACGGACAAAACGAAGGTATGTTCTTGAAAATCAGAAGGTGGTGGTGGTGGGGAGAGGAGTAATAACCGGTGAAAAGGGGAATAAAGGACGGGCTGGGGATGCAGCTCAGCACTACAGCATGTCCTTACCATGTACCAGGCCTTGGGTGCCATCCCTGGAAAACCCACCCCAAACACACAAGTGAGGTGCAGAAGTGAATTTTCCAAAAAGATGAAAATATTCTACGTCCTGACTGGATATAAACACTTACCAATACTCACTTAAGAACTTTACAATTTATTGCATGTGAATTATACCTCAAAGAGAAAAAGAAAAAAGAAAGAAAAAATAGTGGTTGACATGTTAGAAGCTTTTAATATGCATTAATAGCCCTTTCTACTCCAGGTTCCAGAAATACAGTATGGTAGAAACTTGGGGGTAGTGGTAAGCATAACTTCTCAAAAACTGATTCCAAAAATAGGTCAGCCACCTGCAAATGCCTAACTATAAAATGGCTCATTTGATGGTCTGGTATCAGTTACTTAAGTGGTCATAGCAAACGAATGGAAACAATTTGGCTTTATATTTCTTTTTAACAGTTGTGAACTAGAATATAAAAAACAGTAACTTGACAACTAGAAGACCTGGCTTCTAATAGTGGTTCTACCACTTAATATCTTTGTGACTTTTTTTTTTCGGTACCAGGGATCGAACTCAGGACCTTGCGCTGCAAGGCAGGCACGGTATCACTAAACTAAATCACTGGCCCAATGTCTTTGTGATTTTTGACACATCAATATACTCCTGAAAGTTTCAAATTCCTTTTCTTTATAAAGTGATATCATGATTCGTTATTGACTATTGTGAGGATCAATAGAAAACACACATACACATGAATGAAAGCACTCTGAAATGAAAGGATATTGTAGCACAGCCAGGAGCCAAACAGGTAATTTAAATGGTCTTCCTTTTTATTGACTATTGATCGTACAAACACATACCGTCCATTTCACCTCTGGTCGAGCGAGTGGGATAAATCTTCCATCAAACATATGAGAAAATGGCCCATGACCTTAAAAACAAAAGCAGCCTTAAAACAAGAAAAAGTTTTATACATTGGTAAAACTTGATTCTTTAAGAAATCTTTTTAGTTTCATTTAAATATCAACAGAAACTAATAACTGATCAATCACAAAATGGGACAAATTCTACCTTCCTGTTTTCTAAAACAGGGTAAGATAAAAGGACAGTTTGTTAACTAAAAGGAAGGCTGAGAATATTTTGTTGTTGTTTTTCATAATAAAATCAATGCCAAGGACTGGGGATGTAGTGCAGTAGCATAGTGCTTGCCTAGTATGCACAAGGCCTGGGTTCACACACCAGAAACTCCAAAAACAAAACAAAAAACCCCCACAAAAAACCAAAAACCAAAATCTGTGCCAAGTGTGATGACACACACTTCTGATCCTAGTTATTCGAGGCTGAGGCAAGAGGATTACAAATTTCAGGCCAATCTGGGCAACTTAACAAGACCCTTCCTCAAAATTAAAAAAAAAATTTTTTTAAGGGGCTGGGAGTGCTAACTGTTCCCTAGGTTCAGCCCATGAACCACAATGAAAAAAAAATTATTTAGGTCTAGGCATGTAGCTCAAGTGGTAGAATGGTGCTTTGTATGTGTGAGGCCCTGGATTCAATCCTCAACTTCAAAAATAAATAAATACCTCCATCTTCTAAGCAGTGGTACTGGTCCTACTGAAATCTCCAGGGGGACATAAAAAGAATGCTCTGTCCCCTTAATGTATGTAGCTATTATTGAAACACAGGCATACACAATCTCCCCTGTGATTGAAGAGGTTAAGGACAGTCCCTTTTCTTTTTCTTGGTCAAAGAAAAGGGCAGATATTCTTAGATTTTAGTGGACCCTGACCTCATATGGATTAGGGAAGAAAAGAAGGTCTCTAAATTTGTTCTGGGTATGAGAAGAATGGATTTGACAAAATAACTAAAGGAACAATGGCAATTTTAGTCACTAGAAAGATAAAACAAAAATTAAATCCGTATCATCCTAAACACAGTAGTAAGAAAAATTCATCACCAGAAAGGCTTTTTTAACTGGGGATTGAACCTGGAGTCTTCATACTGAGCTACACGCCTAGTTCTTTTTATTTTGAGATAGGGCATTGATAAATTGCCTGTCAAGACCTGAACTTGCGATTCTCCTTCCTCAGTCTCCCAAAGAGCTAGGATTACAGGGATGCCCCACCATACCTTCTTAGAAAGGCTTGCATATACCTGTAGCAAACATGTTTAACATGGGGAATTCACTGAAAGACTACAAGAAAATAAAACAGCAATGTTTTGTGTTTATGAATCATTCTAGGAAGAAGCACTAGCATATTTTATATTAATGTCAATTGAAAAATTTAAAATATGACTTTCATATTTCTCTTAGTCTAATTTTTAAGATTTTAAATAACCAGTTCGATTCTTCATACAGCTTACCAAGATCATGACAAAGCCCGGCAATCTGAACACAGAGCACATCTCGCTCACTTATCTGCAGTTCTGGTTGTTTTTCACACAGTTCACGTACTAGACATCCTGCTAGATACCCTACCCTGAAGGGAAGGAGGAGGGAGGGGAGGAAGGAGAGAGACAGAGAGAGGGAGGGGAGGAGGAGAGAGAGAAGTCATTCTTCTATTTGACATATTTCTGGAACTCAAGAACTTCAATATATTTTGCAAACATACTAGTATATCTTAGGGTAACTTTACAAAATAGACTATTTTAGAAACAGAATCCCAGGGCTGGGGATTTAGCTCAGTGGTTCCAGCACTTGCCTTGAAAGAGCAAGGTCCCAAGTTCAATCCCCGGTACAAAAAAAAAAAAAAAAAGGAAAAGAAACAGAACCCCCAAAGCAGGACCTCTGCCTCAAAGTCACCAATCATTATGGAAATGCAAATCAAAGCCACAATGAGACATCTCCTTACACCCATTAGGTTGGCCACTATCATAAAAACAGAAAATAGTTCATATGTCGGCTAGGATGTGGAGAAACTGGAACCCTTGTGCACTGTATATAGGAATGTATGATGGTGTAGTTGCTGTGGAAAACAGTATGGGGGTTCATCAAAAAATTTTTTTTAATTAAAAAGAGAATAAGCATAAGACTCAGCAATTTCACTACTGGGTATATACCTAAAAGAACTGAGTGGGATCTTGAAATATCTGAACATAATAGCACTATATCCACAATAGCTGGGAGGTGAAAACAACCTAAGTGTCTATCAACAAGTGAACGGATAAACTAAATGTGGAATAAACATATTTGTACAATGGAATATTACTCAGCTTTAAAAAGATCAGAAGCTGGGCATAGTGGTACATGCCTGTAATCCCAGCACTCGAGAGGGTGAGGCAGGAGGATCGCTATGAGTTTGAGGCCAACCTGGACTACATAGTGAGACCCTGTTTCAAACAAAACAAAATGAAATTCCAGCTGGGAGGGCCGGGGATTTAGCTCAATGGTTCCGAATCCTGCTTCCCAAGTGCAAGGACCTGAGTTCGATCCCCAGTACCAAAAAAAAAAAAAAAATTCCAGCTGGGATAAACAAAATAAAAACCCTCTATGGGCCGGGGATTTAGCTCAGTGGTTCTGCCACCTGCCTCACAAGTGCAAGGTCCTGAGTTCAGACCCTGGTGCCAGAAAAAAAATCAAACTAAAAAAACAAAACAAAACAAAAAAAACCCCCTCTACAATATAGATAAAATCACACACAAGAAGACAAAACTCTACAGCACTTAGCAGCCACTTAGAAATGCTTAGAAAAGATAAATTTCATAATTATTCATTACTTTAAGCTTAAACACTGGCGTTTTAACTTGCTTATCATTTCTCTTGTGGCACTGGGGAACTGAATCCAGGGCCTCATGTACATGAAAGCAAGTGCTCTACCACTGAGCTACACCTCCAGCATGCAAATAGAGGCTGAAGATTTAAGGGTGGAGTGGCATGAAGCTGAGGCAGGAATATCACTGTAGCTCAGGAGTTTGAGACCCCATTAAAAAAAAAGGAATTCTGACATGCTATGATATGGATAAACTTAAAAACATGCTAAAAAAAAAAAGCACATTATGCTAAGTGAAATAAGTCAGTCACAAAAAGATAAATGTTGTTCAGTTTCACTAAGATGAGGTACTTAGGGGTAATCAAATTCATACAGACAGCAAGTACAACTATGGTTACCGGGAGCTGGCAGAAGCACATGGGAAGTTGTTGTTTAATTGGGGTTTTTTGAGACTAAGTTTCACTATTAGTTCAGGCTAGTCTTTTTTTTTTTTTTTTTTTGGTACCTGGGATCAAACTCTGGACCTTGCGCTTGCAAGGCGGGCAGTAGAACCACTGAGCTAAATCCCCAGTCCCTGTTCAGGCTAGTCTTGAACTTACTATGTAGCCCAGGCTGGCTTGAGCTCAGTGATCCTCCTGCCTCAGCCTCCTGAGTGCTGGGATTGTATGTACCACCACGCCTGGGTGGGAAGTTGTTTAACTAGCATATAGTTTCAGTTCTGGCTGGGAAGTTGCTTAATTAGAATATAGTTTCTTTCTTTTTTTTTTGGTATATCTTTTTATTGGTACATTTTAGGTGTACAATATAATGACATTCATCATTGGAAATTTGCACCTTTACATACTCTCGGTTCTTATTTTTTCCCCCTTCCCCTGCCCTCCCTTCAACCCCTCCATCCCTCCCTATTTACAAAGACTTTGTTTTCTTTTTTTCATTTTCTCATATTAATTCCATTCCCTTCTTTCCTTTCCCCTACCTCTCTGACTTCCCCTTCCCCTTTGCCCCTTTAGAATATAGTTTCAGCTGGGGTTTTAGCTCAGTGGTTCTGCCACCTGCCTTCCAAGCACAAGGTCCCGAGTTCAAGTCCTGGACCAGAAAAGAAAAAAGAATATATTTCCAGTTCTGTCTGGGAAGTTGCTTAACTAGAATATAGTTTCAGTTTTCAAGATGAATTAATTGTGCAAAAGGATAAATGTACTTAATTCTAAGGAACTATATGTTGTTGTTTTCTTTTTCTTTCCTTTTTTGGTACCAGGGATCAAACTCAGGACCTTGTGCTTGAGAGGGAGGCGCAGTGCCACTGAGGTAAATCCCCGGTATGTTCTGTTGTTTTATCACCTTTTAAAAATTATTTTTTGTTTTTTTGAGACAAGGTCTCACTATGTAGTTTGGACTGGCTGTGAACTCACTATGTAGCCCAAACTGGCATGGCGATCCTCCTGCCTCAGCCACCTGAGTGCTGGGATTATAGGCATGTACCACAATGCCTGGCCCACGATTTTTAAAATAGCAGGAATCTCTATTATAATACAGAGTGCAGATAAAGTACTTAACAGGGGTAGGGATGTGGCTCAGTGGGAGAGAGCTAGTTTAGCATTTGTGAGGTATTGGTTCTGGGTTTAATCTCTAGCACCTTAAAGAAAAGAAAATGCTTTACAAACATTAAATGTATTTTTAGCACTTCTCTCTGAACATGATGTCTAAAAAGAATAAAATCTTTCTTTTCCCATGAACTTGGAGCTCCAAGAGGGTTCAGCTCCCCGAAACTCTGGACCTATGAGTGTTGCTCTCGTTTGTGGGTTCTAGTAGATGTTCAATACATATTTGTTAAAATTTGAATATAGATAAATGTGGCCTAATTAAAAATATTATAAAACAACAACACACACACGGAGTACTTCACACTGTGGGTACTCCATGAAAATCTAGATTATTATCTAGTTCTTCCCTGCCCATGTCCTGGCTCTACACTTTATAACAGAAAAAGAAACCAAAGTCTCATCTCACTTTCACTGTATTTAACAGAGGTGCCTGCCACCTTCTCTAAGCTTATGAATGCTTCCCCAATGTACATATCATTAGCTTTTAAATAATACAAAGGCACAAATATTTTATTCAATTCACCTCCCAATAGATATTTTCATTACCTTTCCAGGAAAGATATGAATAGTTTAAACCACACATAAAATAAACAAAACACTGTAAAGCAGGGAAATCAAAAGCCTCAGTTTTCTCAACAATAAAATAAGGATATTACCATTTTATAAAACTGGTCTCTAGAAGATAACATGAGACAACTATTTCATCTGAGACAGACAGAGGAGATAATTACTGGATTTTTTTTGAGATGGGTCTCACTGTTTTGCCCAGGTTGATCTCAAACGGGTGGGATAAAGTGATCCTTCTACTTCAGTCTTCAAAGTAGCTGGGAATACATGTGTGCGCCACCACACCTGGCTCCAGAGGGTAATTAAAAGCTGCAAGTTCCCCTTCCCTTCTTACCCTAGACTATGCTCAAATCGATTGTGTGAAGCTCCTGGAAAAACATAGTAGCCGCCTCCCAACTGTTTAATATATCGAAGCCGCTGAAATTGAGGTGTGTCAATGATTCGCATAAGAAGAGGGTGCAGCTCAATATGGCCATGGATAGGATCATTAATTACCTGGAAAATTATGTTTAAATTAGTATCAGTAACAATGTAGAATTCCATCTAAAGTTTTTGTGCAGCCATTTCTAACCACAGTACAAAGTCAGGGCCCATTAATTGTTCAAGTAAGAATAATAACTAAGGAAAAGGACAAGATATTGATATTATTAACTTATTTAGGTATCATTACCAGACAGATCAAGTATATTGGATTTGGATATATTTTATTTTGCTTTTTCCTAGTGAATTCTAATAACAGAAAGATAAGAATTTCAATCATATATATATATGAATCATATATATATATATTTATATATATATGATTCATTAGCATTTAATTAGTCTTGTATTTAGACACATTCATTTGGCCTGGGGCTGCAGCTCAGACTCACAAAATCAAACCAAAACCAAAACTGTACTTATTTAACATAAAGATCATGGGCCGGAGATTTAGCTCAGTGGCACTGCCTTGAAAGTGCAAGGTCCTGAATTCAATCCCAGGTAGCCTCCCCCACCAAAATCATGTAAGTCATTACTATGGGGACTATGCCAAATTTTTTTTCTAAATGTATCTATATATATCCATAGCTAAAATTCTTACAAGGAAAAAATAGGTAAGTAGATTACAAAAGAAAGTAAACAAAAATCTCGACCATATAAAAAAAATCACACACAGCAAGACAAAATTCTGTAGCACTTAGTAGTCATTGAGAAATAATTAGGAAAGATCCATTTCACAATTATTCATTACTTCAACCTTAAAAAATGGCTTTTGTATTTGCTTATCATTTTTGTGGCACTGGGGAACTGAACCCAGGGCTTCACGCATGTGAAAGCAAGCGCTCTACCACCAAGCGACACCTCAAACCCACAAACGGGAGCTTTAAATGGGTGAATATTTAATGCCCCCTGTGCATCTTTAAGATGTAACTTTCTTAGCTGTCCATAATAACTATCTTTTTTTTCCCTCACACATGATTAGTATATGCTCTACCACTGAACTATGCGTCCAGCACAGTGATATCTTTTAAAAAGAAAGCTACACAATAAAGGGAATCTAATAAGCAATCTAACCCATGATCTTCAAAAGTACTTAACTGTTCCATAAAATGAATCTTAACAGTGTTTAGTGGAAGACCTGGGTGCACAGCTAAGTGGTAAAGCAAATGCTTTGTATGAGCAAGTCCCTACCTTCAATCTCCAGCACCTTAAACCAAAAAAAAAAAAAAAAAAAGAGAGAAAAAAAAAAAGTCTACTCTTTGTCTTCGTCTATTTGCCTTTCTGCCTTCTTCCATGGGACAGTGTAGATATATCACGTACAGGTACAAACACCCAATGATCAATGTAAATGAATTGTATACCTAAAATGTACTAATAAAAAAAAAAAAAAAAAAAAGTGTATGAAATTCTGGGAGGTGATGAATCCTCTTGGTCTCACTGACTGCTACATTCTCAGAACCTATGACATACGATACCACCTGACAGTCCCCAGAAACTCAAATAACTACTCTTGAGCTGTTATTGCAAAGTAATAAATGTCATCATGCTGGACTATTTATAATATTTAAAGTGTACGATGTCAATACATGGAAACAGAGAAAACATGAAATACAAAAGCTCGATAATGTAGGGCTGAGGATTTAGCTCAGTGGTGCTGCCACCTGCCTTGCAAGGGCAAGGTCCCAAGTTCGATCCCCAGTATAAAAAAAAAAAAAAGAAAAAGAAAAAGAAAAAGCTCAATAGTGTAAAGAAGTTTAAAGGAAGCTAGGTGTGGTAACACACACCTATAATCCTAAAACTCTGGCAGGCTGAGTCAGGAGAATTGAAATTTGAGCCCAGGCTGGGCAATTCAACAAGACTTTGTCTCAAAATTTGAAGAGGATTAGGGATGTAGCTCAGTGTGAATGCCCTGGTGGGTTCAATCCCCAGTACCTCAAAAAAGAACCTTTAAGTGTCATCTGGTCCAACATTTGAACATGTTGGTGATGAAGAATTCATTTCCTGTAAAAAGAGCTCAATTCAATTTGGATACTGACCGTTTCAGTCAAGTACTAGAATTTACAATGTTGTGAAATAATATTTATGTATATTAACAATGATTAGAAATAAAGGTTGAGGCTTGATGAGTGTTCATTTTTTTCACTCTGTTCTGTAAAACTACTTCTTTATGATTAGCAACTACATCAAGCCTGGTCCCCTCTATCTATACAGAAATAATGTCAAAGTATTTCAGAAATAGAAGGAACCATGAATGTCATAATTAGTATATGTGCTGCCGAAGGGAGCACATGAATGTCATAATTAAATTCTGTGAGTATATTATCAGATAAAAAAGTTCCATAATCTGTACCCATTTCAAAATCATATACTGGTCTATTCCTTCCCCCCAAAACAAGATCAGTGTAACTAGTATGAACAAATGAGAATCTATTTTATGATTTGAAATTCAAAGAAAAATCCTATAATCTATTTCAATCAGGCCTAAAAGCCTTTACTATCAATTTTTCTGGTTATAATGACTGTTCTTAAAATATTTTTTCACCCTATATATGTTAAAAATGAAATAAATTTAAGCCATTTTATAAAAACTTAGTGAATATATTTTTTACCTTTGTTAATATAATACATGGATGCAGTCTCTTTTCCTTTTCTTACCCAAATGGACAGTGAACACATTCTCATGTTTTTATATCTTATTATTATTTTAATGGTTCCATTTCATTGATAAGCCACTTTTTGTTTGTTTGTTGAGATAGGGTCTTGTTATGTAGTTCAGGCTGGCCTCAAACTCACAGTGATCCTCCTACCTCAGGCTCCTGAGTGCTGGGATTACAAATGTGTGCCATCACATCCAGCTGACAATAAACCATTTTTAAACCATTCCCCTCATAGTGGGCATTGAGATGTTGGAAATATTGCTACATTATTTCATATTTTGTTCCCAATTCATAGTATATACAGTATATTGTGATATTAAGGTGTTTTGATACTAAAGTTTGAACAGTGTTCATTAATCCTGTTATTCTTATTCTCGGTATTACTGAATAAAAACTATTCTTTTTACACCCACAGTTGCTGAAAGCAGATTTTGAAGTTTCGAAGTATGTTAGTGTGTCACTGTCTAAAAATGAAATCTGTACCTTAAATTACTTTACTGTCATCAGCACAACAACTAAACCAAGGGAAAGGAAAATGAGATTCCTACACCTTCTTCTAGGTCTAAACCAAGCTTTTTTGTTTGTTTTTGTTTTTGTTTTTTTAATCCAGGGATGTCAAAAGGGTGAATAAGATATACCTGGTGTCATCAATCAAGTAAGAAACAATTTCTTAAGTATGGTAAGACTCATCCTGCAGAGCTTGTGAAAAAATGCACACTGCAGGAGTTCTGTATAAATTTCCAAAATCAGAATTTCTGGGACAGGATTTGGATAGCTGAATGTTTGTGAAACATCCCTTGGGACACTGAAGTCTGAAAAACAGAGCTTTCTTTTGGGCGAGGCACTGGGGTTTGAATCCAGGGCCTTACACATGCTAGGCAAGTGCTCTAGTGCTGAGCTGTATGCAGTCCCAGCCCTTGTTATTTTATTTTTCTAATTTTTGTTTTTTGGTACTGGAGATCAAACTTGGGACCTTGTGCTTGCGAGGCACGTGCCAGAACCACTGAGCTAAACCCCCAGCCCTATTTTTCTAATTTTGAGACAGTGTCTTGTGAAGTTGCTCAGGCTGGTCTCAAACTTGCAGTCCTCCTGCCTCAGCCTTCACAGTAGCTGGGATTACAGGTGTGTCCCACTACACTTGGGGGCAAACCACGGCTTTTGATGTCTCAATAGGACTGGAGGAGAAAGAGTAAACAAATATTGATAGATTATCAATACTAAATCTATTTATGGATATAAATATGTAGTAAAATTTTGGCTCAGCATGGTGGTGCACACCTGTAATCCCAGCACTCAAGAGGCTAAGGCAGTAGGATTGCCGAGAGTTCAAGGCCAGCCTGAACTTCACAGTGAGACCTTGTCTCAAAAAAGGTCTTTGTGAGATTCCACCATGGCAACCGTGGCTGGGGCCAGGAAGTGCAGAAGGTGATGGTGCAGCCCATCAGCCTCATCTTCAGATATTGCAGAACAAATCCCAAATTTAGATGTGGCTCTGTGAGAAAGTAAATATGCAGATGGAGGGCTGTATTACTGGTTTTGACGAGTACATGAACCTTGTATTAGATGATCCAGAAGAAATTCATTCTAAAACAAAGACAAAAAAAAAAACACTGAGAGGGCCAGGGGTTTAGCTCAGTGGTTCTGCTGCCTGCCTCGTAAGCGCAAGGTCCTGAGTTCGATGCCTGGTACCAAAAAAACAAAACAAAACTGGGTCGGATCATGCTGAAAGAAGATAATATTACTCGGCTGCAAACTGTCCCCAACTAGAAATGATCAAAGAATTAAGACAGCAATGAAACAAATTGGTGGCAATGGCAATTATGATAATATGTGAAAAATTTAATTGTTTAAGTGGTTTCCCCTGGGAGTATTTGTAAAACATATGTTCATATTGTTTTGATTATTTTCATGTTATTGCTGGATTGCAATAAATGTTGTATGGTTGGTTTTATTAAAAAATTACTTTAGGGCCGGGGATTTAGCTCAGTGGTTCCGCCGCCTGCCTCGAAAGCAGAAGGACCTGAGTTCAATCCCCGGTGCCAAAAAAAAAAAAAAATTACTTTAGAAAAAAAATTTACTTTAGGGCCGGGATGTGGCTCAGTGGCGCTGCACCTGCTTGGAAAGTGTAAGGTCCTGAGTTTGGTCCCTGATACCACAAAAAAATAAATAAATACAAATACAAATAAAAAATTATTTTATTTCTTTCTAAAACATATATATGTAGTAAAACTTCAAAAACTTAATGAAAATGTTAAACACCAAATTCAAGGTGATATTACTGGGGAGATAGAAATACGGGGTGGTGGGGGCAGGGTTGTAGCTCAGTGACGCTGCACCTGCCTGACAAGCACAAGGTCCTGAGTTCAAAAAAAAAGAAAAAAGAAATACAAGAGAGGTATAAAAGAGGCCTTCAATAGTATATTTTATTCTAAAAGTTGCCAGGGATTTAGCTCAGTGGTTTCGCTGCCTGCTGCTCAAGCACAAGGACCCAGAGTTCAATCTCCAGTACCAAAAAATAAATAAATAAATAAAAATAATAGATCTGAAGCAAATTAGGCAAAATGTTAAGTTTTGATAAGCTGAGTAGTAGTGTACTTATAATCTTCACTATCCCTAAACATATTTTGGTTTTTCTTGATTTAAATCCCTTACTCATTTTAGAAAATGCAGAAAGTCTAGAAAAGATCCATTTACCCATAACCCCATCACTGATATTTCCTCCCATTCTTTTTATTTATTTATTTATTTATGGTACCGGGGATCGAACTCGGGACCTTGGCACTTGCGAGGCAGGTGGCAGAACCACTGAGCTAAATCCCCAGCCCCTCCCATTCTTTTTAAAATGAATTTTACATGATTGAGTTATATCACTTTTTTTTTTTTTTAAATTATGATAAACTCAGATTCCTCTTACCTTCATTGTCTCAATGTGAGTTTGACTCAATCGTTGGATATAATTAAGCAGTTTCTTCCTCTCCCCCAAGGAACTAAAATTACAAGATAAGCAAATTTATCATTATTTGCTTAATAATAATCTTAGGAGTACATAGGAGTGTGTTATCAACTCTAGGTTCTCTATACTAATTGAGAGGTTGGTTATATTGGAAGGAACAATCAATTATTCAAACATACTCCTCCTAGAAACTCCCTCCTTCGTTTGTTCCTAAGAGAAGCTCCTGCTGAATCCATATGAAGCCGTTTCCAGGGTTTTGTCTTTGATTCTCTTCTTTCTTGGCAAACTCAGATTTTACATCTCCTCCACCTCAACTCATACTCGGTTTGTATTCAAATGTATTTTAACCAAATTGAAGTCAACATCAACCCTTACAATCCTGGATTGATTTTGAATACCATGTATGCCTCAAGCATGAATCAAATATATACAAGGTTTTAGCTTTATTTATACCTTTGTCTATAATTCTTCAAAATTCTCCAGTCTTGAGAAAGCATTTAATAGGAATTAAATTTGAATAGCGCTAATTTAGTACACTGCTTTATTTACAATTACTCATCAGTTCAGGCATATTAGCCTCACACCTGGCATAGTGTCAACAAAAACAGCAGGCAAGAGTTGTTAGTTGTTACTGACCTATGAGCTAATCAGATTGAAAGATTTTTTTTTCCCCTCAAAAGTCCTAGATAGTTGAAGTCAGAAGTACATTTGGCCTCTGCGTTATATAACCTGAGATCTATGGCAATAACAAAATCTAAGAGTTGGATGTATAGAGCCATTATTACAGATAATAAATAAATAAAGCAGCCGGGCATGGTGGCACACTCTTGGAATCCCAGCACTCAGGAGGCTGAGGCAGGAGGATCACTGCAAGTTCGCAAGTTCAAGGCGGGCCCAGGCTACATAGTGAGTTCAAAACCTGCGTGAACTACATACATAGTGTGACCCTATCTCAAAAAAAACACAAAACAAACAAAAAAATAATTAAACCAGCATACATTTTGTTTTACTTTGCTCCTCTCCTCTCTTCATTTTAACATGACAAGACCAGCACAAAGCCAGGCTTCAAGAATTACTTATCAGTGAGTTACAACTGAGCCAGGTTAAGGGCCGTCAACAGTAGGGTTTATCTGCAAGTCACAGCCTAGAATACCAAACCTAAACTAACCTCACTACTGCTCAATATTTCCCTGAACTGATATTCATTATTCATCACTTAATTAAAACCCAAAAAGAGACTATTCCCAAGGATATTACTAATTAAAATAACTACCAAAACCCTATTTTTGTTGTTATTTTTTTTTTTGACAGTACTGAGGATTAAACTCAGGCCCTTCACACTGACTTACATCCCCAACCCATTTTTTTTTTTGGTACAGGGGATCGAACTCAGGACCTTGTACTTGGGAGGCAGGTGCAGTGCCACTGAGCTAAATCCCCGGCCTCCAACCCATTTTTTATTTTGGGGCAGAGTCTTGCTAAATTGCTCAGGGGTTAGGCTCAAATTTTCAATCTCCTTCTCGGCCTCCCAGAGTGCTGGGATTACAGGCATGCACCACAATGCCCAGCTTGTTTTTTGTTTTTTAGCAAAAACTATGACATCAAATAAAAATTTAAAGTAGTCATGAGCTAGGATACTTTAATATAAGATTTCTGTATTTTTTAAATCTATAGCTTCTTACAATTTGATGGATACATCTAATGTAACAAAGTTTATTTTCCAGAAAAATCTTCATAAATCAATAGTTAATCATAAAACTGAAAGACTACAAGAAGTGCTTATCTAAATTGGATTCCCTGTAAGAAGCAGAGTCCAAGACAAGAGTTCATATATAGATAATTTGTTTTGGGGTAGAATCCCTAGGCATAGGAGTAGGGGGCTAGGAAGGGTAAAACCAGAAATGAGAAATAAAACACTACAAGGGTACATTAGTAAGGTGGCTGCATTGGTATCACTGTGAGCAACTAGGGCTGATTCCACTAGCATCCTCTGAGGTATAGGAATGTTCTATACCTGCTCTGTTCAACACAGTAGCCACTAGTATATGTGCTGCCGAAGCGAGCACAAACACAGTAGCCACTAGTAATAAGCGGCTTTTGAGCAACTGAAATACAGTTAGTATAATGGAACTGAATTTTAATTTGCTCATTTAATTTAATTTTAATTAATGTAAACATGTAGCTAGCAGCTACCATACAGGATCCTAAAGGACCAAGGGGCCCTAAAGAATCCATCTGAGAGGCATATGGCAGGGCACAAGAGGTGAGCTAGACAGTGCTCAATTCTGGAATTCCGTCTATCTTGTTCACTCCTGGGCCCCAAGACCCTGGAGGACTGCCTAGGACATCGTGAGCCCTCCCTCCCTAAATATTTCCTGCAGGAGTCAATAGTATTTGGGTCCACAAAGAAGTATAGTTACTTTGAAAAGAAAGACTTAGAACAAATTCCTTTTAGTTCAAATGGTAAATAGCTACTATACACAAGAAATAGGTAGTAAAGGGAACTTTGAAAGGACTGAGGTGGCTGAAATGTGGTTATGAGAGCCAAGATGAGGAAGATTCTGGTCCAAAAGACACTTACTGAGAGTCAGTTAAATATTCTGCGGTAATCTTTTTTCAAAATCTACTTGCATTATCAAATTCTAAGCATTAACATATGAAATAATTTGATATAATCCTTCGTTTTGATTCGTTAGTTACAGTTACCACAAACAACATTTAACTAAGTGAAATTTTAGATCATATTCTATTACTGTTGCCAATTCCCTAATAGAAACAAAATCTCCATTTTAAGGTAAACACTGGATCTTCAACTGAAAACTTTAAAGTGGCTCCACTTTAATCTAGATTCTAGAACCTCCCCATATGTAGGTATCTGTGGGACTGTGTGATTCAAAAGTTAATTACTCCCCTAGATTCTGTTGTAAATTTGATGGTTGGAGTGTGTTTGCCTCGGGACAATGGACAATCAGTAATAGGGCGAGGTTACTCAGCCATCTGTTTGCCCTAAATCCAAATGTCCCGGGGCCCAGTATCTATAGGACAATCTGTAAACAGGGTGGTCGTAACTGTCAGTCAGGATGTCTGCTGAACATCAGCATGTGACAATGAGCAACTAACCTTTGTTCTCTTTTTTCTGTGAATCCACATGTTAACCCCCCCGCCCCCCTTAACCCCCTATAAAACAACCTCGGACTCTGAGCCAGGTGCCTCTCTGAGCTATTTTGCTTCGGGAGTGCCGTCTGGCCAGACTAATAAAGGTCTGTTTCCCAACATGGCCGGTGTGTTCCTTCCTGGGTGTGCTCCACTCCAGCTCCTTGGAGCGTTTGGTAAGGCCTTTGGTCTTACGTTCTGGAGGCACCACTGGGATCCCCGGGTGTGCTCCACTTCAGCTCCTCGGAGCGTTTGGTAAGGCCCTCGGTCTTACATATCTATGTTATGTATACAATTTATTAAGGGCTAATCATGTGCTTCAACATTTTACCTATATGAATATATTCCAGTCTTAAAATAGCTTTGGAAAGACTTAGAAATATGTTCTTGATTGGGATGGAGCCCTGATTTTCTTGCCAATATTTTTCTTCCTATTGGTTCCTATAAATTTTCTAGCATGTATAATTCAGTTATTTTGAATTTAAGAGTAAAAGGCTCGTCACTAAAGACTGTAAAAGCTTGTCAGGAAAATTCTTTTTCTTTTTTTTCGGTACCAGGGATCAAACTCAGGTCCTTGCGCTTGCTGGGCAGGTGGTGGAACCACTGCGCTAAATCCCAGGTTTCAGGGAAATTCTTTAAAGTAGGTCTCAGAGTGGTGGCAGTGGGGGACAAACCGCCTCCCGCCCGGGCCCCTCTGCTTGGCCAGGGAGCCCACTGGCCTGAGCCCAGATTACCAGACTTCTCCAGGGAACCCTGCAAGGAGACCCCTCTCCAAAGACAGGTGGTGAACCACAGAAAAAGGATAAATATGAGGGTTCTCAACGCAGTGTTGAGAAGATTTAGATAATTGATACCCATTTATTTTCAAAGCACTTTCCTGCACCTTTTAAATTAGTATCAAGTCTGAAAATCTCAATGAATTTTTCCACTAAATCTCAAAGTAAATCTTTCCTTATAGGTTGTTCAGTCAAGTGCATGGAAGGAACTACATAGGACACGAAGCACTTCATTTCCAAATTGCCTCAGTTGATATCATTTTCATTGTTTTCTTATGGTCTTGCTAAAATGCCAACTAATGCTATAGTTCATTTAGATATAAATGACATGTCCTCAAATGATTGCTCAAAGTGATTGATGTAACTTGAATCTATATTTTGTCCCAAATTATATTACAGATCTGCTTTTTTTTTTTTTGGTACCGGGATCAAACTCAGGACCTTGCGCTTGCGAGGCAGGCGGCAGCACCACGGAGCTAAATCCCCGAAGATATACTTTTTTTTTGGTACCGGGGATGGAATTTGGGGCCTCGCGCTTTTGAGGCAGGTAGTGGAACCACTGAGCTAAATCCCCGGCCCAGATCTGCATTTAAAAAAAAATACAAAAGTAGTTTTTTTCAATGTTACAGATGTTTTAAAAATAACTATTTGACCTGATGATATATAAATCAAACAGCCTTTTGTTTCACTGTTGATAATTTGAAATTGAAAACTGAATTAACACATAGGAATTATTTGCTTCCTAGCCTACAAGGATACACTAAATTTCTGTTTGTTTTGTTTTGTTTAGGCATGGGGGAATCAAACTCAGGACCTTGCGCTTGCAAGGCAGGCGAGGTGCCACTGAGCTAAATCCCCAGCTGTACACTATGTGTTTTGTTTGTTTTATAACTTAGTTTGTTTTCTTTTTATTTTGGGGTTGTTTTTTTTTTTGGTACTGGGGATCAAACTCAGGTCCTTGTGCTCGTGAGGCAGGCGGCGGAACCACTGAGCTAAATCCCTGGCCCTTTTTTGGTTTTTTGAGTCAGGGTCTCCCTTTGTAGTTCAGGCTGGCCCTGAACTTACTATGTAGACCAGGCTGGCCTCGAACTCACGGCAATCCTCTTGCCTCAGCCTCCCGAGTGCTGGGATTATAGGTGTGTGCCACCATGCCGGGCTTAGTTTGGTTTCTTACTGACCAATGCAGATAGAAATATTTGAGAATATTTTTGTCATTTAGGATATTTTGATAGTCAACATTTTGGGTCTTCTATCAATTTAAAAGTTTTTTTTGGTTAGGAGATCTGATATCAGATTATTGATTTATCTTTCTCATTCTTCAGTTACATTTGAATAAGAGGTAGGCTAGAAGTTGTGAAATGCTTATAAGACCTGTATCTCTTAATATTATCCTCAACAGTATATATAATATGCTATTATACCCTCTGTATACTACTTACAGTTAGTACAAGTAAATAGAGGGCATTTAATTGTCAAGGAGATGGCACTAATCTGGGGTTTCTCCCAAACTTTTGAGGTCCTGGGGTGGAGAGAGTTGGGGGTGGGATCATTGGTTAGCTCGGAGCCACTTGCTCTTATATCTGTATCTTGAGAGCAAACCTACAAGAGACACTGAATATGCCCTGGATGCTACCTCCTCTAGCTGACCACAGATCCTAAGAGTCCATAGCTTTGTTGCACCATGTGTGGCATTTGGGCCCTCTCTGGCAGTGACGACTGCCTTGCAGGGCAGTGTCTGAGTGCTGTGAAGACTGCACACAGGAGTCCAGATGCATTCTGTTTTGAGAATGTCAACTGGCTCCACCAACTGGTGCTTTGGATTTCACCAGGTGGCAGTGGTTGATCCTGTTTGGAATGCAGCCAATTCAAGTGAAGAAACAGCCTTATTTGTGGCTCTGTTACAATGGTGAAATCTACAGCCACAGGGGAGCTTCCTGAAAGAACAATTGCAGAACTGATGAATATAAGGATCTATTTTTAGGAAAGTGGTGAGAACACAGCTTTTGAGGAAGCAACAATATTCTGAATTTGAATACCAGACCAATGTAGATGGAAGATAATTCTTCATCTGTATGACAAAGGAGGAGCTGAGCAATTTGCATGTTGGATGGAGTATCTGTGTTTATTTTATGGGACACTGACAATCAGAAAGTTTCCTTGGGCAGAGATACCGATGGAGTCAGACCTTTGTTTCAAGCCATGACAGAAGATGGATTTCTGGTTGTGTTTTCAGAAGCTAAAGGTCTTGTTACACTGAAGCATTCCATGACTCCATTTTAAAAAATGGAGCCAGGGCTGGGAATTTAGTTCAGTGGTTCTGCCGCCTGCCTCACAAGTGCAAGGTCCCAAGTTCGATCCCCAGTACCAAAAAACAAAAAAACAATAAAAAATGGAGCCTTTTCTTCCAGGATACTATGAAATTTTGATTTAAAGCCAAATGGCAAAGTGGTATCTGTGGAAATGGTTAAATATCAGCACTGTACTGATGAACCTGCACATGCTCTCTATGACAGTGTGGGGAAACTCCAGGTTTTGAGATAGAAACTGTGAAGGGCATCTTCTGTTTCCTTTTTAACAATGCTATTAAGAAGCGTTTGATGATAGAGGATTGGCTGCCTTTCATCAGGGGGCTTGGACTCCAGCGTGGCTGCTGCCACTCTGTTGAAGCAATTAAAAGAGGCCCAAGTACAATATCCTCTCCAGACATTTCGGATTGGCATGGAAGACAGCCCTAATTTACTGGCTGCTAGAAAAGTGGTAAATCATATTGGAAGTGAATATCATGAAGTCCTTTATAACTCTGAGGAAGGCATTCAGGACTTGGATGAGGTCATATTTTCTTTGGAAACGTACGACATTATAACAGTTTGAGCATCAGTAGGTATGTATATAGTTTTCAAGTATATTCGGAAGAATAAGACTGAGTAGTGATCTTCTCTGGAGAAGGATCAGATGAACTGACGCAGGGCTACATATATTTCCAAAAGGCTCCTTCTCCAGAAAAGGCCAAAGAAGATAGCCAGAGGCTTCTGAGGGAACTGTATTTGTTTGATATTCTCTGTGCAGATGAAACTACTGCTGTCCACAGCCTTGAACTGAGAATTTCATTTCTGGATCACTGATTTTCTTCCTATCACTTGTCTCCACCACCAGAAATGAGAACTCCAAAAAATAGGATGGAAAAACAGCTCCTGAGAGAGGCATTTGAAGACTCCAACTCGCTAACTA
This sequence comes from Heterocephalus glaber, assembly GCF_000247695.1. Next base: position 2,598,450 of record NW_004624842.1, on the reverse strand, counting down.
AAGAAATTCTCTGGTGACCAAAAGAGCCCTTCAGCAGAATAACCTCAGTCAAGAATTCTTGGTTTAAGATTTTACAAGAATTTGATCAACATCAGGTTGATGATACAATGATGGCAGCTGCAGCCCAGAAATTTCCCTTCAATACTCTGAAAACTAAAGAGGCTACTGCTACCGCCAAATCTGTGAACACCACCACGCAGGCTGGGCCGGCTGGCTGACCTACTACTAGGTGCCCAAGTGGATCAGTGACACCAACCCTTCAGCCTCCACTTTGACCCATTACAAGTCAGCCACCAAATCTTAGGGGCTCCCACTCCACACTATGGAGGGAAAGCAAATGTTTCTTCTTGCTGTGATGATGGGGAAGCTAGGGATGGTCAGGGGACCAGTAGGAGTCAACTATTCAGGCTTACTTGGGCTTGACAAAAATAAAAGTTATACAGGTAAAAAAATAAAATAATCTGCAGCCTGTCTCACAAGTGCAAGGTCCCGAGATCGATCCCCAGTACCAAGAATAAAATAAAATAAAATAAAATAGGTATCATCAGTAATATTAAACACAGCCATCTGCACAGCAAAAACAAAGAGAATGAAGGGGATTATGTTTCAAAACACTTCATAAATTTAAAATGCTGACAGTTAATATCAGGGAATTTTGACTTTGTCCCTCAAAGGTAAATAGAGTGTTTGGTTACAGTGTGAATTTTATCATTCTTACCTTACTCCAAGGTTTTCAAGAAGAGACTCATCGAGAAAGGGCAGTAATAAACCTGTGATTTTATTATCTATGGAAGAGTAAAAAAAAAATCAAATTAAATATTTACAATATAAGTTTTTCAATTTCTTTCACTCTGAATCACCAGAATTTACTCAGATCAGTATTTATTGATGATTTATTACAGGAAATGGACCATACCAAGTACAGTTGGTCCTCTGTAAACATAAATTCCATAACTATCCTATGGATAGAAAATATCTAGAGAAGAAAATTGTATCTGTAATTGAATGTGTACACATTTATTTTTCTCTTCATTGTTCCCTTAAACAATACAGTATAACAAATATGTATATAACATTTGCACTGTGCTAAGTATTATAAGTTAGAGATGACTTAAAGTAAATGAATGTGGATATGCATTTTATATGCAAATACTACCCAACTTCATATATGAGGCTTGAGAGCAGGACATGGTGGCACATATCAGTAATCCCAACACTCTGGGAGGCTGAGGAGGAGGATCACAAGTTTGAACCCAGGTTGGGCAGCTTAGTAACTTAGTGAGATTCTGTCTCAAAAGTATATATAAGACTGGGGGGCCGGGGATTTAGCTCAGTGGTTTTGCTGCCTGCTGCATAAGCGCAAGGACCCAAGTTCAATCCCTGGTACCAAAAAAAAAAAAAAAAGACAGGGGATGTAGCTCAGTGCAAAGGCACTGGTTTCAATCCCCAGTATGGGGTGGGGAGTAAGCATCCTCAGATTTTGGTTATTTTCTGGGGTTCTAGAACTACTCTCTCTCTTTCTGTCACTGAGGTAAAAGTGTACAATATTTTTATTTGCTACTTGTAAAATCTTAATAAGATAACTAAATTAAAAAGCATTTTTTTGATAAGTCATACAAAAATTTATGCACTATTTGTAAAAGTTATTTGCAAGAAAAGCCAGTGGCAAAAAAGTAAAGTGAGGGCCAGGGATTTAGCTCAGTGGCACCAAGCCTGCCTTGCAAGCACAAGATCCTAAGTTCAATTCCCGGTTCCGCCAAAAAAAAAAAAGGAAAGTGAAACTTGATTAGTTGTGAGGTCTTGCCAGGTCAGTGGCTTCCTGACTCTCTTTTCTGGTATGGGGGCTTGAACTCCGGCCCTTGCACTTACGAGGCAAGTGCTGGAACCACTGAGCTAAATCCCCGGCCCAGCTTCCTGTTTTTTAAACTGGGTTTGGGGTGAGGGTAGGGAGGAAAATTTATCTTTGGTAATTTTCTGTCATGAAAAAGTTATTCAGCATAAAAGCCCAAATAATATAAAAAAGCATAAACTATCAACTTATAATATTCTCCTAATTGCCAACCACTGTTAATAATCAGGATAACACATTTATCTTCATAATTATGTAATTTTACATAAATGAGACTGTCTCATAACCTGTTTTTTCCGCCCAATGTCATTAACATCTTTCTCGTCAATTATTGAACTGTACATACTTTTTATTTTATTTTTTTGTTTGGTACTGGGATCGAACTTGGGACCTTGTGCTTGCGAGGCAGGCGGCAGAACCACTGAGCTAAATCCCCGGCCCTGTACATAGTTTTTAATAGCTATTTTTGTTTTTGGTTTTTCTCTGGTGCCAGGGATCGAACTCAGGACCTTGTGCTTGCGAGGCTGTGGCACCACTGAGCTAAATCCCCAACCCTTTTAACAGCCATTTTTGTATTCCACAGCTCTGATGTATCATAATACATTTAATCATTTTGCTGGGGGGGGGGGCTTACTTTCTTTACCTCCAAAATTGGTATACCTGGCCCTGTGTCACATAATTGTTGTAAAAATTTTACAAGATAAAAGATGTAGGGGGTTGGGTTGGGCTTAGTGGTAGAGTGTGTGTTTAACATACACAAGGCCCTGGGGTTTGATTCCCAGAGCCACAAAATAAATAAACAAATAAATAAGCAACTTAGAGAGACCCTGTCTCAAAATAAAAAATAAAAGGCTAGGATGTAGTTCAGTGTGAAGGCCCTGTGTTCAATCCTAAGCGCTGCAAAAATAATTTTTAAAAATTAATTAATTAAAACAAAAAGGGCTGGGGGTGTAGCTCAGTGGCATAGCACCTCCTTGACAAGTGCAAGGTCCTGAATTTGATCCCCAGTACCAAAAAACCCCAAAAAACAAAAAAAAACCCCACATACAAACTGCACAGAACAGTACCACTCAATGTAAACACTGAATAAATATTAGCAATTACTATTATTTATTACTGTTATTATGGATGGGTACTCAGATTATTTTTACTTTTTTGCTATTTATGAACAATGTTTGGACACTGGCTTAATTAAATATGTAATTTCTATAAGTGAAATATTTTTAAGACAAAAGGTATTACCAAACTATCCATGATTGAGCCAACTGATACTTTTGTTAACTTTAGTGGATTACCCATTTCACTCACTATCAATCTTTTACATCTTTTCCAATCTAAACAAAAAATTACTATTGTAATTACTATTGATCATTTCTCAGCCTTTTGGCTAAGATCAAGAGCAAAAATTACCATTGAGACAGAATATCCTTTCCTGTGTTTACTGGTAAGTTTCCCATGGTCTGAATTTCTGTTCTGCTTTTTTTTTTTTAAATTGTGGTACCAGTGATTAAATTTGGGACCTTGTGCTTGCAAGGCAGGCGTGGTGCCACTAGCTAAATCCCTGGCCCCTGCTTATTTTTTTTTTTAATTGGACTTTTTTCCTGCTCTTAGCTAATTTTCTAACTTTAATTATGTTCTCCAGTGGTTTGTGATGAGAACATTTGTTGAGGAAAAGCTGGCATGAGTCTGGAATCTGAAGACTTAACCTTAAAAAAAAAATTCACTGTACTTGAGGACAGGTATAGTGGTACACACCTATAATCCCAGCCATACAGGAGGCTGAGGCAGGGGAATTGTAAATTGAAGGCCATGCTGGGCAACTCAGTGAGACTGACTCAAAAAATAAAATAAAAAGGACTAGGGAAGTAACTCACCCATGGAAACCTGCCTAGAATCCTCAAAGCCCTAGTTTCAATCTCCAGTACTAGGGGAAGAAAAATCTAGCTCTTTTCTTTTTCTGGCAGTGTAAACTTTGGAAAGGTACTTAACATCTTTGGACCTCACAAACATCATTTGTAAAAAGTATGGATTATATCGTCTGATTTTAGGTTCCTTGGGAGACTATATCCCATAATGAGAAAGAGACTCAGTACCTTGTGCTTACTGTGTGTGTGTGTGTGCTTTAATTTTTAAAATTTCTTTTATTTTTTTGTGGTACTGGATGGATATTGAACTCAGAAACATTTTACCACTGAGCTACATACCAGCCCTTTTATTTTTTACTTTGAGAGAGGGTCTTGCTAAATTGCTCAGGCTGGCCTCAGACTTGCTATTCTTCTGCCTCAGCTTCCCAAGCAGCTATGATTACTGGCATATATTGCTTCATCTGCCCCTTGTACTTCGTTTTGTCAAAAACAAATCTAGACTTAGAGACAGAAAGTATCCATTAAAAAGAAAAACTACTAATCCCAGCACTCAGGAGGCTGAGGCAGTAGGATTGCCCCGAGCTCGAGGTCAGTCTGGGCTACATAGTGAGTTTGAGGCTAGCCTGAACTACACAGCGAGGCTGTCTCAAAAAATGAAAAAAGGGGCTAGGGATTTACCTCAGTGGTTCTGCCCCCTGCCTCACAAGTGCAAGGTCCTGAGTTCGATCCCCAGTACCAAAAAAAAAAAAA
>NW_004624842.1:2558430-2584402 GCF_000247695.1 Heterocephalus glaber | reverse complement strand
GATTTTTTATGTCATCTGCACTCTCTCCTTTTTCTTCATTGACTCCAATCAGTCTTATGTTATTCTTCTTTGGATTGTCTTGCAGCTGCTGGATTGATTTCTCGTGTTCCCTTACAATTTTAAAGCAATTTTTCTTTTCCTCCTCACTAATTGGAATCTTATCTTCTATATGTGAAAGTCTATCCTCACATTGGTTCATTCTGCTGTGCAGACTTTTGATGGAGTTTTTAATCTCTTGGAAATCTATTTGTATCTGTTTTATGGTTTTGTTTTTTGGTACCACGGATTGAACTCAGGTCCTTGCGCTTGTGCAGCAGGTGGCGAAACCACTGAGCTAAATCCCCAGCCTTGTATCTATTTTATGGATTCCACTTGTTTCCTATGTTGGGATTCCATCATGTTCCTCAGTTCCTCTGTTTTTTATCCGTGTCTTCTCTAGATTTATTAATCATGTCTTGCACTATGGGCACAATCTCTGCTGTTATCTGAGAAATTGTTTCTGATTTCATTTTTTCCAGCTCCTCTTTTGTTGCCAGTTCAGGGAATCCAAGTGGTTTCATATCAGTGTGTTCTATCTCATTTCCCTTTGGAGTTGCTTTAGGTGATCTGGAAGTCTGGTTTTGAGACTTGTTTACGTGTCTTCTCATTTTGACGGGGTGGGGGGCAGGGGTGTTGCTGGCACCCACGTGCCTCACCTCCTGTGCACTGAGTGGGGTGGTACAGAGGCCTACCTTGTGATTTTCCATTGGATCGATATTACCTAAGCAATTATACTTATACTCTTATTAGTTTACTATAGTTTTGTCACACCATATGATGGTTAAAGACCCACTTCATCTCATGATTTTGCTCTATAAAACTTCCTTGAGAAGTCAGGACCCCTTCTGTCTCTCTTAGGCAGAAGCTATCTTTCAATAAATTCTTCCTGCTCTTGTTTTTTTTCTTTTGGTACCAGGGATCAAACTCGAGTCCTTGTGCTTGCGCAGCAGGCGGTGAAACCACTGAGCTAAATCCCCGGCCTCCTTCTCTTAACCTATTGTTCCTAGAATTCATTCTTTGATTTTAGAGAACACGAACTCCACTTATTATGCATCTAACAGGTTGGGAGTTACAATATTTCCCTTATATTATTTAGTGATTCATATATCATACACCCTATGTCAGCATGGTGACTTAGGACTTTTAGCCAACTCTACCTTGAGAATTAAGAGCAAATGACACAGTTAGGCATGGTGGTGCACCCCTATAATCTCAGCATTGGGGAGGCTGAGTCAGGAGAATGGCCATAAGTTCAAGTGAGGCCAGCCTTGGCTACATAGTGAGTTCAAGGCCACTTTGAACTACATAGGGCGATCTTGTCTCAAAATAAAATAAAACAAGCAAATGATCCAGCAGAATGATTTTAAAAGTTTTGAATTTGGCCAGAAAGGAAGCTCTGGTAAAGTTTGGACCTGCAAAGATGATGCAGAGGAGACCTTAGTTGCTAAAACTATTAGCATTAAAAATCCAAGTATTAGGGCCGGGGATTTACCTCAGTGGTTTTGCTACTTGCTGCACAAGCACAAGGACCCGAGTTTAATCCCCGGTACCAAAAAAAAAAAGCCAAGTACTTTGGAACAAGACATAGAAAAGATGGGCTGAGAGCATCACAAGAACCAGAAGGACTCCACACTCTGCAGGTTCAAAATTGTAAAGTTGAAAGATGTTGCTCTGAGAAGAGTCACCATGCTTCAGAATGTCTGCAGCTTGGGGAATGGGAACTGATTCACCTGAATTTAGTTTATCATGCTCAGCCATCCAGGCACTCAGAGACTTCTGCAGACACCAGAAAGACACAAAAGGACTCAGCTCCTCCACCTAGTGGCAGACTTTGGGATCATCCATGTGGTGCTCATGTTAGGTGCATGCGGAAGTGTGGAGTCAGGAAGGCATCCACCTAGATTTTAGAAGGAGTAGGAGTCCAGGCAGTGTGTCCCAGAGAGAGCAGATTGTGAAGCTATGAGGATGAAGCCAGTACAGTGGAGACTCCAGGATGTTGGAAAAGCCAGGAATGTGGAATGTCTGAAGAAAGGTGAAAGAAATGAGCCAAGCTGGCTTGAGAGAGGGGCCATGAGAGCTACAACCACCAGCAGTGGCGTAGGGATGGGGCCACCCAAACCCTTTGGAGTTCACATTTTGCCACAAATTGCCTTGGGTACTGGACATGGAGCTACAAGATGCTGGATTTCAGTTTTGCTTTGGTCTCATTCCTTTCTCCCTATTTGTACCTATGGGAATGGGAATGTTTATACTGGGCCATTATATGTTGGAAGTATTTAAATTTCTTTTCTTGTTTTTTTTGGTACTGAGGACTCGAACTCGGGCTCTTGCACTTGCGAGGCAGGTGGCAGAACCACTGAGCTAAATCCCCGGCCCTTTCTTTTCATTTTTACAAGGGGTTGCAGCTGAGAGATTGTCTTAAATCTCAGAAAAGACTTTGGATTTAGACTTTTCAGCAATGCTGAAACTGTTCAGACTTTGGCAACTCTTAGAGATAGACTAAATGCATTTTGTTTGTTTGTTTGTTTGTTTGGTACTGGGGATGGAACTCGGGACCTTGTGCTTGCGAGGCAGGCACCGGAACCACTGAGCTAAATCTCCAGTCCAAAATGCATTTTGTATAAAGGATGCACATGAGCCTTTTGGGGGCCAGGGTAGATGTTATGGTTAATACCTAAAATGTCCCCTAAAGCCTCATGTGCTCACAGGTGTGACTTTGGGGAGATGATTGGATCATGGGGGCATGATACTCATCAGTGGATTAGTCCACTGATGAATTTGTGGCTAAATGTGACTTGGGAGGTAGAACCTGGTTGGAGGAGGTAGGTCACTGGGGGCATAGCCTGGAAGCATCTGTCTCTTTCTCTCCTCTCTGATCCCTCCCTCTCTTTGCTGCCAGCCACCATATGATAAGCCACCTCTGCTGTGCCACCCTGCCTTGGAACAGAATATGGACTGATACCTCTACAAACTGTGAGCCAAAATAAACCGCTTCTTTAATTTGGGGTGTCTGGTATTGTGTCCCAGGGATAAGAAAGTAATTAAGACACTCTTCATTCTGTACTGAAACTAGCCCCTTCAAGACATTTTTTTTTTTCCTAGCAGGACAAATCTCAAAGCCAAGCCAAAATTCTTTAAAACTTACTTAAAAAGATATTACTGGGCTGAGAATGTAGCTCAGTAGTAGAGAGCTTATCTAGCATTGGTAACACCCTAGGTTTGATCCACAGTTCCACCAAAAAAAAAAGTAATAACAAATTTTAAATTTTAAAAAAGTGACCCCTGAGTGGTACAATATAGGTAGCCTATATTTCTACAGTGAATATAATTTTCTGTAATTAATCAATTATTCCCTGATGAGTGAGATAAGTAAATAGTGAAGCCTAAGGTTGGTTTGGTGGTGCAGGGTGGATTTTGAAAATGGATCTCTCTTGGCCACTATATTGTCCTGCTGAACTTGACAGGTATTTCCCAAAGTTTTTTATATGAATAGCCTGGTGCTGGTTTGGATCAGATGTGTCCCCTTGTGTTGACTTTCCCATCAGTGAGCTACAATACCTAATACCTTTTTTGTGGGAGGGGGTAACCAGGGATCGAACTCGGGTCCTTGAGCTTGCGCAGCAGGTGGCAAAACCACTGAGCTAAATCCCCAACCCTCAATACCTAATACCTTTAAAGGAGGTGAGGTTTAATTTGGCTTATAATTTCAATTCATTGTCAGTTGGCTCCAAGGCAGGGACATTATGCAGAGGGGTGAGGTCGAACAAAGATGCTTAATAGAGGAATCATCTGAGGTCGAGCAAAGATGCTTAGTAGAGAAATAATGAGGCCTCCACAACTCACTCAGACACACTCAGAAGTGTGCTATATTCATCTTTTGGGAATATATTAATCCAGCCAAATTGGCATAGCAAAATTAATGGTCACATACCAAAGCTCCATGCATTTGAAGGCTTGCTGTCCAGAGTCTCTGTTGAGAGGTTGTGGATTCTTAGAGATGGGGCTAAGGCTGATGGTATAGCTTAGTGGTAGAGCACACTCCTGGCACATGCAAGGGTTTGATCTCAGGCTGTGGTGTATTAACTAATGGTCAACTTGTAATGGCCAGCTGAATTGAATCAGCGTGATCTGGGCATGAAGGATCCACCTGAGGATTGTTACCAATAGCCATAAAAAGAGAACTGTAGGGGAAGAGCTTGGCCTGTTGATTTTCTAGGAGAAGCTTGCTGTGGATGGTTTTCCTGATGTGAACTAGGCTGTTCTCATAGGAAGAGGAGCTCGGGACCTCGCTGTCGCTGGGAATGGCTCTGTTTTCATCAGGGGAGCTTTGATCTTCACCATGAACATGACTTCCTGGCTCCAATGTGGATCCCTCAGCTTAGTGGCACAAATTCTTCATCTCACCAGAGTAGGTTTTCTGGCTTTCACCACTGGTCTTTGGGCCTTTCAGGTGTAGATCCTCAATACGGACAAGCATGAGACATTGCCGTAGGCTCTAGGCCACTGGCTGGACTCGTGGAAGACATTGCCTTGGATTCTAAGCCTTTAGCTGGACTTGTGTGAGACACAGCTGGGATTCAGGCCCTCGGTTGGGTTCTTTGGGCCTCTAGTGTGAGATTAATCTCTTGCACTCCTTTGCATTTGACTTTTTGGGTAATTATAAAACAATAGGCCAGGGATTTAGCCGCCTGCCCTGCAAGTGCAAGGACCGGAGTTCGGTCCTGGATACCAAAAAAACCCTTTTATTATCATAAAATAATCCTATAAACTATGTGTGCTGTATTTAATGTATTCCCTTTCCAAAACCCTGACTATAACACAGGCATTGCAAATAAACAGATATAGGTTTGATAGGTAGCTAACAGATGGGGCCTAATGGGAGGTTGTGAGAACATTGAAATTGTGCTCTCACAGGTGATAGTGAGACCCTAGCCTTCACTTTCTCCCTTGTTTTCTGGCCATCAGGTGAGCAGTCCTGCTGCTACACAATTCTGCCATTATGTGCTATCTTGCCACAGGCCCAAAGCAACAGGACTAATTGATTGATGGAGCCATGGAAACCTTGAGGCAAAATAAACTCTACTAAGTTGAGTGTCTCACGTATTTGTTACCATAAGGGAAAGCTGCCCATACCTGAGATACTTGTAAATAAAACTATTTGTGGGCCACACTACTGAATCAGAGATTCCAGGTGATAGGGCTTGTAATCTGTATAGTTAATAAGTCCTCAAAGGTGAATCTCACCATTGGAAAATTTGAAAACAATGCTGTGTACATGTAGGATCTAAAACCTAAGGGATTTTTTCTTGTAACATGTTAAGAGACTATCATTGATGCCAAATAATCTCACAGGTTATATCAGTTACTGCATGGGAAAATTATCATTGTTGATTATCTCTAGAAAGTCACTTTCCTTATGAAGTTGTAGGACCTCATTTACACTGACAGTTGGGTGATCCTCTGTGCTTCCTTTTCAATCCTTGCCATTACTACTTTAAAGTGTATAGCTCTTCTTGCTAAGGTGCTAACAATGACAATTCAGTGACTGGCACTAGTGACATTTTGGGATGGATAATTCTTTGTTGAGGAGGACTATCCTGTGCATTATAGAATGCTTAGGAGTATTTCTGGCTTCCACTCATCAGATAGCAGGAGCATCCCACCCCTCAAGTTGTGACAACCAAAAATGTCATTGCCAAATGTCCCTATTTGTAATAAAATCATCTTCAGGTTAAGAATCACTAATTTATCTCTGATTTCAGCATAACTATTCTAATTAACCCTTGCACAGCTTCTGGAGTTCTAAGCCTTACTATGTAAGCGTAGTCCTTGGGCTAACAGCACTGGCCACTGCCTGGGAGCTTGTTAGAAAAACAGAATCAGCTGGGTGGGGTGGTGCTTTCCTGTAGTCTCAGCACTCTGGGAACTGAGGCAGAAGGGTGGCAAGTTGGAACTAACCTGGACAATTTGTCAAGATCTTGTTTCAAAATTTAAAAAGTGCTTGTGATATAGGTCATTGAAAAAGCTTTGGGTTCAATTGGCAGCAGTGGGGTAGGGCTGGGGGAACTAGATGTTTATCAGACTTACACAATCAGGCTCAGCATTATTTTTCCTCTTTTAGGGCTGGGGATAAAATCGCCAATTTTTTTTGGATCTAGGGCTTTAACCTTGAGCTATATCCCTAATCCTTACCTTATTTTTTATTTTATTTAATTTCTTTCTTTCTTTATTATTTTTTTGGTCCCAGGTATCAAACTCAGTACTTTGTGCTTGTGAGGCAGGCACTGGAACCACTGAGCTAAATCCCCAGCCCTCTTATTTTTTATTTTGATATAAGGTCTCTCTAAGTTGCCCAGGCTGAGTTCAAACTTGTGATCTTCCTGACTCCGTCTCCCCAAGTGCTAGAACTACAAGTGTGGGTCATCATGTCCTGCTCAAAAATAATATTTTTAGAGAACTGGATTTAGCCTGGTGTGATGGCACACAACTGTAATCCCATCACTCAGAAGGATGAGGCAGAGGAATCACCCTGAGTGCAAGAACAGCTTGAACTACATAGTGAGACCCTGTCTCAAAACAAAAAGAATTGGATTTAATATAATGCAACCACATTAAAATATTTATTAGAACATAATTTTATTTTATTTTATTATTATTATTTTTTGGTACTGGGGATTGAACTTGGGTCCTCGCACTTGCACAGCAGGTAGCAAAACCACTGAGCTAAATCCCCAGCCCTAAAACATAATTTTAAAGCAGCAGGTCTCAGGCGGAGAAATATGCTTGAAAGTATTTCTAGAAAGAAATAAGCCTTTTCGTTAATTGAATACCATAACTTGGCCCACTTATTTCAAGGTCTTGAAATGATTCTGTTTCTTTGTATGTATCTAGTTTTTAAATAAACAGCTTACTTTTTTTTTTTTTTGGTACGGGGATCGAACTTGGGGCTTTGCGCTTGCAAGGCAGGCACTGGAACCACTGAGCTAAATCCTCGGTCTAGATTTTAAATAACTGAGGTGAGATTTCTGGGAAAATGGCAGAATGGTGAACAGAAGAGAAACAGGTTCTCTGAGATTTGGTGTTCAGATTCTGGAATATAGCAAAGTGAGGGAAAAAAGGAGAGAAGTGGGTCCCTGCGACCCAGCAAAGATCTGAAGGGAGAATGGAAGGCCACTGGGAGAGCAAAGAAAGACTTCAACAATGAAGAAGGAGGTGGCAGGTGGCACTTTCTCCTTGAACCCTGACTCACTGCTTGGGAAGAGGAGCCTTTACCTGGAGATTAATGGGGACTACTGGTAACCCCAGAAGTCTCTATGGAGAAACACACCAGTGGGATGGAGCAGTGGACACACTGGACTGCAGTGGCTACACTGGACTGCAGTGGCTAGTGAGTTATTTGGGTTCAGACATCCTCCAGGAGAGGGCAATTGGGTGGTAGCCATTTTGGAGAGAGGACAACTGAGCTCAGAACTAGAGTAGTTGTGGGCTGGCTTCATTAGGATGAGGCAGAACTGAGTTCAAGTTGGCAGAAGGTCAAGAAGCCAAGTTCAAGCCAGCAGGAGGCACATGGAATAGTGTAGGCTGAACAAAACAGGTTTCAGCCTCACAGCCAGAAACCAGCCTGAACTTCAGTGGAATTAAAGGTGCAGGCTTGCTGGGATTATCCATTACCTTGCTGTAAATCTATGGGTGGCTTGTTGAGATTAATCAATATGGCTTTGGACTCTGTTTGCCCACTTTGTTTATCACTGACAGCAGAGACATACCTTGAACTGGACTTTTTCTTTTCCTGTTTTTGTTCTGTTTTCTTCTTGATTGTTCTTGTTCTTATATAAGTGCGAACATTGTTTCCAGTTATTTGTTGTTGTTGTTCTGTTCTTTTTATTACTTCCTTCTCTATTTCCCTCCTGTCTTCTTCACCAGTTTCTGAAAGTTTGTGTATTTTTCTTTGTCCTCCAATCTTGCTTCTAATCTCTTCATCTTCTATTTATCTATTTTTTCCTGTAATGTCTTTTAAATTTGCACCCAAGGAGATTGCCAAAATTGTCATACTGAGGACCTATTTATTGCATACAATTTTCTGGTTTGTTTTAGATTTTGTTATATAACCACAAATCTAGTTCATATGGTAAAAGGTGGCAAATTAATAGTTATGACAGTTTGTCATTTTCTAGGCTGTGTTTGATGTTATTGTTATTTTTGATTGTACTACTTTAGCCAAAGTGACATAATTGTTCTAATCAGTTGTTCTTCCTGGTAAGCCAAGTCTGAGATTGCCTAAAGCTCATAAACAATACTATAGGCCAGTGCCAAAGAACAAGGGACTATGCCAAATAGGCAGCAACTTCTCATCCCCAATAAATTGAAAAGGTAGGTCTTGCAACAAACTGAAAACCTAAAAGCCAGTTACACCTAGAAGACATCTGTGAGAGATAGTCATTTGCTAAGGGTTCTAAATACTAGCAATTGAGCTACCTGCCATAAGCAATTTACAAGCATCAACCCAAGAATCAAATTAAAAAAAAAAAAAAGAAAAAGAAAATGAAAAGGCACTTAAAGAAGATGCAACCCCAGAATTCCAGCTGGCCAAAAGCAAACCCAGGGGGCAATGAGGTGGAACAATTTGAAAGCCACCTACTTTCAATCTCTGAAGTGGTAACACTGGAAGTAACAACATGAATGAGGCTCTAGAAAAAAATCAAATCAGAAATAGTTTCTCAGACAACTACAGAGATGCTGACTATAATGAAAGACACGGCTAGTGACTCTAGAGCAGATATAAATAAAAAAATAGAAGAGCATAGAAAAATGGTGGAAACCATGAACGCCCAATGAAATAGAATCCATGAAACAGATTCAAACAGATATCCAGGAGATTAAAACTTCCACTGAAAGTATATGCAGCAGAATGAGCCAATGTGAGGACAGATATAAAAGCCAGGATTGTGGTTAGCAAACATGAAAAGAAAAATTTCTTAAAAATAGCAAAAGACTATGAGAAATCAATCCAGCAGCTGCTAGATGACACAAAGAAGAATAACATTAGATTGATCAGAGTCAATGAAACAGCAGGAGATAGCACAAATGAGAAAGAACCTGTTCACAGAAGTAATGGCACAAAACTTCCTAAGCAGGGGAAAATAATTTGACATACAGATAAGTGAGGCATATAGAACTCCAATTAGCCCTGTTTTAAAAAAACAAAACAAAACTGCATCAAGGCATATAATAGTCAAGCCTCCAGAAATAAAACACTAGAGCAGAATATTAAAAGCTGTTAGAGAAAAGAAACAAATCACTTATAAAGGAAAACCTATCAGAATCATAGCAGACTTCTCAACACATTCTAAGTAAAGATGAGATTGGAGTGAAGTATTATAAGTCCTAAAAGAAAACAACTTACAACCCAGATGTGTACCCTGTAAAACTATCTTTCAAAATTGATGGTGAGGGCCGGGGATTTAGCTCAGTGGTTCCACTGCCTGCCTCGCAAGCACAAAGTCCTGAGTTTGATGACTGGTACCAAAAAAAAAAAACAAAACCAAAAAAACTACACCTGAAGACATTCATGACCACCAAACCAGCACTCCAAAAATGTTCTGAAGGAGATTCTAGTGTTGTGCCCAGATCGCGAAGTCCCCAAAGACCACCAAGGAGCCGATTCCCATGTAAACACACGAGGGTCGTTTATTCAAGCTCGAGCAGGGGCACTCAACCATCACCGACACAGCGGATCAGGATTGAGGGCCCCAAATTTCAAATCAGCAGGGTTTTTATTGTGGCTACAGCAAGGTTTGGGGATTTTCCATTTAGCAGTTACATGATTGGTTGATATTTAGCAAGCATGGGGTGTACATCGGGGGGATTGAGGGGTGGCTACATGTAGATTTTATGGGAAAAAGGAACAATCAGCACATTGACAGAATGTTCTATAGATAATGGGCCCGGGAGCGTCTGTTTTCTGGGCAGACAGAGGATTGAGTTAGGAGCTGTGTCTTTTTTTTAATCTGTTGTCCCACAGCAAGGACATTTTATCATTATTTTATGGGCACAAAGGAGACTAGGGGAATAGCTGACTTCAGTGAAGTGGAATTTATGTCAAGGCCACTTTATTGTCCTATTCCAAGATGGAGTCAAACTTTAAAATGGAGTTAGTTAGGTCTCACACTAGAAAGAGATAATAAGGACTGCAACTCCATGAACCCCAACAGAATGAATCCAACATGAAGGCAAGAAATTAAACAGTGGGGGAAAAAAGGGAACCAACAACAGGAAAATAATGCACCAAGGATAAGTCAATACATATCAGTTATAATGATCAAAGAAAATGATCTTAATTCACCAATCAAAAGAAACAGACTGGCAGAATGGATTAAGAAGCAAGATCCAACAATATGCTGCATACAAGAAACACATTTAACTCAAAGCAATTCATAGACTGAAGGTCAAAAGATGGAAAACAATACTGCATGCCACAGCAACCTGGAAAAAAGCGGGTGTAGCTATTCTACTTGCAGACAAAGTGGATTTCAAGCAAAGACTGCTTAAGCGAGACAAAGAATATCACAACGTCTTTGTAAAGGAAACAATCCAAGAGGAAGAGATAACAATCATAAATATATATGTACCAAATACTAGTGCACCCAATTATATAAATAAAAACAAGTATTAATGGACATGAAAAATCAAATAAGCACTAATATAACAGTAATGAGGGACCTCAATACTCCCTTGTCACAAATAGATCAACTAGACAAAAAATCAACAAAGAAATATCAGAACTGAACCAAACTTTTAAACAAATGGACTTAGTAGATGTCTACAGAGTGTTCCACCCCACAACATCAGAATACATATTCTTCTCAGCTACACATGAGATGTTCTCCAAAATAGGTCACAGACTAGCTCATAGAACATGCGTAAGTAAATGCAAAACAACTGAAATTATCCCAAGCACATTATTAGAACATAGTGCAATGAAACTGGAAATTAATGGCAAAAGAAACCACAGAACTTCATAAACATATGTGGTAACATTTATTTATTTAGGTATGGGGATCGAACTCAGAACCTTGTGCTTGTGAGGCAGGAGCGGTGCCCCTGAGCTAAATCCCCAACCCTAAACATATGGAAATAAGATAATACCCTCCTGAACAACCAAAGGGTCACAGGTGAAATTAAAGAAGAAATCAGATAGTTTCTATAATTAAATGATAATGTGACGACAACATACTGGAATTTATGGGATGCAATGATAGTAGTCCTACAAGGGAAATTTATAGCAGCGAATTCTTATAACAGAAAAACAGAGCAAATTCAAATAAACAACCTAAAGTTCAACCTCAAACTTCTAGAAAAAGAAGAGCAAGTCAATCCCAAAGCTTGTACAATGGAGGAAATTATAAAGAACAGAGAAGAAATTAATGCAGTGGAGACTAAGAAAACAATACAAAGGATTAATGAATGGAAGAGTTGGTTCTTTGAAAGATTAAATAAAATTGACAAGCCTTAGCCAAACTTATCAAAAACAGGAAAGAAAAGACACAAATCCTTGCAATTAGGAATGAGAAAGGTGAAATCACAACAGATCCTGCAGAAATCCAGAAGATCATCAATACCAACTTAAGAACCTGTATTCTAATAAGATAGAAAAAACAGAAATGGACATATTCCTAGATATACATGAATTACCAAAGCTGAATCAAGAAGATATAAAAATTATAAATAAACCAGGATCAGTCAATGAAATTAAAGACGTAATTAAAAACCTACCAACAAAGAAAAGCCCAAGCCCTGACAGATTCACTGCTGAATTCTACAAGAAGTTTAGAGAAGACCTAATGCTGCTACTTCTTAAACTGTTTAATGAAATGGAAAGGGAAGCAATACTCCCAAATTCATTCCTAGAAGTAAGCATTACCCTGATACCAAAACCAAAGAAGGATCCAATCAAAGAAGAGAACTACAGGGACTGGGGATTTAGCTGCACAAGTGCAAGGACCCAAGTTAGATCCCCGGTACAAAAAAAAAAAAAAAAGAACTACAGGACAATCTCCCTAATGAACATAGATGCAAAAATCCTCAATATGAATGCAGCAAATCATCAAGGTTAGGGGTCAGGGATTTGGCTCAGTGGTTTCACTGCCTGCTGGCAAGCGCAAGGACCCAAGTTCGATCCCCAGTACCAAAAAAAAGAAGGTTATACACCATGACCAAGTAGGATTCATCCCAGGGATGCAGGGATGGTTCAACATATGCAAATTAATAAATGTAATATGCCACATTAATAGAGCCAATGACAAAAACCATATTATCATCTCAATTGATGCAGAAAAAGTGTTTCACTAGGTCCAACACCCATTCATTATAAAAACTCTACATAAAATTGGAATAGTCTTTATTTCAATCTGATAAAAGCCATCTACGATAAGCCAACAGTCAACATCATACTAAATGGACAAAAACTGAAAGCCTTGGGCCGGGGATTTAGCTCAGTGGGTTTGCCGCCTGCTGGGCAAGCACAGGACCCGAGTTCGATCCCTGGTACCAAAAAAACCTTGAAAGCCTTCACTCTAAAATCAAGAACAAGACAAGGATGTCCACTATCACCTCTCTTATATAGTTCTCCAAACATTAGCCAGAGCAATTAGACAAGAGAAAGAAAGAAAAGGAATAAAGATAGGAAAAGAAGTTAAATTATCATTATTTGTAGATGACATGATAATCTACATGAAGACCTGAAAAACTCCACCAAAAGACTTCTAGATTTAATAACCAAATTCAGTAGCATAGCTGGATACAAAGTTAACACTCAAAAATCAATACCATTCCTGTACACAAATAACAAACTCACTGAGGGAGAAATTAGGGAAACAACACCTTTCACGATACCATCCAAAAAATGGAATCACCTAGAAATCAATCTAACAAAGGATGTAAAATACCTTTACATGGAAAAATACAATACTCTGAAAAAAGGAGATCAAAGAGGGTATCAGAAAATGGGAAGATATTCCCTTGTTCTTGGGTAGGAAGAACCTATATAGTTAAAATGGCCACACTTCCAAATTGTTAAACAGATTTAATGCAATCCTAATCAAGATACCAATAGCATGTCTCACAGAACTAGAAAAAACAATCCTAAAATTCATCTGGAATCAGAGGAGACCTGAAAGAAGAAAAAGCAGTTATGAGGAACAAAGGCAAGGCAGGGGGCATCACAATCCCTGATTTAAAATTATACTACAAAGCTACTGGAATAAAACCAGCATGGTACTGGCAAAAAACAGATCCACGGCATGCAGTACTCCCACCCTCCCCAGTCTTGGCCATTCTCCAGGGCATCTGTAAACACTCGAGAGACTGTCATGGAAAGGGAAGCACAGGGAGGCATTTTGGGCCACTTCCAGGGCCCACACTGCCATTCCTGAACTGGTCCCTGGACCCTGTGGCTGTGGCATCAGAAAGTGCATTGCTGCACAAGAAGAGGCACAGTCAGAACCCTATCTCCTTCTTCCCTGGGGCGGGGGCCGAGCCAGGCCTGTGTGCTGAGATGGATGACAGTAAGGTGGGTGGAGGCAAAGTAAAGAAGCCTGGCAAATGTGGTTGAAAGTCAGCCAAAGTTGATTTGAAAGCAAAACTTGAGAGGAGCCGGCAAAGTGCAAGAAAATGCCGAGCCAGAAAAAAGCTAAGATATCAGTATTTGGAAGAGTTGGTATCCAGTTGGGAAAGAGCCATGTGTACCCTCAGAGAGGAACTAGAAATGTACAAGCAGTGATGCATGGCAATGGAGCAAGGAAAAATCCCTTCTGAAATTAAGGCCCTCCGTACTGGAGAAGAGCAGAACAAATCTCAACAGAACTCAACCAGACACACCAAACCTGGGAAGCCAGATGCTAACAGCAACTCTTGGTGAAGATCATGTAAAATGATGAAACAGTGATTGAAGCCAATATTCTAATTTCCATGGAGGACGAATAGGCACTATTGTGCTTGGCATAAGGTACTACCTCCTGCTCAGTAGCCGTCTCCGTAAATCTGCAGTTTCTACCAAAATGTGTGATCATAGGTCACAAAAGATCTTGCTTTAACTTTCAGCACTTAAAAACTTCACATTCAGACCTACTCTGTATTATACCCATGACATATTATACCATATTATACCCATGACATATAACTTGTGGTGAGGCTTGAAAACACAGTAGTAGAGAAAAATGGGCAAAGATTGTATTTTTGCAACTTAATTCCACATCACTTCACTTTTTTGATTGCCCTACAAAGAGAAACCAAATGAGCTGGTTATTGATTGTAAATTCTCAGCCTTTATGGACCTAATATTATTTCTTTGTATTTGCTTGAGTAATGTTTATTTTCTGCATGAATCATGATTTCTCCTGTGAGCCATTCCAGCATAAACTGTGAATGTGTATTAACAAATATGTACATTTCTATTTTTATAGTCCATAGTGAAATGCCTGTTTTAAATAATGTACATGTTACCAAAATCCATCAAGAAAACCCTCAAGACAGCCTCTGTTTAAAACTTTTGTTGCTATCCTATTATTAAATTGTATTTATAAAGTTTGCTAGGGCCAAATCCATACATGGAGAATAATTAGTCCAATTTCGTTTTTAAGAAAGAAGTAACCTTTCAGGCATTTCAACAGCATACATCACATTAACAGCCTAGAGTATGTGTGTACATACATGTGTTTCTATTGTATATTTATATATGTATGTGGGGAGGACAGGAGTGAATGTTCACATGCATTGTCTTGTGTTTTCTACTACATTGGAGAACTTTTCTGAAGAAAACAGAATGAAACTAGCTGCTGAGACTGAGTTTCTGCCTTGAGATCTAGAGCAAAACAAGAGGCAAAGCAATGGACAAATCTAGTGGCTTTAGCCATTAACTGAATACTTGATGTCTTCCCTGACTCATATTTCCTTATGGATGTGTCCTAAGCCTGAAAGAAACACACTGTGGGTCTGCATCTGGTTCAGCCCATGCCTCTACTGTGGAGCTAAGCATTGGCACTGGAGTTGTACACAGCACTGCAGCCAGGAGGCCTCAGGGAAGTGTAGAAGGGCAAAGTAGCTCTTTGCAGTTCTCATCACAGCTGGATTTGCTGTCTACCTAACCAGCAGACTGACGGTTGAGGAACGAAGCTCATAATATGATTCACACAGATAGACCAAGGAATATTTTTATTTCCCCAGTGAGAAACTTTATTACTCTCTCTTCCCTTTTCCATAGTTAAATCAGGAGTTGTGTTCCCTGTTGCTGCTAAATTATAATTGTTCTTCACTCTGGTGAAGCAAATATTTGGCTTCTAAGCAAGGTATGATTTGTCATAGACTGGCAGTTTAAGAAGAGGCACTGTAGTACTGCTTGTCTGTGAGGTGGAATACGAGACAGACCACATAGTTTAAGATCAGAAGGGAATTTTCCCCCTTCTCTCAGGCCATGTCTTTGAATTAGGTGGCTCCCGATAGCCTGAGTTCTGGAAGACCTCTTGTACTTCTGCTGCAAACTAAGATCTGCAGGCTGGTTGAATGCGACTGCTGATATGCCACTAGCCCAGCTTGTTGAATTTCTCTGAATTTTGGAAGATTGGAAGTTTAAGGGTATTTAATTAATGTCTTCTAAGGACCATAAAGTATGTAAAGGACTGTTGCTATTCAGGCATTCAGAATTTAATTTTAAATGTAGCTGTCCAGATTGTAATTGGGCGTGTTTTTGTCCCCTAGTCTACTCAATTATGATTTTTATTTATTCATTTATTTTTTGGTACCGGGGATCAAACTCGGGTCCTTATGCTTGCGAGGCAAGCGGTGGAACCACTGAGCTAAATCCCTGGCCCTCAATTATGATTTTTATTTTACAAAACAACCCAAGACTGACTGTTGCTTTGGTTCAGTACCTTTTGAATTCCTCAGAAGAGTTCTTTTCAAAGCAAACATTCCAAAATGCATGTGGCTCTTCAATGGAATGTCTCCATTGTGCTTGAAGGATTTCTTCTCCGGTTATAATTCTAAATTATAGGGTCATTTGGTCTTCTTCACCTACCCCTAGCATCCTTACAAGAGCAGTGACTTTGTCCTCAGGTAGAGGATTTCTAACTTTAAAATAAGTTACAATTTATTTGAATTTATTCCTGAACCTATCTGGTATTTTGGAGTAGATCAAACCAAAAGAATGTTCACTGGTCTTTGTTAGGAATGTTTTGGATGGCTTTGAGAACTGTATTGACTAAATGCTTTGGCCACATTGAAGCATGTTGAGTATCACTAAGACAGCTAGCGCTTCCTTCCCCTCCCAGTGAAAACACAGCACACTGGAATCCCTCGCTTACCTGTGATGAAAGCAAGGCTGAGCGAGGACAGGGACAGTGAGGGAACCTGGGCTCTCAGGGGAAGGGGCTGCCCTCTGAGTCGTTTTTTCTTTTTTCCCCAAAGAAAGAAAGATAGGGGGTGTAAGTTTGTGAATTCAGATCATATTCTGTTACTATTTTAGCATCAACTGCTCATGTTTTAGAGAAACTGAATGTAATACATCTGACCAGGTCAAGTTTTAGGATATAGTTGAAGTTCTTAAATTTTTTTTCTATTTTATCTGAAATCTTTCTGTTATACCTAAATCAGAACTATCTTATTGCAGCAAATTCATATCACTTTTGCCAGATGACAGGACTTAGCACCATCATTTAGGATTTTATCATCACTTAATTATGATAAATCTGATTTGGTTAATTACAGAAAGTAAAGATTTAAACTGGATTTATCTTTAGTAAAAGACAAAACTTAAAAAACAAATGCTGTCTTTTACAAGAAATCAGTTGCATATTATTATATATTTTGGTGTTTTTTAAAGGAGGATTATTAAACCACATGGTATTTGTGGGCATTGAAAGAGTTTTTCTTTCTCTGAAAAGCATTGTACCATTATATTTTTATGAAAAATGTCTTTATCAGAGGCAAAAAACCAAAACAAAACAAACAAGACCTGAGGATCAATGGAACAGATTAGAAGATGAAGAAATAACTCCAAATACACTCAGCCACCTTATCTTTGAAAAGGTGCCAAACATCTTTATTGGAAGAAAGCCTCTTTAATAAATCGCACTGGAAAAACTGGCTTTCCACATGCCGAAGATTAAAACTAGACCTATATATTTCACCATGCAATAAACTAAAATCAAAATGGATCAAAGTTCTAAATATTAAAACAGAAACACAAAATCTCCTGAAGATAGAATAGGTAGAACTCTTGAAGACATGGGTGTAGGCAAAGACTATGAACAAAACCCTGATTCCACAGGAACTATCACAAAGAATCGACTACTGGAGTCTCATCTTATTAAAAAGCTTTTGCACAGCAAAAGAAATCACCAACAGAATGAAGAGTCAACTCAGTGTAGAAAAAAATTTTTGCCAGCTGTTCCTCTAAGGTCTAGAATCTAGAATATATAAAGAACTCAAAAAAAATCAGACTCCCCACATTTAAAGACTCAGTCCAAAAATGGGCATCTGAAATGAATAGACACTTCTCAGATGAAGTAGAAACAGCAAATAAATGTATGAAAAATATTCAACATCACTGATCATTTCAGAGATGCAAACTGAAACAAAGCTGAGATTCCATCTCACTCCAGAAAGAATGGCTATTATTAAGAAATCAACCAATAACAAATGCTGACAAATAACAAGGGCTGTGGGGAAAAAGGAACCCTTCTCCACTGTTGGTGGAAGTGTAGACTGGTGCAACTGCAGAAATCAGTGTGAAGACTCCTCAGAATACTAAAACTACAGGTTCCATTTGACCCAGCTATTCCCCTTCTTGGTATCTTCCCAAAAGAATTAAAAGCATCATACCACAGTGATATATGCACACTCATGTTTATATAGGCACAGTTGTTAATAGCTAAATCTTGGAAACAGCCCAAATACCCACCAACCCATGAATGGATAAAGATTTTTTTTAATACAATGGAGTACTACTCTGCCATAAAGAAGGATAAGCTTGAGACATTTTTAGCTAAATGGATGGACCTTAAGACCACACTGTGAAGTGAGATAAATCGGACATACATTTAAATACCACATTGTTTCTGTGGTGTGAGAAGCCAAATGTGGAAGTAAGGACCAATATGTATAATAGATATTGGGAAAGGGGAAGAAAATGTTCAAATGAGAAGGGGAACATGGGAAGGGGGAGAGGGAAAGGAAAGAAGGGACAAGAAAAAAAATAATAGAAGAAAAAAATGGAAGGAAAGCTTTTGTAAATAAGGATGGGAAGAGGGGTCGATGGGAGAGGAGGGGAATAGGAAAAAAAGAACCAAGATATATCATGTACAAGTACAAACTTCCTATGATGTGATCACTATGTGTATCTAAAATCTACTAATAAATTTTTTGCTTTAAATATACCCCCTCAAAATGCCAGGGATTTAGTTCAGTGGTTCCACTGCCTGGCTCCCAAGTGCAAGGTCCCAAGTTTGATGCCCAGTAAAAACAACAACAACAACAACAAAAAAACCCCAAAATATTTGAGGTGAAATTCACATCACATAAAATTAATATAAAATTGGGCCAGGGATTTAGCCCAGTGGCACCATGCCTGCCTCGCAAGCGCAAGGTCCTGAGTTCGATCCCCAGTACCACAAAAAACAAAACAAAACAAAACAAAAACACATAAAATTAAAATGTACAATTATGTGGCATTTAGTAAATACACAATGTTACACAACTCCCACCTTCATTATATTTCAAAATATTGTCCTCAACCCAAAGAAAGACCACAGGCAGCCTTAGGCAGAGCCTCCCTAGCCTTCCCCTAGACTCTGGAAACCACCAGGAATATCAACTTTTAGGCTGTACTAAAGAATTTAAAAGCTATAAAGCAGATATTTAAAAATACATATTCTTGTTTTCTTTTTGAGACAAAGTCTCACTATGTAGTTCAGGCTGGCCTTGAACTCACTAACTATGTAGCCCAGGTGAACCTCAAGCTCTCAGCAATCCTCATGTCTCAGCCTCCTGAGTGGTGGGACTAGAGGCCCAGGTAAGAAGACATTTTAGATTGACTGCACATTTTGACCTAGTCACATGCAAAAAAGCCCATAAGCATAGTTTTCGCAATAATTCAATAATCCAATTTTTATTAACTATTTTATGTACACCAATACCAAGTCGTAAAAATTATTAAAAACATCAAGAATCTCTTACATAGTGAACATACAAATACTCATTTATATTTTGAACATTAATAGTGAAAATAAGATGATACAATAGTTATAGCTACATAAAAATATGTACAAAGATTCAAGACAGACTTTGTTATTTGGCTTACAACATTATGTGTAGATACTACACAAAAAATAAGGATGTAATTTTCAGAAAAATGTGACCAAAATCCCTTTTCTTTTTAAAACTTAAAAATAAAAACTTGATAATACTAATCACAATTGACAGCCAAGTCTTGGAATAATTCCAATTAGGTAAACATTATACTTTTTTTTTTTTTTTGGCACTGTTGGGGCTAGAACCCATGGCCTAGAGAATGCTAGATGAGCACTCTATTTACTAAGCTATACTCTCAGCCCCAACATTATGCTTGTGGTGTGTGCATGTGCTGCAGACAGGTTCTCAATCTGTAGTACAGGCTGTCCTCAAACTCTTGATTCTCCTGACTCAGCCTCTTGGGTGCTGGGATTACAGGCACGCACCACCTTGCCTGGCAACATTATGCATTTAAAAAAATAAGGTTTACAGGGCCAGGGATTTAGCTCAGTGGTTTCGCCGCCTGCTGCGCAAGCGCAAGGACCCAAGTTCAATCCCTGGTACCAAAAAAAAAAGGTCACAGTTAAAAAGTATATACTGATGACATTTCAAAATTAATTAAGAATGGCTTAAAAAAAAAAAAAGAATGGCTTATCCATGTCCTTCCAGATTTTGGAAAAACACTAGAAAAAGTGAATGATGAAGAGATGATTCTTTGGAAAGCTACACCGGAAAACATCTTGAGGGTGACCCGGTGGTCAAACTTCAATGGGAAACTCATGACACACTAATAATACTCAGAACAAAGAGAGGAAGTAATAAGAAGCTGTTACACCTATTTTAATGTAGTTTTGAAAAAGGTTTCAAATATTCTCAGGGAATTAGTAAGAATGACTGATTTCATGATAACCTAAAAAGTGGTATATCACACACTACTATGGTGCTACCTTACTAAGGACATTTAGTTTTTTTCTTTTCTTGAGACAGGGTCTCACTATGTAGTTCAGGCTGCTCTCGAACTCAATGTGATTCTCTTGCCTCATCCTCCCGAGTGCTGAATTTTGTTCTACTGGCTTGAGAAGCAGCTTCCTATTCTGAGAACTGCCTGGTTTAATATAACAATCATATATAATTAAGTTAATATCATGAAAAAAAAAAACGACAGTAGCTTAGAAAAGGAGTAAGTACTCTTTCACTGGTTATAATACGAGGCTAAGAGGCTCAGGACTGGAGAGCAAGGAGCAGGGCAGTGCAGGGCTCAGGTACAAAGATACTTATCATGCTCAAGGAGAGGAAGAGCACAAGGGATCCAAACAACCCAAAATGGTAGTGGCACCTGGATGCGGAGTTACCACAGCGGACCAGGCATAGACTGGTGCATCACCCTTGGCCCATGTACTACAGGAACTAACCCCTAACTTCAATATCAAATTGAAAATACAAATACCTTCAACCATACTTACTAAAATTAGATTATTTACCTTCATATTACAAAGCATAGAAGGAAAGATTTATTTTTAACAGAGAGCTGAAAAATGATGTTTATTCTTAATTCATTTTAAAAACCCAAGGAACAAACACTTAAAAATCCTATCACTATTAGAATTTATAAAGGCACTTAAAAATTCCTTTCTAATCCAACTCAAAATACACTTGCCAACTACATTTTGAACAAATGCAAAAAAAAAAACCAAAACCCTTAATTCTGGTGCAATTGTTCATATAACCCAGTGATATTTACCATCTATGGAGCAGAAAGGTTTAAAGGACAGAGCCCCAACTTTTTACAGAACCTGAAAGTGCTTTTATCAGAAACAGGAATAATGTTAATGGTTTGCTCTTTCACTGACAACATCCTGTAGTCGTTTAAGCAAAACATCATCATTTTCTTGGCAGAGGCGTTTGGCAGGTGATTCTGCATCTCCGCTGATGGCTATTGCACGCTTCTTGGTTCGCTGATCACCTTGCCTTATCATGTTATTGATATCTTTCAAACTCTGTGCAAAAATAAAGGATATGTATGAGTAAAATGGGGAAAAGATGGAAATAGCAGCAAAGAACTATGTTAACTGCATTTTCCCATTCCCTATCTTCTATCCAAATATAAACAATGAGGTAGAGATAATTTTGAATCTAGACCAGCCTAAAAAGGGTGACTAGAACTAATCTTTCTGGGTGGTTTTAAAAGATGGATTTACCTTATAATACTACTTCTAGAAGTGTAGTGCCTAAACCAGAAGCAGCAGAAGCATTTAGGAACTTACTAGAAACACAAATTCTCAAACCTCAAGCTCCACTTTCTGAATCAGACATTCTGGGGCTGGGGATGAGTCCAGTAATCCATGTTTTATTTTTGGTGGGAGTACCAGGGAATCAAATCCAGGGGCACTGTACTACTTAGCCACATCACCAGCTCTCTTTATTTTATTTTGAGACAGAGTTTCACTAAATTGCTCAAGCCAGGGCCTTAAATCCCCCTGCCTCAGCCTTCCAGGTAGCTGAGGTACACGCCACAGCATCTGAGACATTATAATGCATATTATAATAAGCCTTCCCAGTGATTCTTTTGTTTTGTTTTTGAGACAGGGTCTTGCTTTGTAGCTCAGACTGGCCCTGAACCCATTATGTAGTCCAGGCTGGCCTCAAACTTGCAGCAATCCTCCTGCCTCAGTCTCTTGAGTGGTGGGATTACAGGTGTATGCCATCACACCAGGACCCCAGTGATTCTGATACTCCTATAAAGTCTGAGATCCTTTTCCTCAGAGTAACGCTTTTTAAACTTTAATGTGCTTACTAATTATTTGGGGATCCTGTTAAAATGCAGATTCAGATTGAGCAGGGCTGGTATGAGGCCTGTGATTCTGTATTTCTAACAAGTTCCCAGGTGAGGCTGATGCACTGGTTCATAAACCATATTCTGAGTTGCAAGTTCTCTGAGAAGTGGTCCCTAAAAGTTGTGCATCACAGTTATCCAAGGAGACTGTTATATTGAGAGTCCCACATCTTCCTGCTAGCACTCTGTGATTCAGCAGGTCTGTGGAGCAAGTGTCTCAACAAGCTGTGACTCATGATTCTAGAAGTAACTGGTCCACTCTTTGATGCCATGGAAGAATCTCTTCTATACATCCTTACAGGAAACTAATTTCTATGAGGAAAAAATATAAGTCTACATCATAGTCAACTTTCTTTGCTATGTATGTAAGAATGCAATGGGCACCTCTGGAACTGGGCAGTGAACTAATGAGCTAGGGAGCAGCCATTGCATTTGGGCAAATTCTTTCAGTCCATACTGATTCTGGCTTATAGAGACTTACCAAACATATCTGCTTGACTCATGGTTATAGAAAATTTGCCACTGCCCAAAGTTCATATTTTATTAGTAACTTTACAAAAAAAAGTAAGCAAGATTAATGATCATTAATTAGTAATCTAAACTCCAATTTTTTGGTAAAATTACTTAAAATCCAATTTTGTAATGTTATTTGAAAATCTGTATTAAAATCCAGCTTTTAACACACACACACACACACACACACACACACACACACAAATTGCTGGGGTCGGGGATTTAGCTCAGTGGTTCTGCTGCCTGCCTTGCAAGCACAAGGTCCCAAGTTTGATCCCAGGTACCAAAAAAAAATTGTTTTGGAGTAAAGTCTGTATGCATCTTACCTTAGAAGGGCTGCCGTTGAACTTGTACAGTAGAGCACTCCTCGGTGTAAGGCCCGATCCATTCTTGTGTGGGGAAACATAAATGGAGTGCTGCTGGGAAATGCGGCGCGGTGAGCCTGGCTGTTGCTTAATATGTGGAAAAGGAGATAGTGGTGGAGCATCCACCTAAAATATCCCAAAAATCAGATTTTTAAGAAAAAAAAATTTAAATCCCACCATATTTTTTATTTTTATGGCATCTCCCATCTAGGAGTCAGTTATATTGTAAAAACTTATTTACGGTTGGAAAAAGCAAAGAATGGTCCATTACCTGTTTTCAACAATTATTAACAGATAAGCTAGAATTTATTTTCTTGGATTTTTATCAGGAAACTCTGTAACTAGTAGTAAGAATTCTAGCAAGTCACCAGGAACATTGGGAACTTTGTATTCATGCTTCAAAGTAACATGGAGCTGAGTGGTAAAATGGGAACATAATATGCAAGAGGCCATGTAATCAATCTCCAGGACCACAACAAAAGTGAAGACAAAGAAAGTAGGAACAAAGAACAATCAGTGTTCTAACGTTTCCAATAAGAATTTCTCTAAACACACACACACACACACACACACACACACACACACGAACACACACAGAGTAACCAAGATAGTAGAAGAGGAAATAAAGACAGGGATTTCTATGAGCCAGAAGGGTGACTCCCAACATAAAACAAACCTGTAAATAAAATGGAAATGTAGAAGATTTAGAATTAGGGAAGAGATTTCATTTTTCTTTAATATTCTTGACAATAGAAATAGTGTAAGCGGAGAGGGCTCCTTAATAACCTCATCTTCATTTGAAGCTAATAAAACTAGTTTCAACTGGCTGATACTAAAGCTATTCATAGCAGAGCACATGACACAAGAGAGTTAAACTAGTGGTGTAGAATTAATATGGCTTCTGAGGCTAGCCACAAATCATATTTCTTGAAAGCAACAAGGACAGAAATGTAGACACACACACAGCTACAGGCTTGGCTGCATGCAGCTTTCATTAAAGCCTTCCTTTTTATAGGTGAATTCTGGTTTCATGGGAACTAACTTCAGCTTACTGGTAACACTTTCTCAGGTCTGTTGCAACTGCCAAAACTAAGGACTGCATAAACATTTCTTAAGCATTACCTCTATTAATGATCTAGGGCTGTTTCCTTTTTCTTTATATTGAAAAAAATCCACTTATCTCATAATATAATGAAAGAAAGCAAAAACAACAGAAAAATACTCTAATTAATTGTTGTAATATATATATGTTCCCATTTAGTCCTTCCCCATACATATATATAATTCCTAGCAATAAATTCACAGAATAAAATTCCAATGATTTCCTTTTTCTATGGTCATGACTTAATCTCTAAGTTACTAGTTACTGTCTGACTAATTTCTAGTATATATTCTGCTATGTAAAGCACCAGTTTTAAATTCTGAAACATTTACCTAGAAAAATATATTTAAGATAACCAACTATGACTGTAGATATAATAAAGTAGTAAAATGTAAAATGTACCACATGGTCCTGATTTGATAAGTCATATTTTAATGCAAATGACTTCACTCTTCCTACATATATTGTATTGTAAAATTTGATAAGGTCGCCTCTTTCTTCTTTCACTGGTCCACTAGAACAGTCAGTTGTTTTTGTGGCCTCTTCCAAGTCTGTTAAAAAGAATTCAGTGTTGTGGTAAGTGTACTTTAATATACAAATCGGTGATATGAATTATAGTATAAAAAAAATCACAAACCCTTAACAAAAAAACAATGTTTTTAGAGTAGGTTCAGCAACCCATCTGGATTACTTATAAATCAAACTGGAATCTAGAGAAATGTAAGCATGTGAACTGAAGGTGGTGCTCTTTTCTTTAGCAAGCAGGTTTTCCAACCAAAGCTTTGAGCTCACTGTCATTGGTGGCTCTTAAAGGCGTACAGTGCCTGGTTGGGGTTTAGCTAAGTTCCACGGTGTGGGGGGCAATGGCAAACTCTGAGCTTCAGATAACAAAAGTCCCTGCAGATATTCTTATTGGCTCTTTGAAAAAGGTGGAAACACTCATCAAGGAAGAAGTAATGAATTGCTTGTGTTCATCTTTCTGCAAATAATGGTGAGGGGCAGGTATCCTAAGGTCTTATTTTCCTATCCACAACAGGAACCCTAGTACTCAGTGTTTAGTTATTACTCTGAATTGTGAAATGACAGCCTCTATGGAGTCCATTCCTATGTATTAGTGTCACTCTGGGATAGCTTCTGAATCTAGGCAGACCTATACCCTACTCTTTTTGGGGGAAGAGTATTACAAACTCTAGTCTATTTGTACATACAACAATAATCATCTGTTTATGGGAGTTAAGAAAGCCATTGCCAATGAAAATGCAACATATGAAAAAACTTTCTCATTCTCAACATATTGTACTGCAAACATTGAGAACATGAGTAAACACATGTCTTTACCTTACAAAAACCAGAAAACTCAGACATGGTACATGGGTCCAGCAGTTCTACGGAATCTCCAAAAACTCAGTCCTAATTTGGATGTCTTTCCCCCCCCCCAGGGCCTCTTGCATCCTAGGCAAATGATCTACTATGGAGCTATATCCCCCACTCTGGATCTTTTTTTCTCTCTTGTTACTTTTAAAAGACCTTGACAATGTAGCTAAGCAAGTTAAGGAAATGCTGTATATAATACTGGAAATTCAGAATGCATGTTATAATAAAGGCTCTGAGAAGTACTTAAGTTGGCTGATTTTAATGCCATACTTTCCCCATTTTCATGCACAGTTTCTCTTCCCCTATAGCACTTACACAGTACTATTATCCTGGGGAACACTATTTCAAAGCATGCTTACTTGGTGCTATAGTTTCAATATACCCACCCAAACTCATACTGAAATATAATCCCCACTGTAAAATTTTAAGCGACCAGACAGTGTAGGATCTTTTTTTTTTTTTTTT